>CM053026.1:662696750-662944250 GCA_028564925.1 Lithobates sylvaticus | reverse complement strand
TGTTGATGCATGACGGTTAAATAGGTCACGTGACCAGTGTGAGCCAATAGGATGTGATGGAGGCGGAGCATCTCATCCGACGGCAAATCTCATTCTATGGCACTACACCGGAATCCAGAAAAACATCCTTCGTAATACAACTGTAGCCTGTCTTAAACCTGTACTGCTATCAAGACCTGGATAGAACCAATTTAATTTCTGTAGAAAATTTAAATTTTTTTAGAGAATGGCAAGAAGAAAAAAACTATAGAAAGCAGGTAAGAAGATGTTCTGTGTGTGAATACACAACGCAGTATAAAAAATTTACTTGGAAAATTATAAATACATTATGGCTATAAAATAACATGCGATCATCTGGTCAAGTACAGAAGATTGTATCTTCTATATATAAAAGAAAAAAAATGTTTATGTGTACTTCTCAATTTACTCTAATTTAAGCAATGAAGACATGGATGTGTTAAGGCATCTGAACAAGTCACAAACTGACAGCACAGTTTTACGGCTTTAGGTCAAATTGTACAAAATCTAAATCCATGTAAAAGCAAAATAATTGTATGTGCCTTTTTCATACACTAATCATGTAACAATGTTTTGTATTTACAGTATATGAGGTTAGTGTTTGGGTGTATGTGCGGGAGTCATTTTATGATCCTTTATCATCATCATTCTGATGATCTTGCAGAATTTTTTTCAGTCCATTTGCAGAAACACCATTTAAAGCAGATGTTTCAAAAACGATATCATTACAGGCCACATCAGCATTATGGTTGCCCTCAAAGGGCCGGTTGCATCTGTAAGACTATATAAAATGTATTTACTTTTCACCATATTAAATAATGGCCTCTGCATTTGATTACTACTTTTAGTAATAACTTAAAGCAACGTTCTACCAAAAAAATGGAACTTCCACTTTTCGGATTACGCCCCCCCCCCCTCCGGTGTCGCATTTGGCACCTTTCAGGGGGAGGGGGAGCAGATATCTGTATAATCCAGGTATTTGCTCCCACTTCTGGGCATAGATCGCCGCAGTATCCGAGGCCATCTACGCAATGTCCGGCCCCTCCTCCCCCCCCCTCCCCCATCTTCTGGGAGACACACAGGTCCCAAAAGACAGCAGGGACCTGTGAGATCACGCAGCGCGACTTGCACATGTGCAGTAGGGAACCAGGCTGTGAAGCCGCAAGGCTTCACTTCCCAATTCCCTTACTGAAGATGCCGGCGCCTCAACCTGGGAGCTGAGGGACAGATCAGCTTCGGGTGAGGACATCGCGGGCGCCCTGGGCAAGTAAGTGTCCATATATTAAAAGTCAGCAGCTGCAGTATTTGTAGCTGCTGACTTAATTAATATTTTTTTGGCGGAACTCCACTTTAAGTTATTAAGTGAGAGAGAGCAGAGTTCAGGAGTACGTGACGTACAGAGAGCAGAATTCATTGGAGCTCTGTGTACAGAGTGCAGGATTGAGAAGTGCGCAACATACAGAATGTAAGGTTTAGGAGTGTGCATCTCACTTCCACCCCTCCTCCTTGGCTCTGACCTCTGCACCGCTCTCCCCTGTTCCCCACCTCTGGACACATCTCCCTCAACAGCCCTCACAGCCATCCACATTTCAGGGAGATCATTGGTCAGCATCTGTCCCCTCTGTGCCTCGTCATGAGCGTGTGCAAGGAAATGTGAGAGCCACGAGCTGCCAAAAGCAAAGCTGTTCTTGTAAACACAGAAGGCTTCTGTGATAGCGGTGAGTGGGGAGTGGAGACAAGGGCTGAAGAAAACCCCAGGTGTGAGAACTGCATGGCCTGTCGAGACAGAATCGGCCCACGGCCTTGTATTTGACTTATGTGATATTAAGTATTGGTACAATTAAACCAGAAAAAAATAGACTTAATTGCATAATAATAATAATAATAATAATAATAATTGCGTGTGCATAGCTTTTTAAAGCTCAGCCTGTCCAGCCAGCTTTAGGCGTCCCATAAAAGTACATATTACAAACTAGGTTCATCATGAACCCCATGCAATCCAGAAAGCATGCACAGGGGAAGCTAATCTTACCAGCTATCTTCACAATATCTATTGTCTTCAGGGTCTGCACAGTGACTGCATGTAAAGGAAAAAAATGCACAAAATTCTAAAACAAAGGGGACGGCACAACAAAGATAACTGCAGACCTATTGGTCTTATCCAACAAAGCAGTGTTGCCCAAATGTATTCTGCATAGTAAGCTTCCCATAGACCAATCACAATTTGCACAGTTCAGCGGGGACTGGCCAAACTTAGATCCACGAGTGGTTGTCCCTATTCAAATAAAGTTGATCATTTAAAGTCAGTCAACTATCGTACAAGCTGAAAAAGTTATGTCGATCAGCGGCTGTAGAGTCTTGCTGTCAGAATACAATGTCCCTGCAGGGAGTGGGATGGGGGAGGTTTGTTTCCTACATCCACCTCACCTGTGTGGATGGAGGGATCTGTTCATTTTTGTTTTATTCAAGGAACCTCCCCCCGAAAAAAACCCATCTATGGGCAGCTTTAAAACTATGCTTGCTCATAACATACATTCAAGGTGATTTTTATGCTCATAAGTACCCCCTAACCACTGGAACTAACACGGTTTTAGGATAGAATTTCAGTACATTTTGAAACATACAAGATCAGGTCTGAAGCAGGATAAAAAAAAAAAAAAAAAGCCTGCCCCCGTAATGCAATGGAGCTACACTGTCCATTATTTTATAATGAGTAGTAGACAGCCACACGTATAGTTTTTGCACATGGTGACCTGCAGGTTTGATTACAGTTGTGTAAGCAAGAAAGTTATTTCAGTCTTTTAGATACACATGTAAAATAGCTCAGTCACAGATCTGTTTTAGGCCCCTTTCACACATGCATTCTGTTTCATCAGTTCAGTCTCATTTTTTTCAAGGAAAAAAAACTGATCATTTTTTCTTACTATTTTATTGCTATCACATAGGGAACCAATAGTCCCCTATGCTATAGCAGATATGTGACAGGTCCTCTTTGGGGTGGGGTGGGGGGCAGTGTGTGTAAGGAAAGGGGAAGGACAGAAGAGCAGTATACACAGTGAGGGGGCAATCTGTACAAACAGGCTGCCCCACTTGACTGTCATTGTCAGCTTAATGTGCAAGCGTGTCGGGACCCCATGGGGCACCCTATAGGGACCCCTTTACCGCAGATGGACACCAGCAAAAGCGCCCTGAGGCGATTCAGTTCGCATAGGTAGCGCTATACATGTCACTCATTCATTCAATTGTAGGCTCTTTTTCTTTTATACGCTATAGCCCTGGAAAGGAGCTGTCATTCCGTCCCGCCACTAAATTACACAAAGGGGCAGGGCTTCATTTAGTGGCAGGAAAGAATGGCAGCTCCTTACTGGTGCTATCAAGTATAGAAGAAAAAGAAAAAAAAAGAAAAAAAAAGTCAGCTCCAGAAGCCGACAATGGCATTCAGTGTCTGTACAGACTGCTCTCTCACTATATGTACATCTCTTCACCTCTCCTTCCTTTCTCAGCCACAACCCCCCCCCCCCCCCCCTCCAGGGTCACTGGTTGCCCCCAACAACCAATGCAAGAACGGATGAAAAACTAACCATTTGTCAGTTTACATCTGTTTTTCGTCCAATCCATTTTTTTGACAGATGATAAATAGGGCTTTCATTCGTTCAAAAAAATGGATGTTGACAGAAGCGGATGAAAACAGATGATCACCCATTGGCAGTTTTTTTTTACATAGACATGCATTGATGTCCGTTTTTCTTCTGTCAACGGATGGATGAAAAACGGACAAACAGTCCGTATGTGTGAAAGGGGCCTTAAGGAAAACCCTGCAGTAATAACTAATTGGGTAAAAACAAAGGCCACTTTCACACGGGACGGACCTGTAATGATCCGCCCCGTGAACATCCGCTGCTCAGCAGGGATCACTCCGCTGATGCCCGCTGAGCCGGCGGATGACAGGGCAGTCCCTGCACACTGTGCAGGGACCGCCCTGTCAGATCTCCGCTCTCCTCTATCGGTGATCGGATGAACACGGACCGTCTGTCCGTGTTCATCCCATCCGCTCTGCAGACATATAGAAAAATAGGATTTTCCTCCGTCTGCAGAATCGGACCATATCGGAGACGGATGATATCAGGTGTCAGCGGATTTTCGGAGTTCATCCGCTGACACCCGCTATCCCATAGGGATGCATGCATGTCCGTATTTCATCCGAAAACGGATGGATGAAATACGGACATACGGTCCGCATGTGTGAAAGGGGCTTAAGACTTGAAAAAGATGCGCTCACCTGCTTAGAACACAAAGATTAAACTTGGAAAAACTGGAGAGTGCAAAATCTGTTGCAGCTGTGCATGGCAGCCAATCAGCTTCTAATGTCAGCTTGTTCAATTAAGCATTGACAAAAAACCTTGGAAGCCGATTGGCTTCTATGCAGAGCTGCACCAGATTTTGTACTCTCCAGTCTTAGTAAATCAACCCCATGGTGTTTAAGAAATTAGCGTAATTAAATTCCCATTTCTATTTGATAAACAGCAGTAATGTCATGGGGAACAAAGTCAAATGATTTAATAAAAAATATAAAAAAAAACAAACACCAATATCATCTGCATGAATGAACTACAAAATGGGAGAATATATGGACTAACAAGAGAAAAAAGTATAGCACCGATTGGACAAACAATGCTATACACTGCATCAGTAACACCTTGTTAACCATCCTTGTGTCAAAACCTACACTTGTTGGATCTAGAAAAGGCATAGATGATAGTTGCACTATACAATATATGATGCAATTATAAAACATTTTTTTCCTCACCTCGTATCTGGCATGATAAATACAGCTCTGAAAAACAGAGCTGATGAACAAAGGATGCTAGAATTTGGAATTACAGAGTTCAAAGAAATCATTTAAAAAAAAGAACCTGAAATGTTGGACTTTAATTACGAGAAAAAAACTAGCACGAAAATTATAAAAATATGAGTCTTTATTACAAATTAGGGATGAGCCGAACACCCCCGGGTTCGGTTCGAACCAGAACCTTCGAACGGACCGAAAGTTCGCGCGAATTTTCGAACCCTATACGTTATAATGGACGCGAACGTTCGAAATCAAAAGTGCTAATTACAACGGCCAATATGCATGTTAATGTCATAAAACAGGTTTGGGGACCCGGGTCCTGCCCCAGGGGACATATATCAATGCAAAAAGAACTTTTAAAAACTAACGTTTTTTCGGGAGCAGTCATTTTAATGATGCATAAAGTGAAAAAAAAAAAAAGTGACATTTTCCTTTAAATATGGTACCTGGGGGGTGTCCAAAGTATGCCTGTGAAGTGGCATGTGTTTCCCGTGTTTAGAACTGTCCTTGCACAAAATGACATTTGTAAAGGAAAAAAAGAAGCCATTTAAAACCACTTGCGGCTTTAGGTTTGATCTTAAGTAGAATCTGAACAGGTACATTATGAAGTGTAGCTCCATCCCAAAAAAATCTATTTTTAAGCTTTTTGGAGAACATAGGGAGGGGTTATCACCCCTGTAACATTTGCTGTCTTTGCACATCTGTTCAGAACATGTCACCTCACTTTCCGTCCCAATGACAAATGTTTTTGGAAAAGTGGGGTTTTAATTGAAACAAGGATTGGTGATAAAGTATCAGTAGAGAGGAGATACCTTTTTCCCAAATTAAATCTAACAGGATAGAATTTCCCTTCCTAGGGGTAGATTTCCTCTCACTTCCTGTTTTCTCTTTCCATTTGCAAGTAGGAGTCGTTTGTAAGTTGGATGTTTGAAAGTAGGGGCCTGGCGTATATACTCTGCAGAAATTTGCCCTATTAGATGTTGGTGTAGCCACAAGACTGGTGGGCACAGGAATGGGCCCTGCTGTGAGTTAATAGATCAAGATTTGTAATTGCATGCACCTGTTGAACAGGGCAGAAAAATTGGGGGTGGTGGTGGTGGTGGTGGTGGACGGTTTTGCCACAAGACTGTAAGCTCTCACAGTTACTCTTGGTGGGCGCAGGAATGGGCCCTGCTGTGAGTTATTAGATCAAGATTTGTAATTGCAAGCACCTGATGAACAGGGCAGAAAAATTGGGCCTTTGGCGGTGGTGGTGGACGGTGTTGCCACAAGACTGTAGGCCCTCATAGTTACTCTTGGTGGGCGCAGGAATGGGCCCTGCTGTGAGTTATTAGATCAAGATTTGTAATTGCAAGCACCTGATGAACAGGGCAGAAAAATTGGGCCTTTGGCGGTGGTGGTGGACGGTGTTGCCACAAGACTGCAGGCCCTCATAGTTACTCTTGGTGGGCGCAGGAATGGGCCCTGCTGTGAACTATTAGATCAAGATTTGTAATTACCCGCCCCTGTTAAACAGGGGCTGAAAAATTGTGCCTTAGGCACTGGTGCTGGTGCCACAACACTGCAACCCCTCACAGAGACTGTACTTGGAGCACAGCAGTCACACGTGTTGCGAAGCATTTTTTTAAAAAATTGTAAGTACACGCCCCTGTTAAACAGGGGCTGAAAAATTGTGCCTTAGGCACTGGTGCTGGTGCCACAACACTGCAACCCGGCCCTCACAGATACTGTACTTGGAGCACAGCAGTCACACGTGTTGCGAAGCATTTTTTTTTAAAAATTGTAAGTACACGCCCCTGTTAAACAGGGGCTGAAAAATTGTGCCTTAGGCACTGGTGCTGGTGCCACAACACTGCAACACGGCCCTCACAGAGACTGTACTTGGAGCACAGCAGTCACACGTGTTGCGAAGCATTTTTTTTAAAAATTGTAAGTACACGCCCCTGTTAAACAGGGGCTGAAAAATTGTGCCTTAGGCACTGGTGCTGGTGCCACAACACTGCAACACGGCCCTCACAGAGACTGTACTTGGAGCACAGCAGTCACACGTGTTGCGAAGCATTTTTTTAAAAAATTGTAAGTACACGCCCCTGTTAAACAGGGGCTGAAAAATTGTGCCTTAGGCACTGGTGCTGGTGCCACAACACTGCAACACGGCCCTCACAGAGACTGTACTTGGAGCACAGCAGTCACACGTGTTGCGAAGCATTTTTTTTAAAAAAATTGTAAGTACACGCCCCTGTTAAACAGGGGCTGAAAAATTGTGCCTTAGGCACTGGTGCTGGTGCCACAACACTGCAACACGGCCCTCACAGAGACTGTACTTGGAGCACAGCAGTCACACGTGTTGCGAAGCATTTTTTTAAAAAATTGTAAGTACACGCCCCTGTTAAACAGGGGCTGAAAAATTGTGCCTTAGGCACTGGTGCTGTGGCATGGATCATTGAGGAGGAGGAAGAGGATAGTCAGTGAACATAAGAGGACAGTCACTCAGCATCAGCATAGGCAGTCTTGAAGGGATGTGACATTAAAAATTATTCGGTTATATCCGCCTCAGGTGCCTGGTAGCTGGTGGTGATCCAAGACTGATTCATTTTGATGAATGTCAGTCGATCAACCGAGGCGGTGGACAGGCGCACCCTATGATCAGTCACAAATCCTCCAGCAGCACTGAATGTGCGTTCGGAAAGAACGCTGGAGGCAGGACAGGCCAGTAGCTCAATTGCATACTGTGCAAGCTCTGGCCAGTGATCCATCCTCAGGACCCAGTAAGCCAGAGGATTTTCGGTGGGAAAGGTGTCCAAGTCTGACCTTGCCCCAAGGTATTCCTGCACCATGTATATCAGACGCTGGCGATGGTTGCTGGAACCGATCATACCTTGGGGCTGCGGACTAAAAAATTGTCTGAACGCATCGGTCAGACGTCCACCTTCCCCACCGCTCCTTCTGCCACTGACCGAAGCCTCAGCAACTCGTCGCCCAGGACCAGGAGTTTGTAGCCTCCCAGTTTCTGGGAACGCGTTGCACAGACCTTTCTGCAAGGCCTCCCTGAGATGTCTCATCCTCTGCTCCCTCTGCGACGGCAAGATAAGGTCCGCAACCTTACCCTTGTACCGCGGATCAAGGAGAGTGGCCAGCCAGTAATGGTCCCTCTCCTTGATCCGAAGAACACGAGGATCCTTCCGCAGGCTTTGCAGGATCAGGGAGGCCATGCAGCGTAGGTTAGCTGAGGCATTCGGTCCGGAGTCTTCTGGGTCACTGAGGATGACATGATCGCCAGCCACCTCCTCCCAGCCACGTACAAGTCCACTGGCTTGTTGGGACTGTACATCATCCCTAAAAGACTGCTGCTGCTGATGCTGAGTGCCAGGCTCCACCTCCATGCTCACACAATCCTCCTCCTCCTCCTCCTCCTCCTCCTCCTCATCCTCTTCCTGTGTGATGGGTGGGACAGAAGGAACACTGTCCGGATAAAGGGGGCCTTGAGAGGCAAGGAAGTCCTCCTCTTCCTGCCTCTGTTCTGCCTCAAGTGCCCTGTCCATTATCCCACGCAGCGTATGCTCCAACAGGTGGACAAGAGGGACAGTGTCACTGATGCATGCACTGTCACTGCTCACCATCCTCGTGGCCTCCTCAAATGGTGAGAGGACAGTGCATGCATCCCTGATCATGCTCCACTGACGTGGGGAAAAAAAACCAAGCTCCCCTGACCCTGTCCTGGTGCCGTAGTCGCAAAGGTACTCATTGATGGCCCTCTGCTGCGTGTGCAGTCGCTGCAGCATGGCCAACGTTGAGTTCCACCTGGTGGGCATGTCAGATATTAGGCGGTTCTTGGGCAGGTTCAGCTCCTTTTGCAGCTCAGTCAGCCGAGCACTGGCATTATAAGATCGGCGGAAATGCACACAGACTTTCCTGGCCTGCCTCAGGACATCCTGTAAGCCTGGGAACCTGCCCAAGAACCGCTGCACCACCAGGTTGAGGACGTGAGCCATGCAGGGCACATGGGTGAGCTGCCCCTGTCGCAGGGCGGAGAGGAGGTTGGTGCCATTGTCAGAAACGACCATTCCTGGCTTAAGCTGACGTGGCGTCAACCACCTCTCGGCCTGCCCCTGCAGAGCTGCCAGAACCTCTGGCCCAGTGTGGCTCCTGTCCCCCAAACACACCAGCGCAAGCACGGCATGGCATCTTTTTGCCTGCGTACTTGCGTAGCCCCTTGTACGCCTACGGAGCACCGCTGGTTCCAAGGACAGAGCACTGGAGGAAGAAGAAGAGGAGGGGGTGGAGGAGAGAGGTGTGTCACAACCAGTAGCAGTAGTCGCGTTTTGGAGGCGTGGTGGCGGAACAACCTCCAACACTACTGCACCTTGTCCTGCATCCCTCCCAGCTGCCAATAGAGTGACCCAATGGGCCGTGAAAGAAAGGTACCGTCCCTGTCCATGCCTGCTGGACCATGAGTCAGCGGTAATATGCACCTTACCGCTGACCGCCCTGTCCAGCGAGGCATGGACATTGCCCTCCACATGCCGGTAGAGAGACGGAATCGCCTTCCGCGAGAAAAAGTGGCGTTTGGGAACCTGCCACTGAGGAACCGCACATTGAACAAACTCACGGAAGGGGGCCGAGTCTACCAACTGAAAAGGCAGCAGTTGAAGTGCTAGCAATTTAGCAAGGCTAGCATTCAACCGCTGGGCATGTGGATGGCTGGGAGTGTACTTCTTTCTACGGTCCAGCAGCTGGGGCAGGGAAATTTGCCTGCTGCAATCGGACGTCGGTGTACTGCAAGTACTTGGTTGTGACACACCTAATTCTACACCTTCAGTCCTCTCAGAGCAGCTTTCAGAGAGGACTGAAGGTGTAGTGGGGATGGAGATCCCAGCTGAGGAGGAGCAAGGAGAGGTCCGCTTAGTTCTTTGGTGTGGGTCTTTTATGTGTGCCTGCCAACGAGCTGCATGGCAGGTCGCCATATGTCTGGTCATGCTTGTCGTGCCCAAGCGGCTGATGTTTTGGCCACGCGAGATACGCTTGAGACAAATATTGCAAATAGCAGTGGTGCGATCTGCTGCACTCGTCTCAAAAAAGGCCCACACCAAAGAACTTTTCTGATAACGTGCAGAGGCAGCGCCCTGCACAGGCGGAGCTCTGCGGTGTTGTACAGTTGCTGTGCTGGCCTCTACCTGGCCTCCAGGGGGCATCCTGCCTCGTTGGACATGTGACGCCGCATCCTCCTCCTCCTCGTCCTCCTCCTCATCCTCTCTCCCTTGAGGCACCCACGTGGAGTCAGTGACCTCATCATCCCCTCCCTCTTCACCACTAGAGCAAACCTGGCAGTAAGCTGCAGCTGGTGGAACTGTACTGCCAGATTCCTCAAGCTGGGTATCGTCATCCGAGCCTTCGAATCGTTGGGCATCCTCCTGGAGCATGTACCCAACACTGTGCTCAAAGAGTTCGGGGGACTCCTCAGGAGGACATGGTGGGTCTAGGGAAGGGGTGGCTGATGATGCTCTGTCAGTACCCTGAGCCTGGGTGAGAGAGGATGAGGAGGATGAGGAGGGCTTGGTCATCCATTCTACCAAGCCTTCAGCATGATGCGGCTCCACATGTCCAGCTGCCGAAAACAAAGACGCGCGTGTCCCATGGCCACGTGCTGATGACGATGCACGACCACGTCCACGTCCACGGCCACGTCCACTAGAAACAGAGCCTGCCTGCCCTGTGTTCTTGGCTCTGCACGCTCTGCCTCCCCTTGGCGGTCTTCCAGCCATTGTAGTCGGTAGTCCTGTGGGTGCTGCTGAGAAGAAAATATAGGAGCTCTGTGTGATGCCACTAACACACTAGAAGTCCTATAGGTGCTTCTGCAAAGAAAATATAGGAGCTCTGTGTGATGCCACTAACACACTAGAAGTCCTGTGGGTGCTGCTGAGAAGAAAATATAGGAGCTCTGTGTGATGCCACTAACACACTAGAAGTCCTATGGGTGCTTCTGCAAAGAAAAAATAGGAGCTCTGTGTGATGCCACTAACACACTAGAAGTCCTGTGGGTGCTGCTGAGAAGAAAATATAGGAGCTCTGTGTGATGCCACTAACACACTAGAAGTCCTATGGGTGCTTCTGCAAAGAAAAAATAGGAGCTCTGTGTGATGCCACTAACACACTAGAAGTCCTGTGGGTGCTGCTGAGAAGAAAATATAGGAGCTCTGTGTGATGCCACTAACACACTTGAAGTCCTATGGGTGCTTCTGCAAAGAAAATAGAGGAGCTCTGTGTGATGCCACTAACACACTAGAAGTCCTGTGGGTGCTTCTGCAAAGAAAATAGAGGAGCTCTGTGTGATGCCACTAACACACTAGAAGTCCTATGGGTGCTTCTGCAAAGAAAAAATAGGAGCTCTGTGTGATGCCACTAACACACTAGAAGTCCTGTGGGTGCTGCTGAGAAGAAAATATAGGAGCTCTGTGTGATGCCACTAACACACTTGAAGTCCTATGGGTGCTTCTGCAAAGAAAATAGAGGAGCTCTGTGTGATGCCACTAACACACTAGAAGTCCTGTGGGTGCTTCTGCAAAGAAAATAGAGGAGCTCTGTGTGATGCCACTAACACACTAGAAGTCCTGTGGGTGCTGCTGAGAAGAAAATATAGGAGCTCTGTGTGATGCCACTAACACACTAGAAGTCCTATGGGTGCTTCTGCAAAGAAAAAATAGGAGCTCTGTGTGATGCCACTAACACACTAGAAGTCCTGTGGGTGCTGCTGAGAAGAAAATATAGGAGCTCTGTGTGATGCCACTAACACACTAGAAGTCCTATGGGTGCTTCTGCAAAGAAAAAATAGGAGCTCTGTGTGATGCCACTAACACACTAGAAGTCCTATAGGTGCTTCTGGGAAGAAAATATAGCTCTGTGTGTGTGATGGGACTAACACACTTCAAGTCCTATAGGTGCTTCTGGGAACAAAGTATAGCTCTTTGTGTGTAATGGGACTAACACACTTCAAGTCCTATAGGTGCTTCTGGGAAGAAAAATATAGCTCTGTGTGTGTGATGGGACTAACACACTTCAAGTCCTATAGGTGCTTCTGGGAAGAAAATATAGCTCTGTGTGTGTGATGGGACTAACACACTTCAAGTCCTATAGGTGCTTCTGGGAACAAAGTATAGCTCTTTGTGTGTAATGGGACTAACACACTTCAAGTCCTATAGGTGCTTCTGGGAAGAAAATATAGCTCTGTGTGTGTGATGGGACTAACACACTTCAAGTCCTATAGGTGCTTCTGGGAAGAAAATATAGCTCTGTGTGTGTGATGGGACTAACACACTTCAAGTCCTATAGGTGCTTCTGGGAAGAAAATATTGCTCTGTGTGTGTGATGGGACTAACACACTTCAAGTCCTATAGGTGCTTCTGGGAAGAAAATATAGCTCTGTGTGTGTAATGGGACTAACACACTTCAAGTCCTATAGGTGCTTCTGGGAAGAAAATATAGCTCTGTGTGTGTAATGGGACTAACACACTTCAAGTCCTATAGGTGCTTCTGGGAACAAAGTATAGCTCTTTGTGTGTAATGGGACTAACACACTTCAAGTCCTATAGGTGCTTCTGGGAAGAAAATATAGCTCTGTGTGTGTGATGGGACTAACACACTTCAAGTCCTATAGGTGCTTCTGGGAAGAAAATATAGCTCTGTGTGTGTGATGGGACTAACACACTTCAAGTCCTATAGGTGCTTCTGGGAACAAAGTATAGCTCTTTGTGTGTAATGGGACTAACACACTTCAAGTCCTATAGGTGCTTCTGGGAAGAAAATATAGCTCTGTGTGTGTGATGGGACTAACACACTTCAAGTCCTATAGGTGCTTCTGGGAAGAAAATATAGCTCTGTGTGTGTGATGGGACTAACACACTTCAAGTCCTATAGGTGCTTCTGGGAAGAAAATATTGCTCTGTGTGTGTGATGGGACTAACACACTTCAAGTCCTATAGGTGCTTCTGGGAAGAAAATATAGCTCTGTGTGTGTAATGGGACTAACACACTTCAAGTCCTATAGGTGCTTCTGGGAAGAAAATATAGCTCTGTGTGTGTGATGGGACTAACACACTTCAAGTCCTATAGGTGCTTCTGGGAAGAAAATATAGCTCTGTGTGTGTAATGGGACTAACACACTTCAAGTCCTATAGGTGCTTCTGGGAAGAAAATATAGCTCTGTGTGTGTGATGGGACTAACACACTTCAAGTCCTATAGGTGCTTCTGGGAAGAAAATATTGCTCTGTGTGTGTGATGGGACTAACACACTTCAAGTCCTATAGGTGCTTCTGGGAAGAAAATATAGCTCTGTGTGTGTAATGGGACTAACACACTTCAAGTCCTATAGGTGCTTCTGGGAAGAAAATATAGCTCTGTGTGTGTGATGGGACTAACACACTTCAAGTCCTATAGGTGCTTCTGGGAAGAAAATATAGCTCTGTGTGTGTAATGGGACTAACACACTTCAAGTCCTATAGGTGCTTCTGGGAAGAAAATATAGCTCTGTGTGTGTGATGGGACTAACACACTTCAAGTCCTATAGGTGCTTCTGGGAACAAAATATAGCTCTGTGTGTGTAATGGGACTAACACACTTCAAGTCCTATAGGTGCCTCTGGGAACAAAATATAGGAGCTCTGCCTGCCTGCCACGAACACACTACAAGTCCTATAGGTGCTTCTGGTAACAAAATATAGGAGCTCTGCCTGCCTGCCACTAACACACTACAAGTCCTATAGGTGCTTCTGGTAACAAAATATAGGAGCTCTGCCTGCCTGTCACTAACACACTACAAGTCCTATAGGTGCTTCTGGTAACAAAATATAGGAGCTCTGCCTGCCTGCCACTAACACACTACAAGTCCTATAGGTGCTTCTGGTAACAAAATATAGGAGCTCTGCCTGCCTGTCACTAACACACTACAAGTCCTATAGGTGCTTCTGGTAACAAAATATAGGAGCTCTGCCTGCCTGCCACTAACACACTACAAGTCCTATAGGTGCTTCTGGTAACAAAATATAGGAGCTCTGCCTGCCTGTCACTAACACACTACAAGTCCTATAGGTGCTTCTGGTAACAAAATATAGGAGCTCTGCCTGCCTGTCACTAACACACTACAAGTCCTATAGGTGCTTCTGGTAACAAAATATAGGAGCTCTGCCTGCCTGCCACGAACACACTACAAGTCCTATAGGTGCTTCTGGTAACAAAATATAGGAGCTCTGCCTGCCTGCCACGAGCACACTACAAGCCCCTCTTTGTCAATCAATCTTTGTAACTGAATCTATCTAACTCAATCTCTGCAAGTGAATCTCTCTCTCTACCTAACTAAATCGAGCAGAGTGTCACAGAAACAGCCTGCTCAATCTGCGCCGGAACAGCATGTGACCGGCGCAGACGGCGTGGCGGCGTTTTATAGGGGGGGGCGTGTACTACAGCCCCTGAGCTGTAATTGGCTACAGGCGTCCTGCCTGTAGCCAATTATGGCTCTTCGAGTTTCCGGGGCTGTGATTGGCCAAGCATGCGGGGTCACAGTGCATGCTTGGCCAATCATCAGCCAGCAATGCACTGCGTCGGCCGCGCCGGCCGCAATGCATTGCGGGGCCGCTCGCATCACACGAACGTGATGCGAGCGGCCAAAATAGTTCTGGGCTCGCCGAGCGCGCGAACGCCCGGTGCTCGATGCGAACGTGGGTTCGCATCGAGCACCGGGCCCATCCTTATTACAAATATTAAAAGATTTGTGTCACAGGATATACATTATAGATGCGGTACAATTATAGAAGCCAATGCCTTCAATTTTTTTTTTAAAGAATTCAAAGAAAGATAATCCATGTATAATTTACTTACCCGTAGGCATTTCCTGCAATACTGCATTTCTTAAACTGCATAACATTGCATGTTAAAGTTCCAGTTTTGTCAGAAAAGATGTATTTTACCTAAATTAAAAAACAAAAACTACAATTAGAGTCCACTGCTAATGTAACAACAGACAGCACAGGAACCTGTAAGTACAGGGGGTCCCCGACTTACGAACGCCCGACCTACGAACAACCCCTACTCACGAACTGGGCGCTGCGGGGACCCTCCGCCATTTTTCACCGTCTGTCGGCCGTTCTGCCATACGGAGCCTCGGAAAATGCCGGAAATGTCCGTAATTTGCCGCGCATGCTCAGAACGGCATTAGACGGAACATCGGAAATGTCCGGAAATCTCCGTATTTGTCGGTCTGCGCATGCGCGGCCGACTTACGAACATTTCCGACTTCCGTACAGGCGGGCAGTCCCTAACGAGTTCTTAACTCGGGGACCCCCTGTAGTATATATAAACATTAAAAAAATAAAGCTTTGTCCCTGCTTTACTACCAGGTATCACTGATCTGGAAGAAGTATGCAGCCAATGAAGTCCAAACTCCCATTTGGCATACCTGACTCTGCTATCACGCCTAAAGGGCAGGGAGTTCTGCTGGATCATGTGACCTGACCACTGTGAAAGCCTACCACAGTGGCCACATGATCAGGTAGAACTCCTTGCCCCTCAGGCCAGTCCCAGCAGTGCCCAATCAATGTTAGAGACACGGAGCTGTCTTTGACAGCTTGGTCACTGTGCTGGGAACACGCAGTGCACACGTTTTTAGTACAGAAACCTCTACAGCTCATGGATGCATACATGCAGTTTGTGGGCGTTAAAGCCCGCGCTCTTTGCTGCTGCACATATGCGTTACATGGGTAGCAAGAGGTTAATGAAACAAAGATGCCCATATGCATGTGCCAGTTTTGCTTATATTGACAAAAAGTTAAAGATGTAATTTGTTAGCAAGTCATTTATGGAGTACTCCCAATTGTAATTTCTGATTGTTATCCAAGTGCACCCCGTTCAGGCAGGATGAATAGTCTTGTTTAAAAAGTGGTTCTAAAAGGCAGAAGGTCTTTTTTCTGATTGCCTTTTATGCATTAGGATAAAAAAAACAAAAAAACAAAAAAATGTCTGTGGGCTACCTAACACTTAGCTGAGCCCCATCTCAATCCAATGATGTTGTATGAGAGCCACCAAGTCCTAATTGGCTGAGACAGCAGCAGGTGCCATTGGTTCCCGCTGCAGTCAAAGTCAGTGAGCCAATGAGGAGACAGAGGGCCAGGGCCAAGACATGGCTCCATGGCTGAATGGATGTACAGAGCAGCAGCTTGGCTCAGGTGGCCCCATAGCAAGCTGCATGCTCTGGGGGCACTCAGCAGGGAGGGAGGGGCCAGGAGTGCCAGCAAGGGACCCGAGAAGAGGAGGATCTAGGTTGCTCTGTGCAAAACCACTGCACAGAGCAGCTAAGTATGACATGTTTGTTATTTAAAAAAAAAAAAAAAGAAAACAAAACAAGACTTTAATATCACTTTAATAAATGCATTTGTCTTCTTTTAAATGTACAACCAAGGGAGTACTGGTCATCTAGATCAGCCTCTCTCAACCTTTTCAACACAGAGGAACCCTTGAAATGGTTTTCTGGTCTCAGGGAACCACTGCTAAAAATGAGAAATCTACAACTCACGTACATTAGTGTGAAGGTCACTGGTCCTTACACTTGTAGTCATTAGGTAGAATTACCTCCTTACAGATAACTGAAAAGATCAATGGTGTGAGTGGAAACTTATCTGAGAGGCAGAACTTGCCCAATGCTGAAGGAACCCCTAGCAACCTCTGGAGGAACCCTGGTTGAGAATCACCGATCTAGATTGTTCAGATTTTGCCATAGCCAGGCAACTGGTGTGATCTTTGCTTGTATAGGCAAAGCATAAATTGGAACTTTGCAAAAGAAGAAAAAAACTAAATCTTTGCAGTTGCTTTAACTCACCTGCCCCAGTTCCTCATTGAGATTAGATGTCCTGGCCACGGCATAGGTGTCTGTTACTTCATAGTGCATGTCTACATCCTGATCACAAAAATAAAAATGAAACGTTATATAATGTATACTGTGTATATGTAGTATTTTTCTATAAAAATAAAATACACATACATGCAACACAACAACGCAAATCAATAGTTTTAGTTTACGGTTTAAACACCTACCCAGTTTATGAAGTATGCTTGTATGAATTTCACCACTTCCAAAGTTACCAGCAAACTGATGGGTATGAGATTGTTGAAGAGAATGATAAATGTTAAAAAATTCAGTCCAAAGTTGTTAGCTCCACCATCTGTTCAGTGATCACAGATAAAGGAATGTGTTACAATTGCTTCCAGACAAGTGCCTTGCTTTTCATACAAAACAATCTGCCACACAGCCCACAGCACATCTCTACAGCAGACTAATGCTCTTAACGCTTATGCTGCCTTTTCCAAATGTGATCATTACGCCAAACACAGTATAATCTCTAACCGTTTAAATATTACCAACAACAAGATCTGCTGATGAACTGACCAACTTCCCCTACTACTACTACCCTGACAAATGGCAACATCTGAACATTTTTGGGAGAATATCTACCTCTTTTCAACAGGGAGCCCTTTTAAAATTTGCCACTCGTGACTTTAATATCCCTGTGACCAGGCTGTTACTGTACATGACCCAAAAGCCAATTGGTATGGTTCCTGTTGTAAAGGCAGCGCTCAGCCAATCATTGCCTTCCATGTGACAATTCTATTTTTTGGTTTTCAGTTGCGGTAGGTTAAGGCAAGGTGTGTATAACCAGATCTGATGTAATTATTCCATGAGAAAATAAATTGTTCATTTTTACTTTTTATAATACATGACACATATGGTGACAATGATCGACTGACCCTTATGGGTCAAGATCACTGTGCAGAAGCATTGCATAGCCTGTTAAAAACCAGGCAAATCATTTTCAAAAACATATCTTGGCACCTTTTGTATCTGCCAGCGGATTTGCCAATCTGTTTATCCCATCTTGTGATGTTCACAGATCTGTCACAATGCACAGCCAGACAGGTGACAGTCAGGCTGGATTGCCAACCATCTGTTATTTTGCAGACATCGGTGAAAACAAATCCAAAAAAACGTAGTCTGTGAATGTTTGACTCTTATGCCCCGTACACACGGTCGGAAATTCCGATGGAAAATGTCCGATCGGACCATGTTGTCGGAAAATCCGCCCGTGTGTGGGCTCCATCTGACTTTTTCCGTCGGAATTTCCAACGGAAAAAATTTGAGAGCAGGATCTCAAATTTTCCGACAACAAAATCTGACTTTTTTCCAATCGCGTGTCGAGAATTCCGACAGACAAAATGCCACGCATGCTCAGATCAAATTACGAGACCAAAGCTATTGGCTACTAACGTGAACTTAGTCCCGTCTTAACGCACGAACGTCACCACGTTCAGAATGATCGGATTTTCTAATAACTTTGTCCGACCGTGTGTATGCAACACCAGTTTCGGACAAAGTCTGTCGGAAAAAATCTGGACGGATTTTGTGGTCGGATTTTCCGACCGTGTGTACGGGGGCTTAGTCTGCACACAACACCAAGTCCTCAAATATAATTAACAAATAGGCATACAGCTCACAACAATGTTTCCGTCATGGCTACAAAATACCAATTCATTTACCCTCAAACCTTCACAGAGGAAGGCAGCGTTATTCAATTAACATTGCACACTTGATTTAAAAACAAAACCACCATCATAACAAAATCTGTACATCTCACAACAAATTAGCAATACTCAAGAGAAATTAATACCCTAGAGATGCAGAGATATTATCAATGCAATTTAAGATAAATGTTTTACACCCAAGGTTGATTCAAGCCCAGGAGGATCCTGGAATCCAACCTCTGAGTCCAGTAGACTCTCCGTTCCAGGAACCTCCTGCACAACTGACCACTGTGCACATCTGAAAAATGTCTTGACATAATAGAAGGTTGCAGAGCATTAACATTGCTGCCAACAAAGTAATGCTCCCCAATGCTTGGTAACAAGCAACAAAATAAAGTAACTTTTAATATACATTAAAAAAAAAAATTGAAGTCCCTGCCCTCACATACATAAATGCATGCGTGTACGTCTCAACGATCATGCCACACATGTGGGTTACAGCCATGTACGTCAGCATGGGATTAACTAATCTTTAGGCCTAAAATAAATGTGCATTTTAATATGTGCGCAAAAATGTAAAAGAAAGCTCTGCTAGCAAAGTAAATACCACGAAAAGAAAGCTCTTTTCGGAGCCCAGGCAAGTGGATATCTCCTTCCTAGATGGCCACAGAAGGGGTGGGAGATTCGGCCCCATCCAACCTAATAGCTAGCAAAAAGGGACAAAGTGGAACATGTACTTTTTCCCACAGGGTACAGAACAGGGAAATATAGGGTGTTTTGTCTGACTGTGCAGTTGCCAACTTGCCACAACTTTTTTTTCACCAACGAAACACATTTATAGACAAGAGAACTTTTTTATTTTTACTGACAACATGAAATATGTAAAACCTTAAAGGAGGTGTGCCCACTACAAATACTGCAGCTGCTGACTTTTAATAAATCGGACACTTACCTGTCCCAGGGTCAAGCGATGCAGGGAAACGAAGCCCCCCCTCGTTCCCCGCTCCGCTCGCGGCGCCGGCATTCTTACTGTGGGCACCCGGCTGTGGCTTCACAGCCGGGCACCCACTGTGCAAGAGCGAGCGGCGTCGTGATATGACGCTCAGTCATCTGGGACACGCGACCCAGATGACTGTGCCGCGCCGAGGGGAAGTGATGTCACCAGCCCGGGCACTGAAGGTGGCAGACTACGAGGGACCCCCTAGCAACAGGCATTTAGAGGCGAGTAAAAGCATTTTTTTTTTCCAATTATTATTTTTGCTAATGATTTTTAAGCAAATTTTTTTTTTTTTTTGGTGGCAACACCACTTTAAAGTGATTCTAAAACGGCAGAAGTTTATCTTCATGCATTCTATGCATTAAAATAAAAAAACCTTCTGTGTGCAGAAGCCCCCCTAATACTTACTTGAGCTCATCTCGATCCAGCGATGTTGTTGCTGCTGTCCGGGACTCTCCCTCCTGATTGGCTGAGACACAGCAGCGGGTGCCATGGGCTCCTGCTGTCAAAGTCAGTGAGCCAATGAGGAGAGAGAGTGGGTGGGACCGAGTTGCGGCTCTGTGTCTGAATGGACACAGGTAGTTGCGGCTCGGGCGCCCCCATGCAAGCTGCTTGCTATGGGGGCACTTAGCAAGAGGGACGGGCCAGGAGAGCCAGCAAAGGACCAGAGAAGAGGAGGATCTGGGCTGCTCTGTGCAAAACCACTGCACAGAGCAGGTAAGTATAACATGTTTGTTATTTTTGTACAAAAAAAATAAAAAATAGAATTTAGTATCACTTTAAGAAGAACTTGCTCTTGGACACTAAATTGGTATTAATGTTGATTCATAACACAAAGCGCAAGCAAGTGCGGGAAAAAACTGAAGCTTGACAAGTGAATCACAAGACCAACTGACCAGAAAAAAACACTGGCACAGAGAACATTTAAAAGTATATATTTCCAGTTGCGCCACTAGGGTTGGTGACACCTGGTGCTGCAAAACATGGTGTCGCCCCCCCCCCCCCCTTCCGAGTCTATCCTGCTCAGCAGGCAGCGCACGCTCATGGGGTGCACCCCCAAACCCTGTAAATGATAGAATTGGGTGGTATAGGGCAGGTTAGGGTGGTATAGGGCAGGCTGGGGTGGCATAGGGGCATGTTGGGACTCTATGTAGTGACAGTGTGCAGTAACTCCCCCGCTGCAGCTCTGCAAGTGGAAGCAATATAGTACAGAGTGCAGCTGCCCCGGTGTTACCCCTCTGGTGGCTGTCACGCGGTGCTGCCCCCCACCCCCCGCACACCCATAGCAATGCCACTGTATTTCATCTTTTTAGGCAGCTTAAGAGAAATTTACTTAAAATGTGTGTGGCCTATACTAGTTTATACATCCCCAGCTAACTGACATTGTGAAAATGTCAGATTGTGCTTGAATGTTTAACTAAAGTCTGATATCTTTGGCCAGTTTTAGGATTTCCTGGCGAAGACTAGGCTGGCCATACATTAAAGCGGAGTTCCACCCAAAAGTGGAACTTCCGCTTAAAGGACGCCTCACCCGCTGACATGCCACATTTGCACCCAGTTGTGACAGGTACCCAGCTCCTGCTCACGCCACCTAGGCGACTCCGCTTCTCCCCCTCCATCCCATCTTCTGGAACACGCCACAGGTACCAGAAGATTGCTCAGCCATTCAGGACGTGCAGTGCAACTCGCGAATGCGCAGTGCGCACCCAGCTGTGAAGCTTCAAGCGGTCACAGCCGGGTTGCCCACACTTGCAATGCCGGTGTGCCATCAGTTTAGGTGACCCGTCAGATTTTGTAACAGAAGTGACGTTCCGTCACGGCCATCTTGGTACACCCCACAATAAGGATACAGTGAGAAGGAGGCAAGCGGACATCTTTACACCCATCGGAGTCTTGCATTTCACACTTACTTTTACCAGTAAACTGAGCTTATATAGTGAAATACAGTATTTTGAAATCCGTCTGTTTTTATGTTGAATTTTAAAAGCTGTGGCAAGCCTGCTGATCTCACAGGTTTGCTAATCTGACAGAACACCGCTGCTTGTTGGCAATGAAGCCAACCAGCTGCTGCTTCATTGCCAATTCCACCTGTTAACTGCAGCTGACAGCAAAAACAGTGTGAGCCACAAGCACTGACTGGTTGTCTCTGCCTCACATAAGATCCTCCTCCAGTTCCAGAGCCATTAACACAGCAGAGGAAACTCTGGTAATTAGAGGTCAGCTCCCTGCTCAGTGGGCTTCGTTGAAGATGCCTATTGAATGTTCATTGAGGAGCCTGGAGCCGTAGAGATGCCATAGATGTGACCTAGGAAGCTAAATTGTCATGTGAACAAGCTATGTAAATCACAAGAATAGCTGTACAGAATCACAAAGCCATTGGCTTAAAGCACACATCTTGTCAAAATCAGTAAACTGCAAATGATATCCAATTTACATGCTGAGACTGTATGGTTTCCCGGTTTCATATCCTTGGAGAAATTCAATCTCAAAGATACCTTATAAGGGAATTACTGCCCATATCCGGGATTCTGGTTGGATTTATCAGTGGAGAATTGGATTTGGAAGCGATGTTTAAAGGTCCGGCCATATCCTGATGATATTTGAGTTACAGGCTTATCCAAGCTTGCCCTCTGGTAAGCACATTATTAGAGCGGTGGTGGATCACGGGTTCCTGATTTTTTCACAGTCACTTTTTTGGATATCATATTGTCACAATTTTTTGTCACTTATCACTTCTAGTTTTATATGGACTTTAAGACTAATTAATATAGTTTTATTCAATATCTGATTTCTCACATGGACTACTTCACTATTAACAATTACTCTAATTTAACCAAGGGGTTAAAGAACTCATCACTTATTATTTAGCGCAGCTTTTTCTATTGAGTATTTATATTATCATTTATTAGGAATAACTGCATAGATCTGGAATACACACACAAAGCACATAAAGACAAGAATACACATGCCGCCTGTATTTAGACAATATTTGCTTTAAATAGGTTATTCGGGGTTGTCCAAATTCAGTCCTCAAGGGCCACACACACACACACACACACACACACACACACGGATTTTAGAAGCTGGCTATAATTGTGTTTACCCAATTTTTAATTGTCTATTGAATGGTTAGATATTCAACTAGGGGAAGGTGAAAGACCCAAAATACTAAAGAAAGCACAGGAATTATAAATATGAATAAAACAAATGTTTTCTCTTACAATTCAAGTTAAGATACCAGTCCCTCTGGTCATGCTGAGAATTCCAGATAGAGGAACCAATAGAACAGATTAAGGAGATAGTGAGGAGAGTGCAAAAGAGAAGCAAGATCTGCATGTTGGTGATTCTTTCCACGTTGGACAATTTCAGAGGAGGTCTTGTTGAATTCTAAACAAAGGTGAGAGATAATTTGTACAAGCTAGTTATGCGGATACAAAACAGTGATGGCTTATAGATCTAGATCAGAATATAAATGTCTCATACAATATATAATATATGTACGGTATGTATATGAAAAATTTGGGTGGGTTACTTCAAAATGTTCCTCCAAGACTCTCAATGTAGAGATCAGTGTCAAGGTGGACTGCCAATATTCCAACAATATCTAATAGAAAAAAACGACGGGGCACGTTCTCCAATGCAAAATGTATTTATATATAATGCTCTTCTAGGCAGAAAATGGCTACATGCTACTGTACAGTTACGAGCATTCCATGCTCTGCATCAGGCTTGGCACCAAGCCCAATGAACCTTTATGGAAAATTAAATACTGGCACAATCGACTATGGATTGTCAGACATTCTACAGATATTGGATCTAAATGCTCAATCTGTATGCACCACTCTCAAGCACCCTGCACAACTAAGTTTTTACATCTGCTGTGGTGAATGAGGTAGGAGATGACCTGCCATCTCCAATTATCTCAGGGACAAGCAATAGTGTTAAGGATAGGTTTTCTAGGCTGCCTGATAAATTGCTTTGACTGATGGATGGTGGACACAGCTAAATTCAGCAACTTGCATCTCAAGTCTATGAGAAGCTTAACCCTGACACAATGGTAATGGAATTGAAATACTGCATCAGTGAGAATTTTTTTTTCCATTTAACTTTTCTAAATTCAGGTTTTAAAGAAGAACTCTAGGCAATTTTTTATTTTTTAATTTGCATTAATTTGAGCAAGGGTGGGTCATAAACTGTCAGTTTATTTTTTGCCATCTGTGTCCCATTGGGGAGATTTACCTTCACTTCCTGTCCCATAACAAAGACATGAAGTGGGAGGAAACTCCTGCAAGTTAAGGGAATCCCTAGGGGACCCACAGGTCACCAGAACTAGTGTCCCCATTGAAAGATTTCCCCTCTGTTACTTTTCTGGGGACAACCCAAAATGTGATTTTTCTTTACTTTCACGTTCAATGATAATGGTAAACAAAACAAATAGAGGGTGAATCTCCCTGACGGGGGCATAGACAGCAATAAAAACTAACAGGTGTTCTAATCCCTCTCTACTTCATCCAAAACTAAAGAAAATATTTTGCCTTTAGTTGTACTTTAAGCAACAACTGAGTTTGCGACAGACAGTGATGAAGGCAAAGGATTACCTGCATTAGTTTTGTGTCATGGCCTGTGTAAACAACTATTCCATGGACCCACTGCGTGTTCCTCAGCTGGGCTCCTCTCAGAAGGATCTGGTCTGGGCCTAGCGGGATAGTCCTAGAAGAGACAGACAAAAGTCAATTTTTTTTTCTGATAATACACTATCAAATGCAGATAAAAGACAAGGGGCTCAATTCACTAAACATTATCGCTTTAAGATCAGAGGTTAAATGGCATTTTTCATAAATTCCACGCTGATAGAAGAACAGAAAACAGCATGGGGTCCCCCAACAATCCATACCAAGCCCATGTTGGATCCTGGCCAGGTGGTTGTGCAAGGGGTGACTAAACAAAATCTAAAAGCTCCCTTTAAAAAGGGGGCGTCAGGATCCCGCCCCCTATGTGAATAAGTCCTACTCCTTCACCAAATAATGGTCAAACCAAATAAAAACCCAGAGCCAGTTTTACCTTTATTTAAAACCGTAAAAAACAAAATAAATGGCCCTTAAAATAAATTCAGCGTCAGACATTTTAGGGCTTGTGAAAGAAGGTTTGGCATTGTGGACAGCCAAAGTATACGGAGTCAGTAGGGTCCAGTTGTTTTCAACACTAAAAATCCTGCTCTAGCAACTACCTGGTTCTCCGTACCAATTTTTATTAAGAAAGTCGATATACAGTGGGGAAAATTATTATTTGATCCCTTGCAGATTTAGTAATTTTGCCCACTTACAAAGAAATGAAGGGTCTAAAATGTTTATATCATAGGTGTATTTTAAAACGACAGAATATCAACCAAACTCCAGAAAAAACACATGATACAAATGTTATAAATTGAGTTGCAGTTCAGTGAGTAAAATAAGTATTTGATCTGCAACCAACCAACAATAATTCTGGCTCCCACAGACTGGCTACAGTATGTTCTCATGTGGTACACAGATTAGTCCTGTCAATTTAAAAAAGGTGCTCCTAATAACTCGTTATGTGTATAAAATACACCTGTCCACAGAATCTTTCTTCCATTCAAACCTCACTTTCATGGGCAAGACCAAAGAGTGGTCAAAGGGCAACAGGGATAAGATTGTAGACCTTTGCAAGGCTGGAATGGGCTACAAGACCATCAGCAAGAAGCTTGGTGAGAAGGAGACAACTGTTGGAGTTATTATTTGCAAAAGAAAGAAATACAAAACCATCAATCGCCTACGGTCTGTAACTCCATATAGGATGAGGGGGGGGGGTCTTGTGTAAGTTCACCTTACAGATTTTTCCGTAAAGGTGAACTTAACCTTCAAGGATATAGAGAAGATCTGTAAAGAAGAGTGGACCAAAATCCCTCCCGAGGGGTGTGTAAACCTGGTAAGCAACTACAAGAAACGTGTTACATCTGGTCTTGCCAACAAGGGTTTCTCTGCCAAGTACTGTACCAAGTCATGTTTTTTTTTTTTTTTTTATTCTTTTTATTAGAAGTTTTTCACATAAAAGTTAGAGAACGTATTAAACATTCAGCACTACCATTCAACAGCACCGGACTAATGAAAGCAGCAATCTTCCCAAAGCAAATAACCAAGAAAAAAAATAAAAATTTTTTATATAATATTAACCACTTCCTGACCGGTGCACGACGATGTACATCGGCAGAATGGCACGGACAGGCAAAAGGGCGTACAGGTACATCCCTTTAAGATTGCGCGCGCAGGTCGGGACCCCCGTGAGTCCGGTCGCGGGACCCGCGGACTCGATCGCCGTGGGGATACCCACGATCGTCTCACGGGAAGGCTGAACGGGGAGACGCGGAAGTAAACAGCATCTCCCCGTTCTGCCTAGCAACTAGTGACACTGATCTCTGCTCCCTGTGATTGGATATTGTATTTTAGTTTTTAGATTTAGATACACATCAATGCTAAAAGTCTCAAATTCAATGTAATCTCTGCAAAATATAACTAGCAGGATTAAAAGGGCATGCTAATGATGTTGGATCAATTTTTATTTTGAGTAAAATAATAATACAGTATGGGTGTGGAGATACAGTATATACAGTGCCTTGAAAAAGTACTCATATTCCTTGAAATTTTCCACATTTTGTCATGTTAAAACCAAAAACGAATGTATTTTATTGGGATTTTATGTGATAGACCAACACAAAGTGGCACATAATTGGGAAGTGGAAGGAAGGTTCAGCCCCCTTTACTCTGATACCCCTAACTAAAATCTACTGGAACCAATTGCCTTCAGAAGTCACCTTATTTAGTAAATAGAGGCCACCTGTGTGTAATGTAATCTCAGAATAAATACAGCTGTTCTGTGAAGCCCTCAGAGGTTTGTTAGGCTACTTTAACACTGGGGAGGTGCTTTACAGGCACTACAGTGCTAAAAACAGCGCCTGTAAAGAGCCTCTCCTGTGTGCCCGCCCACCTCAGTGTGAAAGTAGCCTTAGAGAATCTTAGTGAACAAACAGCATCATGAAGGCCAATGAACACAACAGACATGTCCGGAATAAGGTTGTGGAGAAGTTAAAGTAGGGTTGGGTTATAAAAAAAATATCCCAAGCTTTAAACCTCTCACGGTACACTGTTCAATCAGTCATCCGAAAATGGAAAGAGTATGGTACAACTGCAAACCTACCAAGACATGGCCATCCACCTAAACTGACAGGCCGGGCAAGAAGAGCATTAATCAGGGAAGCCGCCAAGAGGCCCATGGTAACTCTGTAGGAGCTGCAGAGATCCACAGCTCAGATGGGAGAATCTGTCCACAGGACAACTATTAGGCCCCTTTCACACTGGGGCGGTTTGCAGGCGCTATTGCGCTAAAAATAGCGCCTGCAAACCGACCCGAAACAGCTGTTGCTGTGTCTTCAGTGTGAAAGCCCGAGGGCTTTCACACTGAAGCGGTGCGCTTGCCGGACGCTGGAAAATGTCCTGCAAGCCGCATCTTTGGCTCGCTATAGGAGCGGTATATTTACCGCTCCTATAGCGCCCGTTCCCATTGGAAACAATGGGGCAGCGCTCCGAACCCGTCTGCAAAACGCCGCTGCAGCGGTGGTTTGCGGGCAGTATTGACCCTTTTTCGGCCGCTCGCGGGGGGTAAAACCACCCCGCTAGCGGCCAAAATGCGCCGCTAAAACGCCGGTAAAGCGGCGCTAAATATAGCGCCGCTTTACCGCCAGCGCCCCCACTGCTCCAGTGTGAAAGTAGCTTTAGTCGTGCACTCAAATCTGGCCTTTATGGAAGAGTGGCTATTGTTGAAAGAAAGCCACAAGAAGAAGTCGCGTTTGCTGTTTGTGAGAAGCCATGTGGAGACACAGTAAACATGTGGAAGAAGGTGCTCTGGTCAGATGAAACCAAAATTTTACTTTCTGGCCTAAAAGCAGAAAAACGCTATGTGCAGAAGAAAACTAACACTGCACATCACCCTGAACACACCATCCCCACTGTGAAACATGGTGGTGGCAGCATCATGTTGTGGGGATGCTTTTCTTTAGCAGGGACAGGGAAGCTGGTCAGAGTTGATGGGCAGATGGCTGGAGCCAAATACAGGGCAATCTTAGAAGAAAACCTGTTAGAGTCTGCAAAAGACTTGAGACTGGGGCGGATGTTCACTTTCCAGCAATGACCCTTAACATGCAGCTAGAGCTACAGTGGAATGTTTTAGATCAAAGCATATTTATGTGTTAGAATGGCCCAGTCAAAGTCCAGACCTAAAGCCAATTGAGAACCTGTGGTAAGACTTGAAAATTGCTGCTCAGACGCTCTCCATCAAATCGGACCAAGCTTGAACTATTTTGCAAAGAATGGACACAAATGTCACTCTCTAGATGTGCAAAGCTGATAGACATGCCCAAAAAGACTTGCAGATGTAATTACAGTGAAAGGTGGTTCTAAAAAAAGCATTGACTCAGGAGGGCTGAATACAAATATACGCCACCCTTTTCACATATTTGTAAAAAATGTTGAACACCATTTAGGATTTTCCAGTAGAGGAGCGCGCTGGGATGGACACTGTGGCTGCTGCCCGTCTCTTGGTCTTGCCGTTACCGACAATGGGGAGCCCGGACAAGCAAGTATTCCTGAAATTACAGAAAATACTAGGTATGCACATAACACATCACCACCCTCTAGTGATGATCACAGGCAAGACACGTGGCTACTGCTTAAAAAAAAAAAAAAAAGACAACCTTAAAAAAAGGGAACCACATGTGTTCCTTTTTTGGGTTTATAAAAAAAAAAAAAAAAAAAAACACACAACAACAACAAAAAAACAAACTTACCATTCCTGCCACAGGATACCGCTGGAATACACAGCTAGATCCAATCTTCACCCATCACAGCAGGTCAGGTCTCTTGTGGACCTTCAAGGACTAGGTCCCCCTTCACCTTGCGGTCCACACCCTTGGACCTGTACAGCACCCTGCCAGGACCACATTTGGCTTTTTTGTTTGTCCAAGAGTTCGGCTCCCAGGGTCCAGTGCCTCAAAAGGTGCATTACAGGCAAAACCTCTTTTGCTTCTTGGATTTCAGTGCCTTGAATGAATCCAAATGCATAGTCCCTTGATCCTAGCAGGACCTTCCACCAGGACTTAATCATAGCATAGAGCACTACTCCATCATGACCATCACCTTGAAGACACTGTCGAAAAAAAAAAAAAAGAGGTACTTCCTGTATGGGGGCGGGGGGTTATTTAGAGGGGGACTTCCTGGCTTTTAGATGTGCCAGTGTCCATTTACCTATAGGTGGAGTATAACCCAGATAGTAATTACTATGGCTGCTCTGGGTCCCATGATGTACGATAAAAAAATATATTTATATTTTTGGTGGTAACATGACAAAATGTGGAAAATTCCAAGGCGTATGAATACTTTTTCAGGTCACTGTACACACAAACACATACCTACACACCACATGCATTGAAGCCTCAGGAAGGTTATTCACTTAGGTGTGTAAATTTTAGATTAAAGTGGTTGTAAGCTGAAAAAAATAAAAATAAAAACCCTGCAAGACAAAAGGCATAATGATCTAGTATGCATCGCATACTAGCTCATTACGAAATATTTACCTTAGATCGAAGCTGTCAATGTGACCGGCGACATGTCTCCTGTTATGTCTGGGGTTTGCGGGCTCTGGCGCTGTGATTGGCCAATGACGGCGGCACATGCAGAGACAGTGAATATCTCCTAAAATGTTCAAGTTTAGGAGATAGTCATGGTACAACCCATTTAAGGCCTCATTCAGATGGCTGCTGACACCCATAGCCCGTGAATGTACATCTTGTGTATGCGGATCCAGGTACTGCATGCAGATGATCCATTCATGTCTATTGTGATGCAGCTGCACAGACGCCTGTCCCAATTTGACAGCCATGGGGTTGAGCAGCCCCAAGTGCTGATTGTAGGATTATTTTCATCATATTTACCTGTACAATCCTTTTCTTTGAGTACATCATGGGACACAGAGATAGGCTAATATTCATTATCTACTGGGTTATACTTCATCTCCAGGTGAACGGACACACTGGTAGACCAAAGGTCTTTAGACCGGAAGTGATCCCCTATATAACCCCTCCCATACAGGAAGTGCTTCAGTTTTGTAGCAAGCATTGAATCCTCAGAAAGAGGGGCGGAACACCTGTGTCCCATGATGTACTCAAAGAAAAGGATTTTACAGGTATGACGAAAAAATCCTATTTTCTTTTTTCATACATCATGGGACACAGAGTTAGGCTAATATTCATTACCTACTTTGACGTCCCAGAGCAATAGCCCTGAGGGGAGGGAGACACCCTGCCAAATAACAGCCATCAGACCTTATACGGCAGCCTGCAGTACACTGTGGCCGATAGCCAAATCCTCGGCTGCTCGAACATCCACTTGACAACATTTTGTGAACATATGCACTGAAGATCAGGTAGCATCCTTACAAATCTGAGGCACAGATACCTGATGGCGAAAAGCCCAGGAGGTTCCTACACCCCCTGGTTGAATGTGCTCTCACCAAAAAGGGAGGAGCTTTACATTTCAGACCATAGGCTTGAGTGACCAATTGACAGACTCAATTGGCAATGGAAGCCGTGGAAGCTGCCTGCCCCTTCTTGGGTCCTTTTGGTAAAACAAAAAAGGAGTCTGAGCCTTGGATCTCCGCAGATCTAGACAAATAGACCTTGGCTGCCTGGACAATGTCCAAGGAATGCAATTCTCTCTTCCGCTGAATGAGGCTGAGAGAAAAAAAAGGAGGCAAAATAATGTCCTGATTTAAATCAAATGCTGACACAACCTTTGTCGTGGTGAAGGCTCAAATAAGGTTCCCTGCACGAAAGGGCCGCCAACTCTGACGTCCTTCTAGCCGAGATGATGGCCATCAGGAAGGCTAGCTTGCATGAAAGCAAGTCTAATGTAATTTCCTTGATAGGTTCAAATGGTTGTTTCTGTAACACAACCCGCACCAAATTCAAGTCCCAAGGACACATAGGTGACCTAATGGGGGGAAGCAAACGAGTTGCCCCCTGCATAAAGGTACAGACCAGCGAATAGGAGGCTAAAGGCCTTTGGAAGAAAACTGACAGGGCCAAAATCTGACCTCGGATTGTAATCAAAGCCAACCCGACTTCCACAGCGGACTATAGAAAAAAGAAAATTCTCCAAATCACGCATTTCCAAGGATGACATTTTTTGGCTTCACACCAAGCAATACAAGTCTTCCAGACCTTATGATAGATCTTCCTAGTGACCGCTTTTCTAGCATTTACTAGGGTAGACACCACTGGTCCCAAGATGCCACAGTCCTTCAGCACCCTGGCTTCAATAGCCATACCGTAGAGACTGTAAATTGGGGTGGAATATTATCACGTACAGGACACTATCCAGTTTCCTCCATTTTCCATATGAATATTGCTGCAAGCAACCATCCAAGGATCTAAATGCTGACCATAAACCCAGAGGTGGTATAAAAGAGTGTTTTGACCGAGCTTAGGCGCAAGGTCACACGCTCTAAAAGGTGAGCGCGTACAAAGGGGAGGCACAAGAGTGGACATGAGCACTTTACTGTTATATCATCCGTTTTATCATCTGCAATGAGCAGCAGAATGGAGTAGTTATGAATGGACTTTATGCTGCGATTTTATGGACACAGATTATTGCATGAATTAGTTTGGCACAAGAACACTTGAAACACAGTTCACTTTATTTCTATATTGATTATTGTATATTGATGCACTTTTATATAGATTTATGTAAATTACAGGTTGTCACTACAATTATCGCAGTATTGCAATTATCGCACAGGGTTGCAAATTCCTCTATTGCATGTGAATGCTACGTGTGTGTGTGTGTGTGTGTATATATATATAGAGGTGTGTATGCTACACAGGTTGTCATTGGGAGAATCGAATTGGATTGCAATTTTCATTGTTCATCTTATAATCGCATAAGATTCCATTATATTCACTAGATTTTTTATATAGGAATACAATATCTCACCACCACTATTTAACTGCAGCCAATAATATTATGGTTTAGTATGGTTACCATATGATTACAGTTGGATAGCGCAGCATTATATTGGTATAAAACTTTTTGGCACGAGCATATGGGATGTGATCAACGCTAGCAGCTGTCCTTTAATTATCATTTGGATTTTCACATGGTAGCTCGCAAGATTCTGTTTGTTTTCTAGTGTCAGTGGTGTCCCCACAGTACACGCACATTTGGCTGAATTGTACATTTGCATTAACAAAAAATAAAATAAAGTTTTAGCGCTCCTGGAGTGCCCTTGAAGAATGGTGGTTCAATGTTCGAGTGGTCAAGCCATTCCATTCAAGTGTAGTTCTGTTTAAAACAGGTTTTCCTTATCTACAATATACTTTCAAGATAGGCTTGTAAATGATCCCAGTCAGGATAAGCAATTTAAATATGCGGGGGAGTTCACCAGCGTTAATGTCTTTTTTTTTTTTTTATAACAATGTGTCAGGAAAGTTTATCATGCATTTCCAGAGCGTCAGCTGGTCTATTTTCAGCCTTGTTAAACCATACTGATACATTATTTATAGAACTCTGGATGAGCGATCAGCAATATCTAGGCCATCTACCATAGAGATCGCTGAAGTCACCTGACATAGTTGAACTTGAAACTTGAAGCACAAGTATTCCATTAAATACACCTCAGCTTTTTAGTAGTCTTCCTCGCTGTGACCTGGCCGGCCATCTGTGTGTAGAAAGGTAAATGTCTCATACATACACGAACTTTGAAAATAATCCTAATTGAAAAAGGTAAGCATTTTATTGAACCAGTCAGCAGATGTGAGTTTTTTTATTGTCCCGTTTTATACCCTTTTGAAGTATTCATCCATCTTGTTTTCTGGGCCTGGTCCATCTTGGTGGATGGAGATGCACGTATTATGTCCATGTGTACCAAGTGGTCATTTATATTTATAACATTTGTTTAACCACTTCCCACCCAAAGTATGTCATATAAAGTCCTGGACTTTCAGTGGGGATATCTGAATGATGCCTGCAACTACAGGCATTATCCAGATTTCATCTTTTTCAACGATTCTGTACGATTCCAGATATGAGCTTTTTCAGCGATTCTGTTGCTCCTACCAGCTCGACCCTGCGATCGGCGAGCCGGAGAACGAATCGGTCGCTGCCAGAAGCATAGAGATTTCTAGTAAAAAGGATGGTCCCCAGTCATCTCTATGACCCTCGGAGGCCCAGGCGTGACGTTATGTCATCACGTCGAGGCCGGTGGAAGTAAACGATGCCGGGGACGCAGCTGAAAAGGCCCCTTTTACACTGGGGCATTTTTCATGCGGTACCGCGCTAAAAATAGCGCCTGTTCACCGCCTGAAAAAATCCGGCCCCTTTAACTCCAGTGTGAAAGCCGGCTGTCTTTCACACTGGAGCGGTGCGATAGCAGGACGGCAAAAAAAGTCCTGCTAGCAGCATCTTTGGGCGGTATAGGAGCGGTGTGTTCACCGCTCCTTCCCATTGATTTGAATGGGAAACCGCGGTAAAAGCGCGGCAATACCGCCGCAAAGGCGGCGCTCTGCGGGGGTGTTTAACCCTTTTTCGGCCGCTCGCGGGGGGTAAAACCGCACTGCGAGCAGCCGAATACCGCGGTTAAAACGACGGTAAAGCAGCGCTAAATATAGCGCTGCTTTACCGTCACCGCAGCTCCCCGCCCCAGTGTGAAAGGGGCCAAAGGCTGAGACAGTTTTTTTTTTTTTCTCAGTCTTTCCAGCCTGAAGGAGAGATGAGGGGGCTTATAGACAAAGAGGATCTGTCACGCACTATTCCTATTACAAGGCATGTTTACATTCCTTGTAATAGGAATAAAAGTGATCACATTTTTTTTTTTTTTTTTTTTTTTAAAGAGTTTAAAAATAAAAGTAAAATAAAGAAAAAAAAAAAAATTAAAGCGCCCCCCTGCCCAACGTTTAAATCTCACATGTGAGGTATCGCATTAGCGCAAGAGCAACAATTCTAGCCCAAGACCTCCTCTAACTCAAAACAGGTAACCTGAGTGTGCGCAATTTTAAAGGGTGACATGTTAGGTATCTATTTACTCGGCCTAACATCTTTCACATTATACAAAAAAATAGAGCTTACTTTACTGATTTGTTGTTTTTTTTCCCGTGTGACATAAAAATTTGCAACCACCATTTTATTCCCTAGGGTCCCTATATGTTTGGGGGTTCCGAGTAACTTTCTAGAAAACAAAAAAATTATGATTTCTACATATAGGAGCGAAGTTCCAGAATTGGCCCGGATGGGAAGTGGTGAACAAAGTGAATTTGTGCATTTGATATTTCTGGAGACGCGTATATAGTCGAATTTAAAAAATTATAAAAATAAAAAACCTTGGACATTTATCTGTACAAACATTTCCTAAAGATGAGCATTGTGAAAAAATATCATCATGTGTTCTGCCTTACCCTTGTCCTGAAGAAGCAGATTGGACCTTGAAAACACAGACATATGGTATACCCTACAGAAATGCACCAGAATATTATGACCACCCACATTATATTAGGTAGGTCCCCTTTTGCCCCTGTCCCCCCTCCCCGCCCCCCATTGAGACAAGGATGCCACTAGATCTTTGATGGTATGCTGTGGTATCTGGCACAGAACGGTCAGTAGCAGACCCTTTAATTCTGTAATTTGAGAGGTGGGTGCTCCATGGATCGGACTTGTTTTTCCAGCACATTCCACAGATGCTCGATTGGATTTAGATCTGGAGAATTTGGAGGCCAAGTCAACACCTTAAACCAGGGGTCTCAAACTCGCGGCCCTCCAGCTGTTGCAAAATACAAGTCCCATGAGGCATTGCAAGGCTGACAGTTACAAGCATGACTCCCACAGGCAGAGGCATGATGGGACTTGTAGTTCCGCAACAGCTGGAGGGCCACCAGTTTGAGACCTCTGCCTTAAACCCATTGTTAAAGATCCTCAAACCATTTTTGTAGTGTGGCAGGGCACATACTGCTCAAAGTGGCCACTGCCATCAGGGAATACCGTTTTTCATGAAGGGGTCTATTTTGTCAACCATATTTAGGTAGGGGGTATGTGTCAAGCAACATCTACATGAATGGCAGAACCCAAGGCTTCCCAGCAAAACATGGTCAAAACCATCACACTGCCTCTGCTGTCTTGCCTTATTCCCATACTGCATCCTGGTGCCATCTCTTCCCCAGGAAAGCAACACACACACTCAGCTATCCACGTGACGCAAAAGAAAATGTGATTTATCAGACCAGGCCACCTTCAATTGCTCTGTGGTTCAACTTTTTCAGCAATTTGAGCAACAGTAGCTCGCCTATTGGATCAGACTACACAGGCCAGCTTTCGCTTCCCACATACCTGAAAGAGCCTTGGCCACCCATGACCCTGTCACCAGTTCACCGTTTTTATATCCTTGGACCTCTTTTTGTAGGTTCTGACCACTGCAGACCAATAAAGTCCCACAAGAGCTGCAGTTGTTGAGTTGCTCTGACCCAGTCATTACAATTTGGCCCTTGTCATCCAAACCTTACACTTGCCCATTTTCTCCCTGCTTTCAACTCAGGGAAAACATGTTCACTTGCTGTCTAATATATTCCACCCACTTTCAGGCCACAAGATAATCAATATTTTTCACTTTACCTTTCAGTGGTAATAATGTTATGGCTGCTTGGTGTATTTATACTATGTATCGTCAAAGTGGTATTAAACCCAAAAGCAAATATTTATTATATTGCAGTTTAACAAATTTGAAATGTGATGGCTGCATTTGTTTTCTTTTTAAAGTGTTACTAAACCCAGGACCCTGCATTCACTATATCTGGTCTCCCACAGTACACAGAACATGGAAATGTAATAGTTTTAGTCAATATAAACTGCTAAATACCTTTTCTCATCAGCAGTTAGCGCAATCTTGTAACTTCTACCAGTGTCTGGTTAAAACTACATTTTATTGTGCATCAACTGTCCTATAAGGCTGCAGGACCCCTGACCCTCTGTCTGGACAGTGCCGATTGGCTCTGTGCTGATCACTCTCCCAAGAAACACAGTGAGTATAACAAGCATGCTTTACTGCATATACACACTGATTTTACTGTTGTGAGTTTAGTAACACTAATGCGGCGTACACACGAAGGGACAATCCCGCGGGATTATCCTCTGGACTTAAGTCCAGCGGACAATCCCCTCGTGTGTGGGCGCCGGCGGACTTTTTGGCGCCAAAGTCCGGCGGACCAAAGTTTTAAGTTTGGTTTTAAAATTATCCGCTGGACTTGGCAGTCCGGCGGACAATCCCGCCGTTAGTAGGCTAGTCCGCCGGACTTTTGAAAATGAACGGACTTGCCGCTCATCGGCAAGTCCGTTCATTTAGCACGTGACTTCAGGTTACGTAGCTAGCGTAGGCAGTAAATGCCGCCGCACTAGCTCCGTGACCTGGCATGGATTTAAAGGGAATCCCCACGCCGAAAAACGGCGTGGGGGTCCCCCCCAAATCCATCTCAGACCCTTATCCGAGCATGCAGCCTGGCCGGCCAGGAAAGGGGTGGGGACGAACGAGCGCCCCCCCCCCCCCCCTCCTGAGCCGTACCAGGCCGCGTGCCCTCAACATGGGGGTGCCATGGGGAAAGGGGGGCCGTGCGCCCCCCCCCCCACCCCAAAGCACCTTGTCCCCATGTTAATGAGGACAAGGGCCTCTTCCCGACAACCCTGGCCGTTGGTTGTCGGGGTCTGCGGGCGGGGGCTTATCGGAATCTGGGAGCCCCCCACCCTATGTGAATGAGTATGGGGTACGATGTACCCCTACCCATTCACCTAAGGTGTAAAATGTAAAGTAAAAAAAAACACCCACACTTTTGAAAAAATAGTTTATTGCACTGCTCCGGGGGTCTTCTTCCGTCTTGGGAGTCTTCTCGCCGGATTCCTCCGCCATTTACCAAGCTCTTTTACCGAGCGGAGAAGTCCGGCTACCTCCTTCGTCGTCGTCTGGGGGTCTCGATCCGCCTTCGGGGGTCTTCGGGGGTCTCTTCTGTTCTTGCGGCGGTCGTCGTTTTCTGTGCCGCCTTCTTCTTCTTCTTGTTCCGATGTTGACACGCCGCTCCCTCTGGCCGGAATGGCAGAGCTGTGCTGGGACTTGTATAGGGACAAGGGGACAGGGTCACATGCTCATGTCACATGGTGACCCCGCCCCCTTGTGATGTCACAGTCCCAGCATCCTCCGGGACTGTGACATCACAGGGGGCGGGGTCACCATGTGACATGAGCATGTGACCCTGTCCCCTTGTCCCTATACAAGTCCCAGCACAGCTCTGCCATTCCGGCCAGAGGGAGCGACGGAGAAGAAGAAGAAGAAGAAGAAGAAGAAGAAGAAGAAGAAGAAGAAGAAGAAGAAGAAGAAGAAGAAGAAGAAGAAGAAGAAGAAGAAGAAGAAGAAGAAGAAGAAGAAGAAGAAGAAGAAGAAGAAGAAGAAGAAGAAGAAGAAGAAGAAGAAGAAGAAGAAGAAGAAGAAGAAGAAGAAGAAGAAGAAGAAGAAGAAGAAGAGGAAAACGACGACCGCCGCAAGAACAGAAGAGACCCCCGGAAGACCCCCGAAGGCGGATCGAGACCCCCAGACGATGGCGGCGATGACGACGAAGAAGGTAGCCGAACTTCTCCGCTCGGTAAAAGAGCTTGGTAAATGGCGGAGGAGTCCGGCGAGAAGACCCCCAAGACGGAAGAAGACCCCCGAAGCAGTGCAATAAACTATTTTTTCAAAAGTGTGGGTGTTTTTTTACTTTACATTTTACACCTTAGGTGAATGGGTAGGGGTACATCGTACCCCATACTCATTCACATAGGGGGACGGGCCGGGATCTGAGGGCCCCCTTATAAAAGGGGGCTCCCAGATTCAAATAAGCCCCCGCCCGCAGACCCCGACAACCAACGGCCAGGGTTGTCGGGAAGAGGCCCTTTTCCTCATCAACATGGGGACAAGGTGCTTTGGGGGGGGGGGGGCCACAGGGCCCCCCCTTTCCCCAGGGCACCCCCATGTTGAGGGCACCCGGCCTGGTACGGCTCAGGAGGGGGGGGCGCTCGTTCGTCCCCACCCCTTTCCTGGCCGGCCAGGCTGCGTGCTCGGATAAGGGTCTGACATGGATTTGGGGGGAACCCCCACGCCGTTTTTCGGCGTAGGGAGTCCCTTTAAATCCATGCCAGGTTACGGAGCTAGCGCGACGGCATTTACTGCCTACGCTAGCTACGTAACCTGAAGTTACGTTCTAAATGAACGGACTGCTCCGTGTGTGGGCAAGTCCGTTCATTTTCAAAAGCCCCGCGGACTTTGGCCGGCGGATTGTCCGCCGGAGAAGTCCGCGCGTGTGTGGGCAAGTCCACACGCTCGGAAAGTCTGGCGAAGCCAGCTGGAAAGTCCCGCGGATTGTCCGCTGGACTAGGTCCGCTGGCAAAAGTCCGCACGTGTGTACGCGGCATAAGGCTTTTTTCAGCTGGTGATCTGGCCAGTAGGCCTGCTGATTTTAAACAGGTTCTCCTACAAATGTATCAGTTAAGAGTGTTGAGGAAAAAAAACATTTACCACTGGCAGGGGGACTTAAAATGACCAGCTTTTATGTAAAACCGTTATCCCTAAAGTAAAAAAAATTATTGCTGTAACTGCTTATTTAATATGAGCTGGATTTTGGCTTCAACTTGTTAGTGTATCTAAATCTGCTAGTACATCTAGCATCCCCCTCCCCCAAGATGAACAATGCTGCTGTCTACTGTGCTCCTTCATCCAGAGTGGGAGCACTCTAATACAGGTGGTGTGTCACTGGCCAGATCACCAGGTGAATACACAGGGGAAAAAAGCCTAAAAAGAAAGAACACTAATGCAGCCATCACATCTAAGGCTTGGTAAGCTACAATGTATTACATTTTTGGTTTTGGGTTTATTACCTCTTTACAAAGCTCATTTATGTAGACACATCCACTAATAACTAATGTGATTGTCTGCACGGGTTACTTTTATGCCATTCTGAAGCTAGGTGAACTTATGATTTTATGGCAAAGATCTACGATTATTAAATCTATAATAATAATAATAATAATAATAATAATAATAATAATAAGTGGAAGGAAAATAAATAGTTTTCAATTTTTTTTAAATAAAAATGTAAAAGTGTGACGTGCATTTATATTCAGTCAATACTTTGTAGAACCACCTTTCGCTGCAATTACAGCTGCAAGTCTTTTTGGGTTGTCTCTACCAGCTTTGCACATCTAGAGAGTGACATTTTAGCCCATTCTTCTTTGCAAAATACCTCAAGCTCTGTCAGATTGGATGGAGAACGTCTGTGAACAGCAATTTTCAAGTCTTGCCACAGATTATCAATTGGATTTAGGTCTGGACTTTGACAGAGTCATTCTAACACATTAATGTGCTTTGATCTAAACCATTCCATTGTAGCTCTGGCTGTATGTTTAGGGTCGTTGTCCTGCTGGAAGGTGAACCTCCGCTCCAGTCTCAAGTCTTTTGCAGATTCTAATATGTTTTCTTCTAAGATTGCCCTGTATTTGGCTCCATCCATCTTCTCTTCAACTCTGACCAGCTTCCCTTTCCCTGCTGAAGAAAAGCATCCCCACAACATGAGGCTGCCACCACCATGTTTTACGGTGGGGGTGGTGTGTTCAGGGGGATGTGCAGTGTTCCTTTTTATTCATGATGCGGTTTGTTCACAAAAATTCTCCAACAAACCTCTGAGGGCTTAACAGAACAGCTGTATTTATACCGAGGTTAAATTACACACATTTACTAATTCGGTGAAGGCAATTGGTTCCACTAGATTTTAGTTAGGGGTATCAGAGTAAACGGGGGCTGAATACAAATGCACACTACACTTCTTCAGATATTTATTTGTAAAACATGTTGAAAAACATTGATCATTTTCCTTCCACTTCACAATTATGTGCCACTGTGTTAGTCCACATAAAATCCCCAAAAATATATTTACTTTTTAGTTGCAACATGACAAAACGTGGAAAATTTCAATGGGTATGAATACTTTTTCAAGGCACTGTATTTCTTTTCTCTCTTAGTGCATCAGAGTTCACTCAAACCTTGCAGAGAGTACTTTAGCCAGCAGATGGAGTAGTTTACATGCTGGCTTGTCCAACACAGACAGTAAAAGTCCACACAGCCATTAGATGTTGAGAAGAATAGGCAAGTTCTTTGAAATGTCAAATTTATATTCTTGAATAACTGGCTTGTCAGGCAGTGAACATGCCTAGTAAGAAATATTTTTTATATTTACTGGAGGGGAATTTATCAAAACTGGAGCAGCTGTGCATAGAAACCGATCAGCTTCTTTCAGCATGTTAAGTGTTAGAATAGTGCAAAGATACTAAAGCGCTGATATGAATAATCAAATTAATGTGATTAATAGAAGATGCATAGAAGATAAGCTGCACCCATTCTAATAGTGTTCCGACACTGTGAATAAGTGATACATGTGACAAACAATAGTGCGCAACAATTAACCTCCTCTTAAGGCACAAAGTTAATAACAAAAATAGTTAAAGTGATATATTCTGGAAATAATGAGAGGAAATAATATCCCCCTATGTGCCCAGTGCTAAATATAAAATTATATAGGTTGTCATCCGTTTCACTGATAATGGGGACTGATCAAATCACCACTATGCACAAGGTTAACCACAAATATTAATTCATATAAAAAAAAAGAGAGACCAAAAACAAATGCAAACAAATAAAAACAAAACAATAGTTCCCGTCTCCTGCCGGACTGCCAAATCATCAAATAGTGGTCAGCTGATTTAACTTGCTGCTCCTCTCAGATTCATAATTCACAGATTCTCATATAAAATAAAAGATACATCATGTGCAATGATCAGAACTAACATTAGATCCAAGGTGCAGACAGATCCACTCCCTTGAAAAAGTCATGTGACGCAACGCGTCGGGAGGAGCCAGTGACGGCATCTATTGAGTCTGTGTTTGAGCACAGTAGATGTGGTGTGAGGAGGAATTCGCTGCAAGCGTCTGTATTAAGCGCCGATTACACAACCTAAACGTGAGTGGATCTGTCTGCACCTTGGATCTAATGTTAGTTCTGATCATTGCACAATGATGTATCTCTTATTTTATGAGAGAAACCATGTGAATGATGAAACAGAGGAGCAGCAAGTTAAATCAGCTGACCACTATTTGATGATTTGTCAGTCCTGCAGGAGACGGGAACTATTGTTTGTTTTTTATTTGTTTGCATTTGTTTTTGGTATCTCTATTGTTTTATAATAGGTCATGAATTAATATCTGTGGTTAACCTTCTGCATGGTGATTGATCAGTCCCCATTATCAGTGAAACTGATGAAAATCTATATAATTTATATATAGCACGGAGCACGTAGGGGGATATTATTTCATCTCATTATTTCCAGAATATATCACTTTAACAATTTTTGTTATTAATTTTGTGCCTTAAGAGGAGATTAATCGTAGTGCACTATTGTTTATCACATATGTTAAGTGTTAGGTCACCTTTTTACAGTTTTTCTGTACAGGTGACCTAACACTGGATCCCTTTCCTACCATCCATGTGACGGCCCTGACCAATCAGCATCCATCTAGTCCATCCTGGCAGTGCAGGAGGGAGGTGAGAGAGCAGAAGGGATCACCGGACAAGTGGAACAGGTACGTGAGCCCTGACAGCTGAGGATCATCATCGTACAGCGGGAACCGGGGGGTGGGAGGGGGTCCAGTGTTTGGTCACCTTTACAGTTTTTCTATAAATATCAACTAACCCTTTAAGCTTCGAAAGGGACAGATAGAAGTGAACTGGTTGCCATGTGCAGCTTCTCCAGTTTTAATAAACTCTTGGGGATCATCAAGATGTGTTGTGGAGAAATTGAGACGAGCTTTGATGTTCTTTTTGCTCAGCAGTGGTTTTCTCCTTGGAACTCTGCCATGCAGGCCATTTTTGCCCAGTCTTTTCCTGATGGTGGAGGCATGAACGCTGACCTTAACTGAGGCAAGTGAGGCCTGCAGTTCCTTGGACGTTGTTGTGGGGTCTTTTGTGACCTCTTGGATGAGTCGTCGCTGCACTCTTGGGGTAATTTTGGGCGGCCGGCCACTCCTGGGAAGGTTCACCACTGTTCCATGTCTTCGCCATTTGTGGATAATGGCTCTCACTGTGGTTCGCTGGATTCCCAAAGCTTTGGAAATGGCTTTATAACCCTTTCCAGACTGATAGATCTCAATTACTTTCTTTCTCAATTGTTCCTGAATTTCTTTGGGTCTCGGCATGATGTGTAGCTTTTAAGGATCTTCTGGTGGACCTTACTGTGTCAAGCAGCTCCTATTTAAGTGATGCCTTGATTGTGAACAGGTGTGGCAATAATCAGGCCTGGGTGTGGCTAGAGAAATTGAACTCAGGTGTGGACAACCACAGTTATAGTATGTTTTAACAAGGGGGGCAATCACTTCTTCACACAGGGCCATGATGGTTTGGATTTTTTTTCACCTTTAATAATAAACACCTTCATTTACAAATTGCATTTTGTGTTTACTTGTGTTGTCCTTGACTATTGTTTAAATTGGTTTGATGTTTCGAAACACTTAAGTGTGACAAACATGCAAGGAACAGGAAATGAGGAAGGGGGCAAACACTTTTTCACACCACTGTAGTGTACACACCATCCGAAAATCGTACAATCCTCCCTCGGACAAACGCTTTCGTCCGATATTCGGATCCTGTGTACGGGCCATTAGAAGCCGATTGGTGCACACAGAATCTGGTACAGCTGTACATAGTAACCAGTTTTAGTAAATCTCCCAGCTGTGTCTATGAAAGAAATAAAAAAAAGCTGTACAGACAGCAGCTCTTCATGAGATATTTCGGCTATACAGAACAACTTCAAAGACCCTGAGAAGCATTGGGAGAGAACATTATCGCATGCGCCAGCCAAAGTTCCTTTTAAAGACTGTTTTCAATGTCTTTCCAGAACTAGATTTATTTTTCTTTTAACAAAGTTTATCTGCAAATGATCATTGTAAAATTGTATACTGTTATTGCTCAAACACATATGGAGGGGGGGGGGGGGGTTACTAAAACTGAAGAGTGTAAAATCTGGTGCAGCTCTGCATAACAACCAATCAGAATCCATGTTTTACTGTCAAAACCCATTTGAACAAGCTCAAGTTAGGAGCCCATTGGCTATCATTGACAGCTGCACCAGTTTTAGTAAATCTTCCCTTTGGTGTCCACAGCAGCTCTTTATCCTTTAACAAATTAAGCTAAGCATATATAGGCCCCTTTCACACGGGCTTTCCGATCAGGTCCGCCAGTCAGTTTTTCAGGTGGACCTGATCGGAGCCGCCATTCTCTCCTATGGAGCAGCGGAAGTCAGCCGTGACATGTCTGCAGACACCCGCTATCTGATCCGATCCGGTCTGTGAAATCCAGGTGGATGGTGACCCTATATTCTATCCGTCTGGCGGATCGGCTCAAGAGATATTGGTGGTTAACCTGAATTTCAGGTATGGCAATTTTTACTCCATCTCCTCCAATCAGAGAACACTTTGCATTAACTGAGAAAACTGCTGTATTCAGTAAGTTGTAGGGCAGGCGCTCAGCATAAGACTGAGAAGACAGTGGCAATCACTGTAGTAGCAGTGCCTACTCCATTGATTTCCAACCTCCATGGGATTCCACAGGTATAGAACATACATACTTGCACTGGTCCTAGCTGGACCAATGTAACTATGGAAAAATTACCATACCGCAAATTTATGCAAAGGCAAGGTGTCCCAAACTCCTGGCACCTCACAAACCTCCTTTTTTGGTCAAAGAGGGCCAACTATCACATCAGCCAAGAGAGATACTTGCAAGGAGCTAAAGCTGGCATTGTCTAGATCTGGATCCTCAGGAACTACAACTTTTATTTTATGGAGTTTTTTTTTATACATTGCTTATGCATTTTAATAATGTACTTTAGTAATGTACTTTAAAGTTGATTTAAACCCAATTAATTAAAATCCTAAACTGCAAGTCCCAAGTCATTTAAAAAAATTTTTCAATATTTCTAAATCTGCAGCTTTCATTTAAATAATACCTATATGAAGCACCTAGAGCAGCAACTTCCTATTACAGAGTAAAAACTTCCAATAGCGGAGTTGTCACCCCACATTCTGAACCACGTTGCATGTCCTACTAAAGGAGATTAGGCTCTCCCTCCTACAGAGGACACAAGTGCAGAGAGCGGTTAAAGCCCCCCACTATCTGCTGCCACCCAGTATTCCTAATGATGAACCTAAGGTTACATGCCCACGGACGTTTTAAAAAAGCCCCCCCCGGACCATACCAGGCCACATGCCCTCAACATGGGGGGGGGGGGGGTGCTTTGGGGCAGAGGGGGCCCCTGCGCCCCCCCTCCCCAAAGCACCTTGTCTTCATGTTGATGAGGACAAGGGCCTCTTCCCGACAACCCTTGCCCGGAGGCTGTCGGGGTCTGAGTGGGGACTTCTCATGATCTGGAAGCCCCTTTTGACAAGGGGCCCCCCAGATCACGGCCCCCCACCCTAGACGAATGAGTGCGGGGTACGTACCCCTACCCAGTCACCTAAATAAAATAAAAAAGTGTCTGACTTGATTCGACTTCTGGTGCGACTTCTATTCAAATCAATGGGCTCCAATGATTTTGAATAGAGACAGAGAAACGTGGGACGGTGCATAACGCTGTATATACAGCGTTAAGCCCCGTTTAACACCTTTTACCGGTGTCTGGCATTTTTACAGCTCTAGCGCTGGAGCCTCAGAACACACTGGTCCTGTGTTTTTTTTTGCAGCTTAAAAACGCCTATGCCACTTACAGCTCAAAAACACCATGGTGGGCATGAGGCCATAGGCGAACATGGAGAGGTGTTTTAAGATGCAAAAAACAAAAAAAAGCCTTCAGCTGTGACAGGGTGACAGCGAGAAGCTGGAAGTCTTCATTTTTAAGGCAAGTGTCACATAATGTGCTAGTATGCATTGCCTTCCAGGTTTAAAAAAAAAAAAAACACCCAGCCGGTTGACCAGAAGTCTTGACCAGAAACCAGGTGAATCCTGCAGTGCCTCATGAAGACAAGGCCATGCCAACACACACTGCAGAGACACTGGTCACCACCAGAAGAATCTGCACTGCCATCTTTCTCCCATCACTTCCCAGGGGGGGGCACCAGAACAATAAACCTGACACAGGTTCTATCCCTTGCCCACTGTATACAAAGTATATGAAGTTCTGGCTGTTTGCAGGGTGACTGCAATTCATTCCATACAGATGGAATAGGTTTGTTGCTGACAAAAAACGAAATTCAAGTCTCGCCGACCACATAAATAACTCACAACAGGTCTGATTTGAAACTACAGCCCAAAAAAAAAGTAATTTAATAATAAAAACAAATAATAAATGTAACTGTCAGCTATAGAAATTGTGATTCAGAATTTGTGGGCAGCAGATGCCTTTTCACAAATTGTGTTTACTGCAGCAGTGGATTTAGTTGGAGTAGAAAAAAAATGGAACCCGGACTTTCCATAGCAATCAGTCAGCACTCGAGAACATTTCCTGTAGTAAGTAAATCCTTGCTGCAATAACACTACAAAGGACAGGGACAATATACCGGTACTTTTTTCCCCAGACATTTGTTCCAGAAATAAATTAGGAAAATATAAGATAATGGGGCGTTAGTAAACTGAAGAGTGCAATGTTTGGTAAAGCTGTTCATGGTAGCCAAACTTCCAACTTCAGCTTGTTCCGTTAAAGTGGTTGTAAACCCTCTTTTTTTTTTTTTAAACAAACATGTCATACTCACCTCCACTGTGCAGTTAGTTTTGCAGAGTGGCCCCGATCCTCCTCTTCTGGGGTCCCCCGGTGGCACGGGTAGCTCCTCTCTGCATAGAGTGTCCATGTTAGTGAAGGCTCGCCTAAGGTGGATACCCATGCGGGCGCGCTCCCAAGTCCTGCTTCTGTGTCCATTCACACAGAATGCAGGACTCAGCCCCGCCCCCTGGCGCCCACGTCATTGGATTTTATTGACAGCAGCGGGAGCCAATGGCTGTGCTGTGAATAATCTATCCAATCAAGAGCTGAGACAGCAGAGGAAGAGCGCTTCTCCGCTGTGGGAACAAATGGGCTCAGGTGAGTAAAACGGGGGCGTCAGTGTTGATAGGCTGCATTATGGTGAAAAAACGCGAGGGCTTTCAACCCCTTTAAGCTTTGACGAAAACAAAAAAAAAACCTGGAAGCAGATTGGTTTCAATACAGAGCTGCATTAGGCTGGGTTCACATACACTATATTACCAAAAGGTATTGGGACGCCTGCCTTTACACGCACATGATCTTTAATGGCATCCCAGTCTTAGTTCGTAGGGTTCAATATTGAGTTGGCCCACCCTTTGCAGCTATAACAGCTTCAACTCTTCTGGGAAGGTTATCCACAAGGTTTAGGAGTGTATCTATGGGAATGTTTGCCGATTCTTCCAGAAGCGCATTTGTGAGGTCAGGCACCGATGTGGACGAGAAGGCCTGGCTCGCAGACTCAGCTCTAATTCATCCCAAAGGTGTTCTATCGGGTTGACATCAGGACTCTGTGCAGGCCAGTTCCTCCACCTCACACACGCTCATTCAGGTCTTTATGTACCTTGCTTTGTGCACTGATCCAAATAATTTGGTGGAGGGGGGATTATGTTTTGGACAATTGGCTCCCAACTTCGTGGGATGGTCCCTTCCTGTTCCAACGCGACTGCGCACAAGTGTACAAACAGGGTTCATAAAAAGATGGATGAGCGAGTTTGGGGTGGAGGAACTTGACTGGCCTGCACAGAGTCATGACCTCAACCCAGTAGAACACCTTTAGGGGGATTTTAAAGCGGAGACTGCGAGCCAGGCCTGCTCATCCAACATCAGTGCCTGACCTCACAAATGCACTTTTGGAAGAATGGTCAAACATTCCCATAGACACACTCCTAAACCTTGTCTTCCCAGAAGAGTTGAAGCTGATATAGCTGCAAAGGGTGGGCCAACTAATATTGAACCCTACAGACCAAGACTGGGATGCCATTAAAGTTCATGTTTGTGTAAAGGCAGGTGTCCCAATACTTTTGGTAATATAGCATTTATGCAGCCGTGGTTTCAGTGCGGGAGTCTGATGTGGTTCTGTTCACACCTGAACCAGTGTATTTTTACCTAAAAGCGCACGCGAACCGGACTGAAAAACACACAGGACTCTAAAACCGCACCACCACCGCCCCCCGCACATGTGTGAACCAGATGCATTGAGAAGGCTGCCGGTTCACGTTATTTGAACCGAAGGCAGTTTAAAACGCATCCAATTCGCATATATGTGAACAGAGCCCTCGATTTTGCACTCTCCAGTTTTAGTAAATAAATCCCTATAAAGTATACATAGAAAAGTCAGAGCAAACTCAGAAGTCTGTAGTAGTACTGAATTCCATAGCAGGCTATATCTTTCGCTATAAAAAGATTTCCTTTAGACTCCTTTTACACTGAGGCGCTTTGCAGGCACTATAGCTTTCAAAATAGTGCCCGCAAAGCGCCCTGAAACAGCGGCTCCATTCACTCCAGTGTGAAAGCCCAGGGCTTTCACACTGGAGCGGTGCACTGGCAGGACGTCAGAAAAAAAAAAACGTCCTGCCAGCAGCTTCTTTGGAGCGCATTAGGAGCGGTGAACTCACCACGCCAAAAGCGCCCCTGCCCATTGAAAAACAATGGGGCAGCGCTGCTATACCGCTGACAAAGCGCCGCTGCAGCAGCATTTTGCGGGCGGATTTAACCCCTTTTCTGCCGCTAGCGGGCATTAAAACAGCCCCGCTAGCGGCCGAATAGCGCCGCTAAAATGACACCCTGGGCAGCTCAGCGTGAAAGGGGTCTGTAAAACGTTACATATACCCAGTGAAGTGATTGGCCTCAGGTGATGCAGAGATCAAAACAAATCCTACATACCGTATATACTCAAGTATAAGCCGACCTGAATATAAGCCGAGGCACCAATTTTACCACAAAAAACTGGGAAAACGTATTGACTCGAGTATAAGCCTAGGTTGAGAAATGCGCAGCTACTGTAAGTGGAAAAGAGGGTCAACAATGCCCATTTGCAGCCTCACTGTGCCCATTTGCAGCCATAGGTCCCCTGAACTTCAAAGTAGTTAAGGGTTCCTAGATGCCCCCTAGCTGCAGCCAAAATTTGGGGTCTCTGGACCCAAAGGGTCCCAAAATGACATTGCTGCAGATGGACACAGTTGACCGACTTTGGGGCCCCGTATCTCAGGGCCACTTAGTGCTAGGAACCCCAAATTTGGATATGTTGTAGTGTTGGTTCCACTGGGTTTGCACACCAAATTGCTAGCACCAAGTGGCCCCGAGATAGGGGGCCCAAAAGTCAGGTCAGAAAATGTCATTCTCTGCTGTAGAAAATGCTTGACTCCAGTATAAGCTGAGGGGGGCACTTTCAGCACAAAAAAAATGTGCTGAAAAACTCGGCTTATACTCGAGTATATATGGTAAGTTGTACCTGTATAACTACAGCCATCTTCCCATATATGCATTCAAAGTGAAGAATCTACACAGGATCTCTCAGCTCTGAAAAACAGGGGGAGGGGAGCTGAAGTTACATCAGTGAGGAGAGCTCTGATTGGAGAGGGGGGGGAGGGAGCCTCCCCCCTGCCCCCTTCCACACAGCTGAGGCCGTCAGTCTGCTGGAGATCCCGCCCCTGTCACCATTTTTCTTTTTGTGTCAGAAAAACTTGTCAGAAAGGACTTGCAGTATGCCGATAGCAGAGGAACGAGGCAGCAGACACTTAGATCTCCTGATTGAGACAAAAACACACTATAGAGGGATACGTTTTGTTTATATTTCATAACATAATAGAAAAATGAAATGAAAGCACTAGCTGTAACAGAAAAAAAAAAAAAAAAAAGTTTGGATTCACGTTTCTCCTGTAAACGATAACAAGTATTTGCACTAAGAGAATGTAGGTGTAACTCTCCTCTTAAAGTGGCTACACTTTGTGTTCAGAATAGTAAACCATTATAATGACAATGAAGCAACTGAAAGAAAATCCCTGATAAATCACTATTTCTTAAACACTGCCTTGAAATAAAATGGGAAGATGAGACCTATTTTCAGTGAAGGGGCACAGAGAACTGCATCACTGCAAAGTGCCCAATCATATTCTTGGCTATTGTGGAGGGAAAAGAAAAAAAAAAAAAAACGCATTTTCACTAAAGTCATCTCCATTATGATTAGGAGTCTGTATGGAGACTCCTATGATTGACACCCTGAACCAAAGCGGTCTTTCTCCCCCCCCCCCATTGAGAAGGAAGGGTTGGCCAGGTCATGCTGACAATTTCCAAAATGACCGATTACCTCCTAGAGTGCCTAAAAATGGCCCATTTTTTACTGGAGCAGGATCATATTTCTTTATTCAACCTAAATCATACTCCTTATTACATATTCCAAAGCCAGAAATTGGTCAGAGGCGATTCTTATTACGTGAACAAAAAGGGGAAAAAAAGGGGAAAAAATGCAGCGCTTATAAAGAAAAAAAATATATGCATAAATATAAATGGCATTAATGAAAACGTCCACCACGTGAGAAATGACAAGAAACTGTAAAGACCAATTGGTCTAGTGATTAAGAACTCTCTCCGTATGTAGATAAGTATGGATCAGTGGACATCAATACAGGTCAAAGGGTGAAGAAATCTTGTGACAAAAACTGCCACCAATTTTTTGAAGGCTTACCAGAAAGGTTGGACCTGAAGGGGCTTATACCGCTCAAGTCAAAAAGACTTGGGTGTCAAAACACCATAATTGGTGGAAAAACAACAACAATCCTGATAGCCACGATCCCTCTAGACTTGGTACAGTATGGGACATCAATATATGTTCAAACGGACATCAAGTGAGATGCAACTGATGGGAGGACACACATGGAGGTGTATCATCAGCTCACACGGTAAAACCAAAAGAACAGAAAAGGCTCCACATAGTGTGATAACGTTTCAATTTGTTTAAGAAAAGGATAAAAAAATTGTACCCCAGATGAAGTCTATTTAGACGAAACACATCGGGTGAAGTGCCGCTATTGCCATTGTGCCATCTTATGCGATTTATTCTCAATTGACATGCGAGTGTTCAATTTATCTATATTTTTTTATCTATTCTTTTTATAATTAAACAAATTGAAACGTTATCACACTGGAGCCTGTGGAGCCTTTTCTGTTCTTTTGGTTTTACTGTGTGAGCTGATGATACACCTCCATCTCACTTGATGTCCGTTTGAACATATATTGATGTCCCATACTGTACCAAGTCTAGGGAGATCGTGGCCATCAGGATTGTCGTTGGTTTTCTATCAATCATGGGGTTTTGACACCCAAGCCTTTTTGACTTGAGAAGTATAAGCCCCCTTCAGGTCCAACCTTTCTGGTAAGCCTTCAAAAAATTGGAGCCAGGTTTTCTCACACGATTTCTTCACCCTTTGACCTGTATTGATGTCCACTGATCCATACTTATCTACATACAGAGAGAGTTCTTAATCACTAGACCAATTGGTCTTTACAGTTTTTTGTAATTTCTCACGTGGTGGACATTTTCATTAATGCCATTTATATTTATGCCATTTATATTTATGCATATATTTTTTTCTTTATAAAGCGCTGCTTTTTTTTGTGCTGCTTGTCGTCGGCTATGATGGCTGCTTAATCTTTTCACACAGCGCGATATATATATATATATATATATATATATATATATATAACACTATTTAGATTCTTATTACGTGCACAGCCCCGAGTGCACATTGTCTGCGTCCGGGCTGCGCACCTGCTACTGCACGCCTCTTAAAATCCGACATTCGGCCGTGTCTCTACAGCTGCAGGCGCAAAAAAAACGCCTCATGCACTCAGAGGTTTGAGCGCCTGTCTTATATATGTGCTGTAAGGCCACATTCAAACAAGCTTTATATGTAAAGACATTAAAGGAGTTGTAAAGGCAGAAGTTTTTTTTTTTTTTATATCTTACTGCATTATATGCATTAAGATAAAAAAAACTTGTGTGTAGCAGCCTCCCCAGCCCCCAATTACCTGCCGGAGCCCATTCTCTCTCCAGCGATGTCCACGACCCCCTCAGCCATCCAGGACACTCCCCCCGATTGGCTGAGAGAGCAGCGGCGCCATTGGCTCCCGCGGCTGTCAAAGTCAGTCAGCCAATCAGGGGGGAGGGGGCCCGTGTCTGAATGGATGCACGGAGCTCGACTCAGCTCGGGTCCCCCCTGTAGCAAACTGCTGGCTGAGGGGCACTCAAAGGAGGGAGGGGCTAGGAGCAGCAAAGAGGGACCCAAGAAGGAGGATCTGGGCTGCTCTGTGGAAAACCAACTGCACAGAGGAGGCAAGTATACCATGCTTGTTTTTTTGTTTTGTTTTTAAACGACACTTTACAATCAATCACTTTAACAATAAGATTTACAGCAACTTGATCTTTTCACACATTGCCAAGATATAATGAAAGTACCAAACAAACTATTATTGAAATATTTAAAGCATGTTTGGCAAATTCTAAATTACAACAATCTCTTGATATTGGTCTGTATAAGGATTAGGAGACATAAAATAATTTATCTTCATATCCTGGGCATACTGAATGAAAAATTATGCATTAAAATGACCTCCAGTGTTGCTGATATTTGACTGAGGATTTGGTGAAATGTAATATTTTCTCTTCATATCCTGGGCATGCTGACCTTTACAAGACACAGTGCTTCATTTGTTTTATCACAGGCGTGAAATTCAATACTCCATCATAACACTGTCTGGATTAGGAAGGTCTCTGATACCATGGAGAGGGATGAGCATGTAAGCTACCTTCTTACACATCATTGGTATGGCCTTGCCAAAGGTACAGAATATAAAATTGGAATAAAGTGTACCCATCACTGACAATCTACGGCTTTACGGAAAGTTAAGCAAAGTGGAACCTCTCATCACAACCATTCTGATTCATTATTTGATACCTCAACAAGTATGCTGTATATATAAAAAAAAGACAGCATACAGTTCACAAGGAACAGCTTAGGGCTAGGCAATGGCCACACTATGGGCATGGAATGATTTTGCAAATACATTATAAAAGAAGTGGCAGCGAGAGAAGTAAAAGGAATGGAAAAACAGATATGTGGCTGATGGGGCAATGAGCAGGAAGAAAGTACATGTAGCAGAGAAAGGAACAGGCAAAACAAAAAAAAAATTAGTTGGGGCGTGATCGATCAGATGGAGTTGGTGTTGTTGCCATATAGTGAAGGGCTAATATCATTATACTGGATTTATATAGTGATAAGTTTTCACAGCTTTTTACAAAATAGAGGAACAATACAGTAACAATACAACTCAAGAGGGTTCAATAGGAGCTTAAAATAGAAAAGAAAGGGGCATGGGAAAGAAAAGGTAATAATGTGAGGTTAACTAAAAGCAAAAGTAAAAGTACAGAATATTAGATGGAGGCCAGAAAGGTTTCCATGAAGGGATGAGTTTTCACGGATTGCCTAAAGGCAGATGGAGTAGAAGATAGACAGACTGGGGTAGGGAGTCCCAGAGGATGAAGAGGCTCTGAAGAAATCCTGGGAGTGGAGCATGGGAGGTGGTGATGAGGGAGCTAGAGAGCCGGAGTTCTTGGGAAGAGTGGAGCAGGGAGCGTGGGTGATATTTTGAGACGAGGTTGGTGACCTAGACTGGTGGATGGCTTTATATGGTGGTGTATTTTGAACTGAATTCACTGGGTGAGTGGAAGCCAGTGGAGGGGTTGGCAAAGAGGTGGCGGGCACTGAACGGTCCCACTATAGACTATTTATCACAGAAAGAAGGGTGTTAGCCTGTGTAAAAGGCAGGCTACTGAGGTGGGATTTGCAACAGTCAAGGTGAGAGATAACCAAGAGTGAATTAGTAGCTTAGTGGTGTCATTGGTCAAGAAGGGGGGGGGGGGGGGGTATTTTATAAATGATACAGAGGTGAAGGCGGCAAGATTTGGACAGTGACTGGGTGTGGAAGTCAGAAATAAGGATTACACTTAGCACTAGCATAGATGCACTCTCGACTGAAAAGTACAAGGAGACTAAATATATGAAGGATGCGACAAGCTCAAAGAGAAGTGACTGACAGTGAGCAGAGCAAGGAGAGGATTACGGGCAGGGTGCACTGAAGCTGTACAGAGTGGTTTATAATATACTACAGACTTCACAATTCGAGTAATCTGGGGAGTACCAGAAATCCAATGGGATCTATTGTCACAAAACTTCAAAAAACAGTATATAAAATCTATTTGAGGTGTTCTATGGTCACAGCATACAAACAGTTGTTTTTGACAATCCAATATAATACTTTATACAGAATAGCCAATTAGCGGATTTCTGGTGCTCATGTATTTGAAGCAGGTTATCAGAGCAGTAATCAGATGTCTTCTTGGGCAGGCATCACTCTAGAGGAGCGTGCAGGAAAAAAGCTCAGAGATCCAACTTAGAGGTGTGTTGTAATGTGACAGAAAAAGAAACGGGGTTCTGGGTTTAAGTATGTACCTTTTGCCTAAAATCCAACACAGCTAAACCGAATGCTCCCTTTATAGTTACATAGTTAATCTGGTTGGAAAAAAAAAAGACACAAGTCCTCCATATTTATAATCCTATACCCACAGTTGATCCAGGAGGAAGGCAACCCCCCCCCCCCCCCCATGAAGTATGATCCAGTTTTCACCAGTGAGGGGAAAAAATTCCTTCCTGATCCAACAGGCAATCAAATTTTTCCCTGGATAAATAACTATTAGTATCCAGTTATATTGTGTGCATTTGGGAAAAATCCAGGCCTTTTTAAAGCAATCTGAGCTGGACAGAACCAGCTCTTGAAGGAGTCTATTCCACAGCTCTTACTGTGAAAAAGCTTTTCTGTATCTGGAGATGAAATCTCTTTTCCTCCAGAGTAAAGAGTGCCCCTTGTCCTCTGTGATGACCTTAAAGTGAATAACTCAACACCAAGTTCACTATATGGACCACTGTAATCTCTTCTCCAGAGAAAATAAATGCAGTTCCTCTAATCCAGGGGTAGGCAACCTGGGGACCTCCAGCTGTTGCGGAACTACATTTTCCATGAGACATTGCAGTTATGGCAGTTACAATTACTCCCAGAGGCATGATGGGACTTGAAATTCTGCAACAGCTGGAGGGCCCCAGGTTGCCTACCCCTGCTCTAATCTTTCCTCATAGCTGAGCTCCTCCATGCCTTTTATCAGTTTGGTTGCCATCACTGCACTTTCTCCAGTTCTCCAATATCCTTTTTGAGAACTGGTGCCCAAAACTGAACAGCATATTTCAGATGATGAGAAGATGAGGTCTTACTAATGATTTGTACAGGGGCAAAATTATCTCTCTCTTTGGTGTCCATACCTCTCAATACAACAAAGGATTTTTCTTGCGTTGGAAACTGTGGTTTGGCATTGCTATTAGGCTTAATCTATCAGAACACCCAGATCCTTCACCACCATTGATTCCCCCAGTTGTACTCCCACTAGTATGTATAATGTATGCATATTCTTAGCCCCCAAGTGCATAACTGTACATTTATAACATTAAACCTCATGCGTCACGTAGTTGCCCATTTAAACAGAGCATTGAGGTCAGCTAGTAAATTGCAGCCATCCTGTAAGGACGTTATTCCACTGCATAGTTTGGTGTCATCTGCAGAGACTGAAATGGTACTTTTAATCCCAAACCCTATATTAAAAAGCCATGTATTCATAGCATACACACACATAGAACTAGAATTAATGTAATGTTTTAAGTTTAATTACAAACCCGTGTCCATCTAGTCGGATGTTTCCATTAAAATCATAAAGATGTCTGTTTGGGCTTTCACATTCAATTTTTCCAGACAAACTCATCAGCGTGCCAATGTCCTTCATTTCTGTGGTCAGCGACAGACCCTGAAGAAAGAATATGATGAAGAAAATCAAACATTTTATTCAATGAACAATTTCTATCCAATTGTCCTTAGAAGAGGATTAGCTAATTGAGAAATTTGTTCAGTGGTCACAGAAGTCTCGTTCGTCAGTATAGTCTGTAGAATCGAGCAGTACAGAGCACAGACTGGCTGCTAGATTGAAGAACTAGTGAGATAATTATATGCAACCAATTCATTTCTTCCCCTTTCTCTGAAAGGGCAGAGCAGTTAATCTGTAGTCCTGACATTGCGAATTGTGTCCGTCAAAACCCCCCCTCACAGCACTTAGTGGCCACACACATTACAACAGATTGTGCAGCCTCTTCACAGTTTCCTTAACCACTTGCCTACCGGGCACTAACACCCCCTTCCTGCCCAAGCCATTTTTCAGCTTTCAGCGTTGTGCTACACTGTACCCAAACACATTTTCTTTCATTCTCTTCAAACAAATAGAGCTTTCTTTTAGTGGTATTTAATCTCTGCTGGTTTTTTTTTATTTAAAAAAATAAAATAAAAAAAAAGACCAACATTTTTTGAAAAAAAAGTATGTTTTTTACTTTTTTCTGTCAGTAAATTTTGTAACCAAGTAATTTTTCACCTTCACTGATGAGGCAGCACTTATGGGCATTGATAGGCTGAACTGGTGGGCATTGATAAGGTGGCACTGATATGCTGCACTTATGGGCACTGATATGTGGCACTAATAGGCAGTACTGGTAGGCACTAATAGGCTGCACAGATAGGCAGTAGAGATTTGCATTGACAGCAGTGACGAGCATTGATGGGCAGCACTGATAGGTGGCACTGATTGGTGGCACTAATGGACACTGATAGCTGGCATTGGTGGGCACTGATTGGTGAAACTTTTTTTCTTTATTGTAATCCGGACACTGATGATCAGTGCCCTGATTACATTTCTACATATCCCCCTGTGAGGTGATGCCGCTGATCGGCTCTCCTCACACACTGTCAGTGTGAGATGAGGAGAGCCGAATACCGGTACTTCCTTGTTTACACAGCCGATCACCTAGTTAAAGAGCCGCGGACGCAGCTCTTTACAGAGATCGGGGTTGCGGCGTGTCCTAGAATGTTGCTTTGTCATGTACCACCTACCTATACATTGTTACCGACCAAGTACACCCTTTCATGGAAACTATATTCCCTGAAGGCAGTGGTCTTTTCAACAAGATAATGTGCCCTGCCACACTGCACAAATGGTTCAAGAACGGTTTGAGGAACACAATAAGGAGTTTGGTTGTTGACTTGGCCTCCAACATCTCCAGATCTCAATCCAATCAAGCGTCTGTGGGATGTGCTAAAAAGTCCGGCTGTGGAAGTCTGAAGTCCGATCCATGGAGGTGCCACCTTGCAACTTACAGAACTTAAAGGTTCCGCTACTGAAAGCTTGGTGCCAAATACCACAACAGCCTTCAGAAGTCCAGTGGTGTCCATGCCTCTATGGGTCATGGCTGTTTTGAAAGGAAAAAGGGGGCCTTACTCAATATTAGGTGGGTAGTCATAAAGTTATGGCTGATTAATGGCTACAACCAGCAACCTCATTGTAGAACCTGTGAGGTATAAAATCGACAGTGGGTCACTACCACTAAATATCTAACCAAAAACGAAAATATTCAAATTGGCAGAACGGATTATTTTCACCCATTTAAAACGTGTGCATTTTAAAGCAATATGAGGCAAAACTCGACTTACCTGGCGGATCTTAAGGTTAGTCTCCCCATCCAAGTTAGAGGTTTCAATGTAGCACATGGCTTGAGGCTCACTATGTTGGAAGAAGCAAGCACAGAATACAATTAGCACATGGTGAGAAAATAAAAAAACAAAAAACACACAAACTTTAGCAAAACTAAAACAAAATGAGTCAACCAAACTGCATATTAAAATATTTTAGACTTGCAGTTTTTATTTTGTTTTGAACACTGCAACAAGTAAACCCCAAACAGTACAGAAAACTGTATATATAAAAAATAATAATATTTCAAAAGATAAAAGGGAACAAAGTAAGGTTTGATTAGCTTGTTCAGCTTTAAAGGCAATCTAAATCAGATAAAATATCTAGTGTGGCTTTAGGAAGTTAACAGGCCACCATTGTATACTTTTTTGTAAGGGCTCAATACATAGTTTTATGGGGGTAAATGCAGCAAAATTTACCTTTCAACACTGGAGAACAGTCACCATGCATTGAGGGGTTATAGTGCATTCAAATAAACGTTTGCCGTTTGTTAGCTGCATGCACTTTTAAATAAAGCTCTTCATGCCAGAAAAAATAAATAACATGTTCCCAATCACTTATGCACATTAACTACTTTTATGTTAACGAAATGTGCAGCAAAAGTAATAATCCGTCTAAGATTTAAAACACAAAAAAACAAGACTAGAAAGGTAGTGAAAAACGGAAAAGAAGAAGTGAGAATTAGAAGCCAAGTACCAGATCCTGGACAAGTGCAGAGCCATGCAAATGTGAAGTGCCATCAACTAAAATCTATTTTCGGACAACATGCTATGGATGTAAACAGTCTTGGCATTGTGTGCAAAGGATCCTCTACATCAGGGGTCTCCAAACGTTTTGAGCAAAGGGCCAGTTTACTGCCCTTCAGGCTTTTAGGGGGCCAGACTGGCCAGTGGGAACACAAAATGCCTCAATCAGTGAAAGAAAGCAATGCCCCATCATTGGTAGCAGTTGGAGTAGTAGTGCCCCAAGGGCCAGATAAAGACAAACAAAGGGCCGCATCTGGCCCTGGGGCCACAGTTTGGAGACCCCTGCTCTACATTAAGAATTACACCAAGATTCTGGTTCAGTTTTAGACAATGTATTCTACTGTACATTTGAATAGACATCCAGAGCTGTATGTCTTTATTCTCCAAGTTTGGGGTAATAGATGATTCCATATGACCCATCCATAAAATTAGGGAAGAATTGGATGTTAAATAAACATGTTTTGATAGTTTCCAAAGGCAAGGGCTGTGTTCTCCAATGTTTGAACATGTGTGTTTCTGAAGTAGGGCTGAAACAACTAATCGATTAATTGACAACTAATCGATTATGAAATTAATCGATTACTATTTTCATAATCGATTAATCGGCCAGTAACATAATGGGGTTAAAAAAAAAAAAAAAAAAACTAAAATGAGCCCTTTATAGTGCAAATAATCGCTACTGTAAATATTACTTTCACAGTTCTACAGTAATAAAAATGAACCCCTTACAGTAGTGATTATATGCTTTTTTTGTACTATAAAGGGTTAATTTTAGCTTTTTTAACCCCATTATTTTACTAAACGTCTTAGACCTGGTTCACATCTATGTGTGTTTTGGTGCTTTTTGCAGAAACGCACTGCAGTTTATTTACATGGTTTCCTATGGGACACGTTTACATCTATGCTTTTTCAGCCGCTGCGTATTTGGAAAGGGTCAGGGACTTTTTTTTTTTTACGTTTTTTTGGTTCAATATACTTCAATGGAGATATCTCTTCTATCTATGGTTATTTATATTTACCACTGCATAGAGATATTTAAGAATAAATTAACTTATTTTTAAACTTTACATATTAACTAAATTATACATCACACTTTTTTTAAGGTTATTAACCGATTAATCGAAACAATAAATCGGCCAACTAATCGATTATGAAAATAATCGTTAGTTGCAGCCCTATTCTGAAGCTGACAGGCTGATCTGTAAAATAGGTGATCTCCTAAACCAGACAAATCAGAATAATTATCTGTGTCCATCTTGGCTTTGGATCACCAGAATTCAGCAGAGGACAAGGCGATCATTATGGCTAAAAACGTAGAAAAGAAAATTTCCAACAGAATCAGGATTTATTTTCCTGATTCAGACCTGCTCAGCTGACATGTAGTGGCCACACACACTTTTTTGTCTATGCTCACATACTGTAGATGCTGGATGTAGAAAATCAATTTTCCTTGGCATGTGCTAGCCAAGAATAAAATGATAGTCTGCTAAGAGAAGCTATATAAAACACAAAAGAGGGTGCCACCATCTAGGTGTAGCAATTAAAAAGAAAAAAAAGACACAAAAAAGGCACTCACTAGTTCAAAGTGGATCAAAGCTTGTCATAAACCCATATAGACCTCCATAGGATCGCCGTGAGGCTGCAGAGCATGGCAAGCAAGCGGCTGAATGAAGCAGAGTGCTTGGTGGAAGTACAGCTGTCAGGCTTCAGGCTGGAACATAGGGCAGCAGCGGCTTCTAGGTGTAGCAAGATGGCTGCAGCTCCAATCAGTACCACTCTTGGCTGGGTGATGGTGACAACAAATGGAGGGGGCATGGCTACATGTTTGAGGGCCACAGGACTACCCATTTATCAAACCACAGGACTCCTCCTATGGTTTGATAAAGGGGAAATTCTGTTGCCATGTAGCCATGCCCTCTTCACTTTCTGTCACCAGCACCCAGCTGAGGTGCTGATTGGAGCCATCTTGCTACACCTGGAAGCCTGTGCTGCTTATGTTCCATCCTGAAGCCCGACAGCTGTAATTCCTCCAAGAACTCTGCTTCATTTAGCCGCTTGCCTACCGAGCTCTGCAGCCTCACGGTGACCCTATGGTGATCTATATGCGTTTATGACAAGTCTTAATCCACTTAACTAGTGAGTGCATTTTTATTGTCTTATTTTTCTTTTTAATTGCTACACCAAGCTGGAGGTAGATGCCCTTTTGTGTTTGTTTAATATATGTGCATAAAGTACGGGCCTAGAACTGCCTGCCAAGCGCTGCATTTATGAATGTACTACAAGCAGGGAAGCTACACTTGATTGCACCATCAACTGCAGTTTCCTAGACGTCATGGTCCAGCGGCCATTGCAGATACCCAACTATATATGGTTAGCAATGTTTTCTTGTAAGTGGGGGCACAACATTTAACAGTATTACCTGTGTGACTATTTAGATTACTAGTGTTAATCACCAGACAGGTTTCAATACAATTGGGCAATAAGAATACATAGCGCATTGGCTCCACCCACTTGTAGACTATGGTGCATGTTGAAGCCAAGTTAATTTACATAAGCAGACAGGGGGAGAACTGCGGCCCAGATTAAAAATGGCTTAGAGGCAGCAAAACAGGTGGCAGGAAGGGGGAACAGCTGTTCCATTTTTATTTTTGTAAAGGAAAATAACGCAGCTTGTCAGGTAAACCAAATCTTCTATAATTGTATAGAGCTCACATTTTTGATGAAGCCAATTCTTCGCACAGATTTTCTCTAAGCATTTAAAGACAGGAACCCTTAACTAGCCACATACTATACAGTTCGAGTGTACAATGCCCCTTTGAATTAACTATGTAATGTATATGCCTGCACATTGGATACAAACTGAAACAAATTGTTTAGATTTTTACTCATATTACAAAGTTTTGGGAAATTTAAAGGTGATTTTACACTCAGTGTAATCAGGATTGAAAATGTGTATGGTTTAAGTGGTATGGTCAAGTATAAGATTTTTTCTGTAAAGTAGGTGGTAGAGGTGTAGCAGGACCCATTTGCACAGTCTGCCCCAGCATTTCTCTGACCTGGATGAAAGACTGATGAGGTCAGCTGGGAGATGTTCCCCATTGGTCACTTTCACTATCTCCCCTATAGCCACCTATGTATCCCAATACGAACATGATCAGAATGGAAATCAATGGGAAACAAAGGAGACAGAGACAAAAAATTGAAATATTAACTTGGGAGGAAATTTGTAGGTTAAGAAATAAAGAGATTGATGTTTTCATCCACTGTTTGTAACTGGGTCATAAATGTAAAAGGACGGGATTAAACAAATGTTAAGAAAACATAACTAAGACGTAAGAATTTCTACATTTTAACGTTCTTGTTAAAGTGGAAGTAAACCATCCTATTGTTTTCAGCCAAGGAAGCTGCCATCTTTGCCTCTGTTTAATCTACAACTGCCAAGATGCTGCACATGTGATCAGTTATGACGTCAGCCATTGGATGGTTTGACAGTTTGGTTGAGAGCACAACCAATGGGAGTGTTAGATTTCTGGCACGTGCCTGGAAATGAAGCGGTTTTATGGATGGGTTTATGTCCGCTTTAAGCAAGCTGGACTTCCCTTTTAAATTCTTTAGCCACTATAAAATGACACATCAATTAAATAATTTAAATGAAAAATACAGACCCAGTTATAAAGCAGATTCTGAAAACATGCATATTATTTGGATGGGTTGAATAGAAGAACTTCAAGGAAATAAAGAAAAACAGTAAATGAATCTTGTGTAGTGCAACAGAATTCCAGAAAGAAAGGTTTGCCATAGTCCAATCTGGCTGCCATGCTCAGATTTTCCATATTTCCTTGCAATAATGGAAGTCAAAACAGGGTAGAGAAACCAGACTTTATAGTGTTACCAACAGGCATCTCTACCTTGATGAGAGCAGAATAGTGTCAGCGGGTATATACTCTGTGCCATTTATTTTAATTATATCTCCAACATTTACCTGAAAGAAACTGTGAACTGGTTAAGAGTTTGTAAAAAGCATTCTAGAAGCAAAAGCATTAAACACATGCACTAGTAATAAATCTGAGCACAGGAATATACAGAGAGAGCACTGGGATTTTTTTGTATAGTAAGTGGTACACCATAGCTGCAAAAATCTGAGAAAACAAGACCACATAAATTCACATCTTATAGGGCAATGCAACAGAAATACAGCAAACAGGAATAGGTGAAGCAGCATACAGCTGTAGACAAATGCTATATGTTAATAAGAGTATTGGGACACCTGCCTTTATATGCACATAAACTTTAATGGCATCCCAGTCTTAGTCCGTAGGGTTCAATATTGAGTTGGTCAACCTTTTGCAGCTATAACAGCTTCAAGTCTTCTGGGAAGGCTGTCCACAAGGTTTAGGAGTGTGTCTGTGGGAATGTTTGACCATTCTTCCAGAGGCATATTTGTGAGGTCAGGCACTAATGTGGATGAGAAGGCCTGGCTTGAAGTCTCTGCTCCAATTCATCCCAAAGGTTGTTCTGTTGGGTTGAGGTTCAGGTGTTGGGCTTGGCCCCTTAGTTCCAGTGAAGGGAACTCTTAAAGCGGAACTAAACCCATCGATTAAACAGTTTAAAAAAAAAAAAGGCATGCCGGAAATGCTAACTGCACATTGGCTGTGCTCTAAACCAAACAGTCAAACCATCCAATGGCTGGTGTCATAACGGATCACATGTGCAGCACCGTGGCAGTTGAAGATTAAACAGAGGCAAAGATGGCGGCTTCCTTGGCTGAAAACGATAGGGGCGGTTTACTTCCACTTTAAGGTGTCAGCATACCAAGACATTTTGGACAATTTCATGCTCCCAACTTTGTGGAAACCGTTTGGGGATGGCCCCTTCCTGTTCCAACATGATTGCACATGAGTGCACAAAGCAAGGTTCATAAAGACATGGATGAGTGAGTTTGGGGTGAAGGAAATTGACTGGTCTGCACAAAGTCCTGACCTCAACCCAATAAAACACCTTTGGCATGAATTAGGACGGAGACTGCGAGCCAGGTTTTCTCGTCCACATAAGTGCCCGACTTCGCAAATATGCTTCTGGAAGAACGGTCAAACATTCCTATAGACACACTCCTAAACCTTGTGGACAGCATTCCCAGAGGAGTTGAAACGGTCATAGCTGCAAAGGGTGGGTCAACTAAATTTTGAACCCTACGGACTAAGACTGGGACATCATTAACGTTTGTGTGCGTGTTAAGGCAGGCATCCCAATACTTTTGGTAATATAGTGTATATTTATCAATTCCACCAATATGACAAAGCCCTGGGCCAAACCGCTTCTGGTTCCCATTTTGTCTTTACCAAGGTTCTGGACCCATAAAAGTCTATAGGGATAGCTCAGATACCCAGAGGAAATGATGGTACAGGTGGACACAGTAGTTAACAGATTTATCTTCAAATCCCTGGGTGTTTAGTCACACCCAGTTCTTAGGCCCCATACACACTATTAGATTTTCTGCATATTTTTGCCTTCAGATTTACCAAAACCATATAGTGCAAGGGCCTGTCTGATTGCATACAAATTGAAAAAATTAAGGTTTGACCTCATATTATATGGTTTTGGTAAATCTGAAGATAAAAATCTGCAGAAAATCGAATAGAGCTTGTTCACGATATACACAAGTCACACCTTGGGCACATAGAAGATATACATATATACATACATACACATACACACACACACCACTTGATAACATCAATTTCTAATCGAGCAACTCAATGCATTTAGACGTGGTGAAGAAGACTTGCTGAAGTTCAAACTGAGTATCAGAATGGGGAAGAAAGGGGATTTAAGCGACTTTGAAAGTGACATGGTTGTTGGTGCCAGACGGGCTGGTCTGAGTATTTCAATAACTGCTGATCTACTGGGATTTTCACAGACAACCATCTCTAAGGTTTACAGAGAATGGTCCGAAAAAGAGAAACTATCCAGTGAGCGGCAGTTGTGTGGACGAACATGCCTTGTTGATGTCAGAGGAGAATGGGAAGACTGGTTTTGAGATGGCAGAAAGGCAACAGTAACTCAAATAACCACTCGTTAAATCAAAAGGTATGCCAAATTCCTTCTCTGAAGGCACAACACTTCGAACCTTGAAGCAGATGGGTTACAGCAGCAGAAACCACACTGGGTGCCACACCTGTCAGCTAAGAACAGGAAACTGAGGCTACAATTCGCACAGGTTTACCAAAACTGCACAATGGAAGATTGGAAAAACATTGCCTGGTCTGATGAGTCTCGATTTTAGCTGAGACATTCAGATGGTAGGGTCCGAATTTGACGTAAACATGAAAGCATGGATCCATCCTGCCTTGTATTAATGGTTCAGGCTGGTGGTGGTGGTGTAATGGTGTGGGGGATATTTTCTTGGCACACTTTGGGCCCCTTAGTACCAATTGAGCATTGTTTAACTACTTCAGCACCGGACGGTTTTAGACACTTAATAACCAGGCCATTTTTTGCAATACGGCACTGCGTTACTTTAACAATTGCGCGGTCGTGCAATGCTGTACCCAAATAAAATTGATGTCCTTTCCCCCCCCCCCCCACAAATGTTTTTTTTTGTAGTGGTTTTTATTTTTTGTGGTATAAGAATAAAACAATATTTTTTACTTTCTGCTATAAAACATCAAATAAAAATAATATTATATACAATTTCATCAATTTAGGACTATGTATTCTGCTACAAATTTTTGCTTAAAAAAATCCCAATAACCGTATGTTGATTGGTTTGCGCATAAGTTATCATGTCTACAAACTATGGGATATTTTAATAGCATTTTATTTATTTTACTAGTAATGGCGGCGATCAGCAAATTTTTAGCAGGATGCGATATTGCGGTGGACAAATGGGACACCTAACTGACATTGACACTTTTTTGGGGACCAGGGACATTACAGTGATCAGTGCTAAAAATATGCACTGTTACTGTACTAATGACACTGTCAGGGAACAGGTTATCAGGGGCGATCAAAGGGTTAAGTGTGCTCCTAGCTGGTGCTTGCCAACTGTGTGGGGGATGGTCTGACTGGATGAAGACATAGATCGATGTTCCTGTTTAGCAGGAACACAAGATCTCCATCCCTGTCAAAAAGGGATCTGCCTTGTTTACATAGGCAGATCACCACTCTGCCTCTCTGGGGAATGATGGCGGGTGGCCAGTGGACATGGGGTCCCTCGGACTCAACTGATTGTCATCCCTTGTGTCCAAACAGTGCACCCAGGGGCTATTGCACAAAATCATGTACAAGTACATGTTTTCGTGCAATAGAGCCATAAGTATGCAGTAGGCGGACAGCAAGTGGTTAAACTTCATGGCTCACCCGAGTATTGTTGCTGACCATGTCCATCCCCTTAGGACTACACTGAACACATCTTCTGATGGCTCCTTCCAGCAGGATAATGCACCATGTCACAAAGCTCAAATCATCTCACCACTGGTTTCTTGAACATGACAATGAGGTCACTGTACACCAATGTCCTCCACAGTCACCAGATCTCATCCAATAGAGCACCTTTGGGATCTGGTTGACTGCAACAACGGCGTGATGCCATCCTGTCACTATGGGCCAAAATCTGAGGAATGTGCCCAACACCTTGTTGAATTTATGGCACAAAGAATTAGGGCAGTTCTGAAGGCAAAAGGGGGGGGTTCAACCCGATACTAGCAAGGTGTACCTAATAAAGTGGCCGGTGAGTGTAGTTAGGGGTATCAGAGTAAAGGGGGCTGAATACAAATGCAGGTCACACTTTTCAGATATACATTTGTAAAAGATTTTGAAAACCATTTATCATTTTCCTTACACTTCACAATTGCATGTCTATCACATACAATCTCAATAAAATAAAATTTTTGTTTTTGGTTGCAACATGACAAAATGTGGAAAATTTCAAAGGGTATGAATACTTTAAGGCACTGTACATAGTATAGTCCAGGGATATGCAATTAGCAGACCTCCAGCTGTTGCAGAACTACAACTCCCATGAGGCATAGCCAGTCTGACAGCCACAAGCATGACACCCAGAGGCTATATGCGCACTTGGTCCCATGGGGGGAATAAAAAAATAAATAAAATTAATGAGAGCTCTTCTTTAAAGCGGGACGGTACTGGGGAAAAAAAAAAAAAATTAAAAGCCAGCAGCTACAAATACTGCAGCTGCTGACTTTTAATAAATGGACACTTACCTGTCCCTGGTTCCAGCGATGTGGGCAGCAGAGGCCGATCGGCTCTCTGCTGCTGCCACGCCATTCTCAGTGAGGGAATTAGGAAGTGGTTTCACTTCCCTGTTCCCTACTGCGCATGCGCGAGTCGCGTAGCGCAATGAGAATCGTCAGCGCTGTCTGCCGGGACACGTGTGTGTTCCGGCAGACAGCGCACCAGGACAGGAAGTGGCGTAAACTCCCGTGGGAGTTTATGCCTGGAAGTGGGTGCAGATACCTGTCTTAGACAGGTATCTGCACCCCCCTCCCCCCTAAAAGGTGCCAAATGTGACACCGGAGGGGGGGGAGGGTTCCGAAAAGCGGGAGTTCCACTTTAGGGTGGAATCCCGCTTTAAGGCTTAAAAAAAGCAGATATGTAACCTGCATTGACCAAATTTTGTTCTATGCACAAAATCAAGCAAAGTGGTTGGTGGCAGAAGTCAAGTCATGAACTTGACAGGTTTGGTTTACCAAACTGTACAGTGATTTCATTTATCTGGAAAAATAACATTAAGCGCACAGAAGCCTGGTAGAAGCTAAATTATTAGATCTGCAACAGTCCCCTCTGCACTGTGTTCTTATGTAACATAGCACTTAACACAGACCAGGCACCAAGAACAAATGGCATCGACTGCTAAATGCACACCACTTCATTTTCAATCTTTTGTGCCTCCATAGAGGTAATGTCCCCTTGCTTCCAGACACCGGCTTTACTGTATATGAATACAGAGTGCCAACCCCTCCATGGTTTAAAAGTCTTGCACATTTGCAATAAGCTAACCAAACGTGACAATGGGGCCTGGTAGTTTCTGCACCAGAAGACAAATCTTGACATTGTTCTGATATATCGCCATTGTGTGGTTGCCGAGAATAGACTACTAGGGCTGAAACAACTAATCGATCAATTGATTATGAAAATCGGGCAGTAACAAAATGGGTTAAAAAAAAAAAAAAAATGAGCTCTTTATAGTACAAAAAGAGCAAATAATCGCTACTGTAAATATTACTTTCACAGCTCTGCAGTAAAAAAAAAAAAAATGAACCCCTTACAGTAGTGGATTATTTGCCTTTTTTGTACTATAAAGGGCTCATTTTATTTTTTTTTTTTAACCCCAAAGTCTTAGCCCCCGTACACACGGTCAGACATTCCGATCCCCAAATCTGTCGGATAATTTCCGACGGATTTTGTCCGAAACTGGTGTTGCGCACACACGGTCGGACAAAGTTGTCGGAAAATCCGATCATTCTGAACGAGGTGGCGTACAAAACGTACGACGGGACTACGTACAGGGCAGTAGCCAATAGCTTTCGTCTCCAAATTTCTTCTGAGCATGCGTGGCACTTTGTGCGTCGGAATTCTCTACACGCGATCGGAAAAAGTCCAATCGGGATTTTGTTGTCGGAAAAAGTCCGCTAGAGCCCACACATGATCTGATTTTCTGACAACATAATCCGATCAGACTTTTTCCATCGGAATATCAGACCGTGTGTACGGGGCATTAGACCTGGTTCACATCTATGCTTTTTCTGGTGCTTTTACAGAAAAACTACACTACAGTTCATTTACATGGTTTCCTATGGGACATGTTCACATCTATGCTTTTTTCAGCCCCGCTGCTTATTTGGAAAGGGTCAGGGACTTTTTTTTTTAACGCAAAACGGTGCTTTTTTTGTATATTTCTCCTCTAACAGTTTATACAGTACATCTCCTCTAATAGTATATACAGTATCTATCCTCTAATAGTACATCTTTTCTAATGGTTTATACAGCATCTCTCCTCTAATAGTTTATACAGTATATCTCTTCTAATAGTTTATACAGTATATCTCTTCTGTCTGTTATTCTCAGAGTGGATTAGATATTTTGCTCCCTAATCATATAGTTGGTTATTAATATGTACCACTGCATAGATATTTAAGAATAAAATTGCCTTTTTTTTTAAAACTTTCATATTAAACTAAATTATACACCACACTTTTTTTTTATGTCATTACCCAATTAATTGAAACAATAAATCGGCCAACTAATCGATTATGAAAATAATAGTTAGTTGCAGCCCTATATACCACTTTATATAATACTATGCAAGGAAGGCATGCACTTGGTAAATTATCAGTTCAAAGTCCGCTCTTACCAAAGGCTTGACCAAGTCCCTTTGTTTAGCATAAAAGGTACAAGATTTGTATTCAAGAGGAAAGAAATCTGAAATCTTTTCAATTTATAAAACTCAATTCCAACCCCATTTCCTTGGGCTCTGCTGCTCTGTAGAAGCCAGAACTAACAGTCATGTATTACCGAGGAGAAGAATATACTGCTGTGACTAAGTACCATTGCCAAGTTCCAATCACAGAACACCACTGCTATCTTTACAGAACTTTGTTCATTTTACACAGACAGAAGCATTTTTCCCAGGCTGCAAGATGCTTGCATTTACTGGAAAAGAGTGAAGCGGGGCATTCATTACAATGGAGCAGCTACATGAGAAACAACAAAATGTCTATTTGTCAATGAAAACCTGTTCTGAAGAGCCAAAGAACAAACTACCTGCAGACCTGGGGAGGACCTCAGCAGAGCTTTCTTGGCTAAATGATTGGATCCAACTCTCACACTTTTTTTTTCTCCAAGATTCCTTTTGCTTATGGTTGCCAACACAGTTTTTTCTTTTTAAAAAACAATGCTATTCTATTTGTAGATTAGGGATAGTAGATAAAGACTAACTGTTCATTGATTATTTTACTATCCAATCAATGGCTAGGGTGACTACTGGACCTAGGAGTATCCAGCCTGTTGTCCAGTTTGTCTGTGAAATGAAGAGCTTCACAGGAAAAAAAAACAAAAAGGCAAAAACCAAAAAAAAATAAAAAATTTGGAACCAAGAGTCTCAAGCAAGGAACTAGGTCCTTACTTCTAAAACTAGGCAAAAAAAACAAAAACTGAGCTGCCTATCATAGATTGGGGGGGGGGGGTTTCACTAGTAGTTAGGACTGCCCATAGGTGGTGCTGCATTCTTTTATTCTGCCTAGTGTCCTACTCCTGAAGGTGGCACTATAACCTTATGGTCAAGAGTAAGTGGTGTCCTTTAATGAACAGAAAACAAACATTATGCCCCGCTCTCTAAACAGCTACCGTCTCCTACTTTACACCTCTGTATGCAGAATGGAAAATAAGCTCTAATGGGTTCGTTAAATGTACTAATCTTAGTGCTAGAATTGGTGCACATATTCATACAACACGTTCATGAATTAAAAAAAACAAAAACAGTAAAGTTAGTCCAATTTTTTTGTAAAATGAGAAAGATCATGTCAAGCTGGGTAGATACCCAAATGTCATGCTTTAAAATTGCGGCAAATTACAGTACCTAAAAATCTCCATAGGCGACGCTTTAAAAATGTCTACAAGTTACCAGTTCAGAGTTAGAGGTGTTCCTCACTAACAAAAATAAAATAAAAAATAAAACCCTGAAAACATCCCCATGTTAGTTTTATAACACAGTATAGCTAACAAAGTGCCACCACAACCAAGACTAGGTCAAGCTGCTCACACCATGAGCAATAAATCTTGGCCACATAAAATAGAAATTAACCCTTAGCAATCTGCATTTCCCAAACTGGTTTGCCTCGACTTTACACATGTAGAGAAGACAAATTACAATGGCACACCAATGCGCTATACTGGGACCTACATACAAGAAGAATGTCAATGCACAAGATACATAAGGAACATACAGAGAGCACCAACAGTATGGAAAATTCCACTTTGCTAAAATGTGACAGTAACTATGAAAGGCATTATGCAACCGTACCCAAAATATCTGATTTCATTCTTGGATAGGAAAAGATGCTGAAGTCAGAAATGAAGGCAGTACAAAGAACCATAGGATTGCACCACAATACGAAAGCATATTTTATCACTCACTGCCACTGGGGACTCTAAGCTGCATAAACAGAGATAACATTTCATATTTAGAAGGTATTGCTGTGCTACAAATTCAGCTATGAGCATCAGAGTCCTTTTTGCCAACACATTTTACTCTATGCCAGCATCCAATGACTCACTAGAAGCAGCCGACTCACCTTGGAGTCAGATGGAAGGCACTCCCACACTGCTCATTGTCCATTCCAAATTTTACTATGGCACTTAGACTGAGGAAAACAGCTATGTGTTTAAAAAAAAAAAAAATCAAAATTAAGTGAATTTTGTCTAAAGTAAAAAATAAAATAAAAAATAAAATAAAGTCAATGCATCAAGTTTCCCCTTGTACTGCCGACTACGGTTTTAGTTAAAATCTTCTGTTTTATGACCAACCCCTACATCACAGCAATCTTGCAATGCTGCAGGGGTCAATACAAGCCAATGGACCCATCATAGGCACTCAAGAGTGCCACCTATGTCCGCCATTTCCTAGCCCTGAAAAGTGATCTATGAATGAACAAATGGTGGATAAATGAAAGTTCATAAATTGCTTACCATTCATGAAAGCTAAAGCACAGCTTCTATGAATGGAAGAGGCGAGTGGAAAGGGCGGGCATAGTGTTGGCATGCTTGACGAGTGCATACGACAGGTCCCTTGCCTTGTATTAACCCGCAAGGCATCGGAAGACTGCAGCTGTGCAGGTGAGGGGAGGGGAAATGGACGGGGGAATCAGGACAGAAAATTCAAATGAAAACCAGCAGCATAAGGGGCGCTTTGCATTGCCTGTCAGCACTGTCACTTGTGCCGATTAACCAAAAAAAATAAAAAATGACCAAACTTAGGCTTAAAAAAGGCCTGGTTCATATTCAGACCTGAACATTTCAATTTTATTTTTAAGTTTAGGACAAATGTTTTTAAAAGAAGCGTCATATCATGCCACTTACATCAAAATTTTCTACGTTAACCCTTTGGTGCCCAAGCCTTTTTCTGACATTTGTTGCTTACAAGTTAAAATCTGTATTTTTTTTGCTAGAAAAATTGCTTGAATTCCCAAATATTATATATTTTTATTATATATATATATATCCTAGAAAAAAAAATGGCAATTGTTGCAATATTTTATGGCACACAGTATTTGTGCAGCGGTCTTTCAAACGCAATAAAAAAAAAAAAAAAAAAAAAGACTTTCATGAATTAAAAAAACAAAAAAAAAAAAAACCAGTAAAGTTAGTCCAATTTTTTTGTAAAATGAGGAAGATCATGTCAAGCTGGGTAGATACCAAACATGTCATGCTTTAAAATTGCTCATGCTCGTGGAATGGCGGCAAATTACGGTACTTAAAAATCTCTATAGGCGACGCTTTAAAAATGTCTACACATTACCAGTTCAGAGTTAGAGGTGTTCCTGTGCTAGAATTATTGCTCTCGCTCTGACGATCGCAATGATACCTCACATGTGTGGTTTGAACACCGTTTACATTTGCGAGGTGCGACTTGCGTATGTATTTGCTTCTGCGCGCGAGCATGGAGGGATGGGGCGCTTTAAATTATTTTTTGTTTTACACCGTCTATATATAAAAAAAAAAAAAAAAAAAATTCTGATTATTTTTATTGCTGTCACAAGGAATGTAAACATTCCTTGTGACAGTAATAGATACTGTTTATGGAGGGATCTGGGGTCTAAAAGACCCCAAATCCTTCCTTTGCACTTAAAAGTATTCAAACAACCAAAAAAAAAAAAAAATCTGCGTTTTGGAATACTAGGGATTTTTTTAAAATTGGCGCCATTGGCAGGCGAGTAAACTGGAAGTGATGTCATGACAGCTTCCGGGTTACTAGATCCGAGACCTGATTGAAGCCGATTTTGGCTTTGTTCGTGTATTCGGCCAGCTGGTAGATGTGTCGGCTGGTCGCTTGGGCCTCCCAGTGGGACAGTAGAGCCAGGGAGAGCGGCAGTACGGGGGGGGGGGGGGCGATGCCCCCTCCTGCTCCTTAGCATAGCAGCCGCATCGGTTATCCCAACCGATGGCTCTAAAAAACGGTACCGAGGGTGACGCGTGCAGTTGCATGCATCACCCCAGTACAACCCATTCAAGCCAAGAACGCATATTTGCATGCGGTCGGCGTGAAGGGGTTAACGTCTCTATGTATTGACAATCATGCATTGGCAAACCTTGGTTTATTACCCTTGTCAACACTGTACAGTTTCAGGTTCTGAGTCATTATAGACTTACGAATTTTGCAATCCCACTCTTTAAAAACAAGGATTTATTGGCAAACACATTGAATCCATCACGTAATACAAACATATTATATTTGTTAGGGCCGGTAAAAGAGCTCCAAAAAGTGTAATGTAAGAGGTAACCTGTTGATCTATCAAAGAGACCTAAACTGTTACATAAAAAAAATGACCCCCAATCTTAAATATTTAATGACACCCTGTATACGAGATCCAAGCCCTAGGAGATAGGTATTTATCGCCTAGGCCGTCCTTGTATTGTGCTGCTGGGGTGTGGTATACCAACCATGCTAATTAATTCCACAGCAAATTAGTTTCTCAGTGTTATTTATTCATAAGTACTGCTGTTCTCTTTTTGGAGAGGAGAAAAAAAGTGAAACCAACCAGAGAAAAGTAATAAGAGGCTACAATACTCTGTCTTAATGAGGATCAATTATTTCCAGTTAGTGAACTCAGAAGAACACATTAAAGATTTATCTGGTCTCCCATTAATATAACTGCATTACCATCAGTTTCCTTGTGCGATGTGTCTCTTGGCACTTCCATTACAGAGGAGAACAACAAGCCATTCACCCAGCCCATGCCTGCTTGTTATTGCACCATTATAACACATAACTGGCCTTTTCATTTAGCAGATCTGTATTTCCAGGAACACTGGAAGATGTTCCAGAAATATTTCTGTTCCCAATGGCCATGTCACTGTCTATATTCTCACTGACGGGATGGGCTATGCTGATCAAACAGAAGGCAAAGCTGAACTGTGTCACTGAGGATTAAAGTAGAACAAGCTGCCAATTCAGTCAAATTACACACATGCAAAAGCAATAAAAAGCAACACATATTAATGAACATTCTTTGGTGATCCAACCAGCTTTGCTGCCATATACTGCATAACAAAAGTGAGCATATTTCTGAAGAATACAGTTAAAGTGGAAGTAAACCCTCAGCCAAGGAAGCTGCTCTGTTTGATCTACAAATACCATGATGCTGCACATGTGATCAGCTAGGACACCAGCCAGTGGATGGATTGACAGTTTGGTTGAAAACCCAACCAATGGGAGTTTTACATTCCCGGCATGTGCCGGAAATGTAACAGTTTTTTAAACTGTTAAATGGATGGGTTTACTTCCGCTTTAAGACCCCTTTCACACTGAGGGCATTTTTAAGGCGCTACAGCGCTAAAAATAACGCCTGCATAGCGCCTGAAAAAAAAGGAGGCTCCAGGGTATCACAAAAGGTCCTGCCAGCAGCTTCTTTGGAGCGGTGAACTCACCGCTCCTCCACCGCTGGCTCCCAATTGAAACCAATGGGGCAGCGCTGCGATACCACCGGCATAAACACCACTCCGGTGGCTTTTTGCAGGTGGATTTAACACCTTTTCGGCCACTAGCGGGGTGTTAAAACCGCCCGGCTAGCGGCCGAATAGCGATGCTAAAATAGAGCCGCTTTACCGCTGACACCTGGGGCGGCTCGTGTGAAAGGGGTCTAAGACTTTGTGGAATTGCCCCACCTTTGTACTTCTATTCAGCACAGCTGACACCTACACAGAGCTCTTCCATACTTTTAGACCACTTATGCACCTTCCCTCTCCTGTCCATCAGTTTGCAGAGCAGCCGCTTCTAGAGTAGCTCTGATCACACGTGGACCTTTGGGCCAAACATTTGCTCTTCAAACGCAGCAATACCGATTTACTAAAGGAGCAGAAGCGGCTCAACCAGAAAAGTGAATGTTTGTGAATAAAGTCATATACAAAGAATAAAAAATCATGTACAAAGAATAAAAAAAAACAAAAAAACATCACATGCCTGTTGCTGGCCAGTGGAAGGAGAAGCAGCACAGTAATGAGCTCATCTCTGTCACTCTCCTATCAGCATGCTTCTTGTCAGCACATTAATTGTCTCCTTGTACCGCTTCTCCTTCTCACACTCCAGTCCTGCTTATAGGCTGATAACAGGTCAAACTCAGGTACTTGTAAAGCTTGCATTTAAAAATAAAATTTAAAGTGATAGTAAAAGGCTTTTTTTTTTTTTTTTTAATAAATAGTTATACTTACCTGCTCTTGCAGTGGTTTTGCACAGAGCAGCCCCGATCCTCCTCTTCTCGGGTCCCCCGCTGGTGCTCCTGGCCCCTCCCTCCTAAGGGAGTGCCCCCACAGCACGCAACTTGCTGTGGGGGCACCCAAGCAGGCGTGTTCCTGAGCCGAGCTCTCACACAGCCGCAGCTCCCCCTCCCCAGTCAATGAGGAGAAGGTAAAAAAAACTGAGCCTTTACAACCACTTTGATGTTGTATTAATGAACACAGGGCTCCATTCATTTTTGTCTTTTATATCTGCCATGGGTTCAGCTCAAGTAAACACAGCTTCAGTTTATACATTTTGTGAACTTCCTCTACTCTTTATAAATCAACCCCATTGTGTCCAATCCAGCACACCATTTACATAGTTACATAGTAGGTGAGGTTGAAAAAAAAAAAAAAAAAGGACACAAGTGCATCAAGTCCAACCTATGTGTGTAATTATATGTCAGTATTACATTGTATATTCCTGCATGTTGTGTTCGTTCAGGTGCTTATCTAATAGTTTTTTTAAACCATCGATGCTCCCTGCTGAGACCACCGCCTGTGGAAGGGAATTCCACATCCTTGCCACTCTTACAGTAAAGAACCCTCTGCGTAGTGTAAGGTTAAACCTGTTTTCTTCTAATTTTAATGAGTGGCCACGTGTCTTGTTAAACTTCCGCAAAAAAGTTTTATCCCTATTGTGGGGTCACCAGTACGGTTATTATAAATTGAAATCATATCCCCTATCAAGCTTCTCTTCTCCAGAGAGAATAAGTTGAGTGCTCGCAACCTTTCCTCATAACTAATATCCTCCAGACCCTTTATTAGCTTTGTTGCCCTTCTTTGTACTCGCTCCATTTCCAGTACATCCTTCCCGAGGACTGGTGCCCAGAACTGGACAGCATACTCTAGGTGAGGCTGGACCAGAGTCTTGTAGAGCAGGAGAATTATTGTTTCATCTTTGGAGTTGATCCCCTTTTTAATGCATGCCAATATTCTGTTTGCTTTGTTAGCAGCAGCTTGGCATTGCATGCCATTGCTGAGCCTATCATCTACTAGGACCCCAAGGTCCTTTTCCATCCTAGATTCCCCCATAGGTTCTCCCTCCAGTGTATAGATTGCATTCATATTTTTGCCACCCAAATGCATTATTTTACATTTTTCTATATTAAACCTCATTTGCCATGTAGTTGCCCACCCCATTAATTTGTTCAGATCTTTTTGCAAGGTTTCCACATCCTGCAGAGAGGTTATTGCCCTGCTTAGCTTAGTATTTATCTGCAAATACAGAGCTTGAGCTGTCCACCCCATCCTCCAGGTCGTTTATGAACAAAATAAATAGGATTGGTCCTAGAACAGAACACTGGGGGACCCCACTACCCACCCCTGACCATTCCAAGTACTTCCCATTAATCAGCACCCTCTGAACTCGCCCTTGTAGCCAGGTTTCAATCCATGTACTCACCCTAAGCTCTTGGGATTTCACACTGGAGTAAGAGAGGCTCTTTTCAAGTGATATTGCGCCTGTAAAGCGCCTCAGTGTGAAAGCAGCCTTTACTGGCAGTTTAGAAGCACTTCAGTGTGAAAGGGGCCTTATATCCCTGCAAAACTCCTGTGTTTTTTTTTTCCTAAAGCCACTTTCACACTGAGTCGCTTTACAAACGCTATAGCGCTAAAAAAAACAAAAAAAACACTGGGGCATTGAGGGTGTCGGCGGTAAAGCGCCGTTATTCTTAGCAGCGATTCACCGTCGCATTAGCTGCACTTTTCGGCCGCTAGAGGGGCGCCTTTGGAAAAGGGCTAAAAGCACCCGCAAAGCGCCGCTGCACTTTGCATGCACTTTGGCAGTGCTGGTTGACTTCAATGGCAGGGGTATTTTAGGAGCGGTGTAGTCAACGCTTCTGCAACGCCCCAAAGATGCTGCAAGCGCACCGCTCCAGTTTGAAAGCACTCATGCTTTCACACTGGGGTGGCAGGGGAGGCGTTTTTCACTCGGGGAGTTGGCGGTAAAGCTAGTTTTAGCGGCGCTTTTAACCCCCGCTAGAGGCCCAAGGGTTAAACGCGCCCGCAGAGCACTGCCCATTGATTTCAATGGGCAGGGGCGCTTTAGGAACGGTGTATACACTGCTCTAAAACACCCCAAAGATGCTGCTTGCAGGACTCTTTTTTTTTAATGTCCCACAAGCTCCAGTGTGAAAGTGTTTGTTAACCCAAAAAAAATAAAAAAATATGCAGATCCTGGTCCCTTAAAACAGAATACACAGTACAGTGCTTGTGCCATGTAATCTGCCCACCTCTAAACTGTAAAAACAAAAAAAAAAATAACCCTGAACTTGCCACTTCCTGTATGCCCTCTCTAAACAGACCACGGAAATCCGGGCTGCTCTGCCCTGATCACCGTGGTCTGATTGCGTCATACGTATCTCTCCCTTCTGCTCTCCTCTCTCTCCCTTAACCCCCTCCTTCCTGCCCGTCATCCTCCTCTGTGTCTGTCTCCACCCCCCCTCCTTGGCCATTCTTGTAAAAATAAAAAAATTCAATCATCACTGCCAGCCTCTCTATTAGAGGCTGGCATAGCACACTGTCAGTAGTTAAAAGAAATAATTGTGTTCTAAATATATAATTTGAGCTGTCTTCAGGCCGGTCACGTGACTCACAGAGGCTTTACAGCTCCAATACTGGGCTTCTGCGGAGGAGACGAGCGGGCACATGATCACCCCGGCTGATGTTAGAGGGAAATCACAGCCCCTCCTGCAGAAGCAATCCATCGGAGCTGTAAAGCGGCAAGTGATGTGACCGGCCTGAGGACAGCTCAAATTTAGAACATAGTGTGCTATGCCAGCCTCTAATAGAGGGGCTGGCATAGTTTTATATAGATGGGTTAACAATCCCTTTAACTGATCCGAACTGTGACATGCCACTTGTGCTCAGAGGCAAAGTTAGCAATGCAAAATGTATTTAAAAAACAAAAACAAATTCATACCAGACCCTTAGGACCCCCCACCCCAAAGCACCTTGTTCCTTTCCTACAAAAAAAAAAAAAAAAAAAAAACACACAACAGTATAGTGTAAAAAAAATAAATAAATCCAAAATAAATAAAAAAACACGCTGCTCCTTGTGACGCAGGCTCCCACCATTCTGTCAGCTCTGGCTTCTAACAGTTCTTGTATAGCTATGGGGCGTGGCCATGCGGTGACGTAATTGAGACCGTGCCCCACTTACAAACTGGCGGGGACCCCACGCGTTTTTTTTTTTTAATAGAAATTTGACATGAGGTTTCATGCATTCCAGAGCCAAAGAAATGTTTTGATTGGTCAAAAGGACAAGTCACACACACATCTCAAAGTCGGATCAAAATTGGATCTGGTTCATTAAAATCACATGGAAGTCATATATTAAGTCTTGCGAGTTTCGTGTCAGATCAGTGTGAACGTGGCCTAAAAGGTCTACCAACAAAATCCATAAAAACCATGTGCAGTTTGGTCCCTGCTGAATTGGCCAATCAGTGGATAGCCAGCTTAAATCTGAATACTATAATAAATTAGGGTTGCACCGATACGATTATCTGTACCGATATCGAGTATTTGCACACGTATCGGTACTCGTGCAGATGCACCGATACCTGAAACCGATAGTTTCAGGCTCGGCTCTTTGAGCTGTCAGTGGGTCTCCCCTGTGTTAAAGAAGTCCGGGAATTGGAGCTGTCAGTAAAAAAAAAAAAAAAAGCAGCCGGCAATGTTTATTAACAACATTGCTCAGCCTTGAAACACTAAAATAAAAAAGAAACATTGTTTATTTTTGTATATTTATGTTTCTTCATCTGCAGATCAAATGTTTCTCTGTTTAACCCCTTAATAAGCCTTAACTCCCTATTCTCCATTTAATTATCATTTTCCTGCTTTTTTTTTTCCTTTTGTTCACTTTTTATTTTTGTTAGTGAATATTTTTACACATATATATTAACATATATTTACACATTTCACATTGAAAAAGTGCTAAATTAAAAAAAAAAAAAAAAAAAAAAACTATTTCATTTGTAAATAACTTTTCAATGCTTTGTACCACTGCTAACAGCTGAATGTAATTGGTATCGGCGAGTACCAAGAGAAAAAAAAAAAAAAAAAGTATCTTGTACTCATTGTAAAAAAAAAAAAAATGGTATCGGTGCATCCCTAATAATAATAATGACCCCAGTGGAATGGTGCTAAAGACATTGATTTTATAGTTAACATTTTATAAAGGAAAACATTCTCTTTCTGTTATTGGCTCAAAAACTAGGGAGGTGAAAAAGTTGCGCCAGTAAGAGTAGGTACGCCAGTACCATGGGCGTCACAATAAGTTTTGAGGTTTTTACATAGAGATACAATTGGCTTCATTTATCAATATAACACTAGGAACCATCTCATTTCAAACCTGCACTGAAAAAATGACACATGGAGAATGAAACTTTGAATCTGACTGGTTGCCGATATAAATGCTTATATTTGTCTTTTTTGCCATTGTCAATTCTTTTCATCAGGTTTCATTTGGGAAGCACAACTTTGTGGGCTCCCACAAATCATTAAATAGCTGGCAAGCAGATAGGTAATCATTTTGAGAAACATGAAAGCAGAAACGTACCTTTTCCCAGTGCACGATCTCCCAGGCACCATTTCTTAGAACTAGAGGAGGAAAGAAAACTTTCAATCAGATCTATTACACAGTCTACTGAGATTTGCACAAAATAGCAGCCAAATTACATAAAGGTTTATTCAAAACGACCTTCCAGGTAGATTAGCCCAAGCGGACCAAGACGTGACTAGAAAAACCTCACCGACGGAGTAACCATTTTCTTATTATCCAAAATCTTTCTGATCATTTCTGATTTGGTGCGATACAGTGTGATGTTGTGGCCCATAGACTGTAGGACAGTACCGTAGGGAGAGGTTGTGAAGAGAACAGAGGACAATGCTTGGGGGGGGGGGGTGACACTGCTATGGGAGTGCAGAGGACTACAATTCAGGGGGGGGGGGCGCGATGTGAAGGGGACAGAAAACACTGCTTTGGGGGGGCAGAGGACCCTACTGTGGTGTAGAAGGGTGCAGGGGACACTGCTATAAAGAGGCAGAGAAATCTACTGTATGGGGGGCAGCAGAGGTCGCTACTGCGAGGGGGATAATGTGAAGGGGGGTAGAGGACACTAGGGGGCACACAGGACACCAAGATGTGTTTTTATTGGTGGCTATAGAGTTAGTTTTTTTATAGGGTACCCCCCCCCCCCATTCCCCCAGGAATCCTAGATTTCCTCCATGTTGTCCGGGTAGATCTGAACCTCAGAAAGGTCCCCTCTACCCCTGCTTTAAGTCCTGTAAGGGGGAGGGGGTTCTCTATGGATGAGACTTATTTTTACAGCATATCCAACAGATGATTGATTGTACTGAGATCTGGAGAATTTGGAGGCAAAGTGAACACCTTAAAGACATCCTCCTCCATTGCTCCGTGGTCCAGTTTTGATGCTCATGTGCCTATCGTTGGCACTTTTGGCGGTGAACACAGGCTAGCATGGGAACCCTGACCGGTCTACGGTTACGCAATCCCATATGCGATAAACTGCGATTAACTGTGTTCTGGCACCTATCAGAAATAGAATTTACTTTTTCAGCAATTTGAGCTACAGTAGCGCTTATATTGGATCAGACTACACAGGCCAGCCATCGTTCCTTATTTGCATCAATGAACCTTGGCTACCCATGACTAGGGATGAGCTCAGGCGTGTTTGCATGGTCCACGTGCAGAGCCCACCAGGAAGTCGGCGCAGCGATGCGCTAATCACAGGCAGTGAGACATTGCCCGATGCGCGGCTGCAGAGATCGGGACAATGTCTCACTGCCTGTGATTAGCGCATCGCTGCGCCGACTTCCTGGTGGGCTCTACACGTGGACCATGCGAACACGCCTGAGCTCATCCTTACCCATTACCCTGTCACCAGATTGCCGGTTATCCTTCCTTGGACCACTTCAAATTCAGGGCAATTACATTCCACAAAAACTGCAGTTTTGTAGTTGCGCTGACCCAGTTGTCTAACTGTTACAATTTATCCCTGGTCAAAGTCGCTCAAATCCTTACGCTGTCCCTTTTTTTCTGCTTTCAACACAACTACATGTATAATATAATGTATATACCACCCACTTCAGGTGGCACTGTAATGAGATCATCAATGCTATTCACTTTACCTGTCAGCAGTCATAATATTATGGCTTTTCAGTGTACTGTATAATGTAGTGGCAGAATATTTGTTTTTCACCAAGTAGAAAAAGCTAATGTGTTTGTATACCAGGAAGAGGGCAGTGCCAGATGAATGTGTTTTAAGCACCCTTCAGAGTATACGGCTTCTCTGAACATCATGACTATTGCTGAATGCCAGCAGATTCCTTCCTTGAAAATGAAACCTCTTCTGGCGAGCTCAACAGGATCACATCATAAAACTGGCTCCATAAAAAGATGCCGGCAGACCTGATGGTTCCACAGTGCTAGAAAAAGAAAAAACACACGACGGGTAAATCACAACTCGTAGACCTACCTTGAGTTTTTTTCTTGTTCACAAAATTGTCAGCTTTGTGTCGTTTCTGTAAGGAAAAAAAAAAAAAATCAGGATGGTTACTAATATATTGAGCATTGCTTCCATCAGATATTGGGGTACAGAGTTTTCTAGTGCAATGCTAAACTACTCTTCAAAAAAAAAAAAAAAAAAAAAAAGGAAGTCTTTCTTCCAACACAGTTACTATAAAGCGACAGAAAATAAAATATACGGTGACTAAAACTAAAAAGGTGACTGGATTCGAGTGCTGCCCCCTATCCCAGTAATATTGTACAATAGAAAAAGCTAATGGAAAGTCATATTTTGGTACTCATCATAGTTGGCTTTAACCATTTCCTGATCATATAACTTACCCTGTTTCCACGAAAATAAGACCTAGCGTGATTGCCAGTGATGGCTGCAATATAAGCCCTACCCCCCCCCCCCCCCCCCCAAATAAGCCCTAGTTAAAGTCCTTGTAGGTCTTATTTTCAGGGCAGGGCTTATCACTCTAGGTCTTTTTTTTCGGGGGAAACAGAGTACATATAAGGCGGCTCTCCTGCATAGGATCATGTACCTAGTATGTGCATTATAGCCAATCCGCTATCCTGCACTTCCGGGTCTGGGGCACGTTGCGCACCGCCCACGACCGATCCCGCTGATCTGCAGGACTCGATGTCTGCCGCCACCCGCTGATCATTAGGCAGAGAGCCAGAGCAGCAATCTGTCTAAGTAAACAAGGCAGATCGCCATTCTGTCGGGGGCATTGATCCTGGGTTCCTGAAAAGCAATGCCTTCCCCTAGTAAAAGCACCCCCCACACAGTACACAAACACTGCTTGGGCACACAGTTAACCATTTGATCGCCCGTTACCAGCCAGTGTCATTAGTACAGTGACTGTGCATATTTTTTTAGCACTGATCACTGTATTAGTCGCTGGTCCCCCCAAAAAAGAATCAAAAAAAAAAAAAAGTGTCAGTGTGCCAATTGTCTGCTGCAATATTGCAGTCCCACTATAAGTCGCTGATTGCTGCCATTACTAATAAAGAAAAAAAGAATCCATAAATCTATCCAATGGTTTGTAGACACTATAAACAATCAATATATGCTTATTGGGATTGTTTTTTACCAAAAATATGTAGCAGAATATGTATTGGCCTAAATGTATGAAGACATTTCATATTTTCCATCTTTTATTGAATGTGTTTTATAGCAGAAAAAATATGGTTTTATTTCTCAAAATTGTCGGTCTTTTTTTTTTGTTTATAGTACAAAAAAAAAAACAAAACAAAAAAAAAAAAAAAACGCAGAGGTTATCAAATACTACCAAAAAAAAAAAGCTCTATTTGTGGGGAGAAAAGGGCGCCGTTTTCAGTTAAGCGGAGTTTGGCTTAAAAAAAAAAAAAAATATATAAAAATTTAAGTCAGCAGCTACAAATACTACAGCTGCTGACTTAATAAATCGAACACTTACATGTCCCAGGGTCCAGCGATGCGGGGGAACGAAGCCCCGCTAGTCTCCCCCTCCACTCTGCGGCGCCAGCATTCTCACATGTGTAAGCCGTGCTGCGACTGGCCGGTAAATTATCTGGGACCTGTGACGTGTCCCATATGATTGCCGAGAGGGAGGGGGGAGAGGCGATCTTCCTTCCAGCGTCCCGGGAGGAAGTGGGAGCTGGAACCCCCTATAAAAAAAAAAAACAAAAAAAAAAGAAGGAGGGTACCCCCTCCCCAAAAAAAAATGACATGCCAAAATGTGGCATGTCAGGGGTCACCTTCCCTTGAAGCGGAAGTTCAATTTTTGGGTGGAACTCCGCTTTAAAGTAACCCAGTGCCATATCGCAAAAAAATAGCCTGGTCATGAAGGGGGGTAAATCATCTGGAGGTCAAGTGGTTAAATATACTGTATACAAGATAAATGCACTATAACAAAGTGCACCTATGCTTCCTAGCCCTAATGACCCAAGTAAGCTACCTACCCATCCCTAGATGTATACGTACCTGCATAGCACATCCTGCTGCAGAGTTGGCAGCCTGCAGCCAAAGTATTTTCAATGGCCACACCTGCAGGCACTACAAATAGACTTCTATAGGATTGTCTCAAAGGCACTCAAAATGCCCCTAGTTAAGTGGTTGTAAACCCTTACACATAGTCAAGTGACTGGCCTTAGGCGATACACAGAGAATAAATAAATCCTCCTATACAAGTTGTACCTGTATATCTACAGCGCTCTTCTCTACAGCGGTTCAAAGACCAGAATTGATATAGCTTGTCTCAGCTTCCAGAAAGCACGGGGTGGGGAGATGAAGTTACGATCTGCAGAGCTCATCGAGACCTGACTAGAGAGACGAGACACGTTCCTCTTCACACCGCATCAGAGCTTTGTCTGTCAAATCACAGGCTGCATACTGGAGTTCCCTCCCGTCACCTATTTTGTCTTGGTGTCAGGAGAACTTGTCGTAAGTGACTCATGCAGGTAGAGGAGGAGCGGGGCAGCAGAGTGAAATGACACTTGGGGGTTCATATACTAAAACTGGAGAGTGCAACTCTGCATAGAAACCAGTCAGCTTCCAGATTTTTTTGTCAACGTTTAATTGAACAGGCCAAAAGGTAGAAGCAGATTGTCTACCATGCACATCTTTTACACTCTCCAGCTTTAGTAAATAAACCCCTTGGTGATCTGGATTGAGACAAGTACACAGTATAGAATGATATGTATTGTTCATATTTCATGTCAGAGGTTTACAACCACTTTAGGTCTTCTGCTCTAGCAACTCCTATCAGACTGCACAGCCATGTCAGAGACCTCGCTTTTCTCTACTCCCGCTGCAATACAGCTTGGCCATCAACCCGTCTCCAGTTAGAGAGCAACAAAGCAGTGCGCTGAAGTAGTCCTCACCCATCGCTCTTCCTGTAAGGCCCCATGTACACGGGACGCTGCTAAACTTATGTTCAGAGGCAGTTGGATGCTTTTTTCAACTGCCCCTGAACTCATTCAATGTTATCCTATGTGACCACGTACAGTCTCGTTTATTGCAGTTTTTAGGTAGTTGCGTTTAACAGCGTTTCTTCGAAAGCTAAAAAATGGGTTCAGACGCCAAAGTTTCCGATGTTTCAGATGCTAAACGCGGTAGCCCGCATTTTGTTTATAGGTGTTTTTCGCTATATAAAAAAAAAAAAAAATGAGATATAATAAATCTCTATATATAATATTTTTTTTTTCTAAATGCTTTTAAACGCAAACGTGGCAAAACTGACGTTTTTAAACGTGGGTTACTATCCGTCAAGTTCAATCGTTCAGGAGAGGTTGTAAAAAAAACGTCCCGTGTACATGGGGCCTAAGCATGCTCTAACTTCTGAACGACAGCACTGTGCAAAGCCGTGTAGTTCAGACTGGCTTGGAGTGTGGAGCCCTCCTCTCCCAGTCATATGCAGAGGATTACTGCAGGAGAATTTTAGGCCTCATGTACCCCCCTTACACCAGGGTCCCCAGAGAGCCCCCCCCCTTACACCAGGGTCCCCAGAGAGCCCCCCCCTTACACCAGGGTCCCCAGAGAGCCCCCCCCCCTTACACCAGGGTCCCCAGAGAGCCCCCCCCCTTACACCAGGGTCCCCAGAGAGCCCCCCCCTTACACCAGGGTCCCCAGAGAGCCCCCCCCCTTACACCAGGGTCCCCAGAGAGCCCCCCCCTTACACCAGGGTCCCAGAGAGCCCCCCCCCTTACACCAGTGTCCCCAGAGAGCCCCCCCCCTTACACCAGGGTCCCCAGAGAGCCCCCCCTTACACCAGGGTCCCCAGAGAGCCTCCCCCTTACACCAGGGTCCCCCAGAGAGCCTCCCCTTACATTAGGGTCCCCAGAGAGCCTCCCCTTACATTAGGGTCCCCAGAGAGCATCCCCAGAGAGCCCCCCTTACATTAGGGTCCCCAGAGAGCACCCCCCTTACATCAGGGTCCCCAGAGACACCCTTACATTAGGGTCCCCAGAGAGCATCCCTATAAAGCCCCTCCTTATATCAGGGTCTCCAGAGAGCCCCTCCTTACACCAGGGTCCCCAGAGAGACACCCCTTACATCAGGATCCCCAGAGAGCACCCCCCTTACATTAGGGTCCCCAGAGAGCACCCCCCTTACATCAGGGTCCCCAGAGAGCACCCCCTTACATTAGGGTCCCCAGAGAGCACCCCCCTTACATCAGGGTCCCCAGTGAGCATCCCTATAAAGCCCCTCTATATATCGGGGTCCCCAGAGAGCCCCCCATACATCCATGTCCTCAGAGAGCCTCCCTACTTACATCAGGGTCTGCAGCATTGCCCTTTACATCAGAGTTCCCCCTTGCACTGTAAGGTGGAATCCTGCATACTATGATGTAAAGGGGAACTCTGGGAATGTGGGGAGGACTCTGGTGACCAGAGAAAGAAAAACACTAAGATAAGGGGGTTTACTGATATAAGGGGGGAACCTTTATATCAGTGCCCCCTTACAATATTGTATTGACCCCCCTAGACTGGCCTGGCGATGCGGTCACTGACCTCTTCTCAGGTGCATGATGCAGGGTTCAGTCAGTCGGCTCCAGCTTGGTGGCTCTGGTTTTATCCCATAGTTTCCTCTCCGCAGTCCACACATGTCTGACTTCTCCCATGACCCTCATCCTGGCTGCGCTCCCTCTCTTGACTCAGGGGAGGTCAGAGGCTGCGGATGGGACAGGGGAGGTCAGAGGCTGCGGATGGGACAACAGGAAAGGTCAGAGGCTGTGGGGGGGGGGGGCAGGAGGTCAGAGGCTTCAGGGGGGGGGCAGGAGGTCAGAGGCTGCAAGGGGGGGGCAGGAGGTCAGAGGCTTCAGGGGGGGGGCAGGAGGTCAGAGGCTGCAAGGGGGGGGGGGGACAGGAGGTCAGAGGCTGCAAGGGGGAGGGGACAGGAGGTCAGAGGCTGCAAGGGGGAGGGGCAGGAGGTCAGAGGCTGCAAAGGGGGGGGGCAGGTGGTCCGAGGCTGCAAAGGGGGGGACAGGAGGTCAGAGGCTGCAGGGGGGGGACAGGAGGTCAGAGGCTGCAGGGGGGGGACAGGAGGTCAGAGGCTGCAGGGGGGGGACAGGAGGTCAGAGGCTGCAGGGGGGGGACAGGAGGTCAGAGGCTGCAGGGGGGGGACAGGAGGTCCGAGGCTGCAGGGGGGGGGGGGAAGGAGGTCCGAGGCTGCAGGGGGGGGGAAGGAGGTCCGAGGCTGCAGGGGGGGGGGAAGGAGGTCCGAGGCTGCGAAGGGGGGGGGACAGGAGGTCAGAGGCTGCGAAGGGGGGGGACAGGAGGTCAGAGGCTGCGAAGGGGGGGGACAGGAGGTCAGAGGCTGCGAAGGGGGGGGTACAGGAGGTCAGAGGCTGCAGGGGGGGGGGGAGGGGGGCAGGAGGTCAGAGGCTGCAGGGGGGGGGACAGGAGGTCAGAGGCTGCGAGGGGGGGCAGGAGGTCAGAGGCTGCGCAGGGGGGGGGACAGGAGGTCAGAGGCTGCGAGGGGGGGCAGGAGGTCAGAGGCTGCGAGGGGGGGCAGGAGGTCAGAGGCTGCGAGGGGGGGGGGGGCAGGAGGTCAGAGGCTGCGAAGGGGGGGGCAGGTGGTCAGAGGCTGCGAAGGGGGGGGCAGGTGGTCAGAGGCTGCCTGCGAGGGGGAGGGGGCCCAGGAGGTCAGAGGCTTTGAGGGGGGACAGGAGGTCAGAGGCTGCCTGCGAGGGGGAGGGGGCCCAGGAGGTCAGAGGCTTTGAGGGGGGACAGGAGGTCAGAGGCTGCCTGCGAGGGGGGGGCCCAGGAGGTCAGAGGCTTTGAGGGGGGACAGGAGACGTTTTATTTTTTAAAAATGGCGCCACTAGGCCCCATGTACACGGCTGCTGGTAAAACGGACGTTTAGGAGCAGTTGTCCATTTTTTTCAGCTGCCCCTGAACTCTCCTCTACGTTATCTTATCAGTACATGTACACAGGGTCCTTTATAGTAGTTTCTAGGTAGTTGAGTTAGAGGCTTTTTTGGGAAAGCAAAAAAATGGGTTCAGAAGCGGTGTTTAGAGGCATTTCAAGAGTCAACCGCAGCTAAACGGGGTAACTCAAGTTTAGCCACATTTCGTTACAAGGAGTTTTTCATTTTTGGCTATTTAACAAAAAAAAAATATATATATATATATATATATATATATATATATATATATATATATATATATATATATATATATATATTACACACACATACATACACACACACACATCTAAACGCAGCACAACTGAAGTTTTAAACATGGTTACTATCTGTCAAGCTAAACAGTTCAGGAGAGGTTGTAATAACGTCCCGTGTACATGAAGCCTTAGTGTTTTTTGTATATTTGCGCAATTTCTAGATAAAAACATATTTAACATTCTACTGAATATACACCTATATTAACGTTTTTTTTTTTTAAGTTATATTAACGATTTTACTACTGTGGACATAGGAGTATCATAACAGAATTACTTGAAGCAGGTTGACTCAGTAGCCCTTGCATTCACAACATTTTATAAGACTGTAAGCTCATAGTAAATAACTGTAGCTGACATTTCTGCCATTTTCTGAATGAATGTGATCAGCAGCTATAACAAGCCACTGATCACATCCACATGGTATGTGAACCTGGCAGCTACCATGCAAAACTTTGTGAATGTGATCGGGCACCCCAATGGATGACGCTCATAACCACAAGTCTATGGTATTCCTCTTTTGCCAATTTCCCATCCTATGTCCCCCTAAAAGCGCCCCCTCCCCCTCCTCTGCTCCTTCCCAGCACAGTGTCTGTCCTGCAGCACCGATTGCCAGCTTCTTCACCTTTTATTCTGTTATGTGAGCCAACAGCTGAGTAGCTGCCAATCAAATTCTCAACTGTGCTGTGATGTGCAACCTCCTCTGTGCTCCCCTCTGTTCAGGCAGCGGCTGCTCTCACTGATCGGAACCTTGCTTACCCAAAAGAGGCCACCTCTCCCCACCACTCATCTGATCCCAGTCATCTCCTATTCCCATCTCAGGCTAAGTTACACAGGAGCCAATTAACCCATCAGCAGGCCTTTGGCATCTGGGAGGAAACCAGAGTCCCTGGAGGAAAACTTGTCCTTGCTAGGGCTAGAACCGAGGACCACAGTGCTGCAAGGCAGGAGTGCTGGCCACTAGGCCATCCTATGTTAGCAGCACAAGCACTTCTCACTCTCCACATATCTTATCACAGTCTTATTTCCCATAACACAAAAGCCATTGCTCGCTTGAGCCACAAAACTTCTATTCTCCAAAACCGTGTCAGGTCCCATGGAAGCTGCTGGCTGGGATGTTCTGTACAGATTAATAGAAACAGAGCCGCAGGTGAACAATGCACACAAACTCAGCAGACTAAAGACTTTGAATCCCAAATGTACAGCTCTACTGCTTCACTAGAGAAATAGGGAAAAATGTGAGTGATAATTTGCTTCATACTATCGAGCGAGAATAAGAGAGAAAGAGAGAGAGCGAGAAAGAGAAATAGATATGACGTCCCGGGCTCCCCGGCCATCTGGGGGGGGGGCGCTCCCGTTGCATCACTCGGGAGTCGATGCGCGTACCCGGCGGCCGCAATGTCTGCCGGGCACCCACAATTGCCGGATAACAGAGCAGGACCGTGGATCTACAGCCTGTCCGGTGAGAGGAGACCGGTGGTGTGTTCCCAGTACAGAGGAACACCGATCGGTCTCCTCCCCTTGTGAGTCACCTCCCCCTACAGTTAGAATCACTCCCTAGGTAACATTTAACCCCTTGATCGGCCCCTAGTGTTAACCCCCCTGCCAGTGACATTTATACAGTAAATCAGTGCATTTTTATAGCACTGATGGCTGTATACATGTGAATGGTCCCAAAATGGTGTCAAAAGTGTCTGATAAGTCCGCCGCAATTTCACAGCCATGATAAAAATTGCAGATCGCCGCCATTACTAGTAAAAAAAAAATAAAAATGCCATAAATCTATCCCCTATTTTGTAGACACTATAACTTTTGCGCAAACCAATCAATATATGCTTATTGCGATTTTTTTTTACCAAAAATATGTAGAAGAATACATATTGGCCTAAACTGAATAAAAAAAGTTTTGTTTTTTTAAAATTGCGATATTTATTATAGCAAAAAGTTACAAAAATTGTTTTTTTTAAACTTGTCGCTCTTTTTGTTTATAGCGCAAAAAAAAAAAACCGCAGAGATGATAAAATGCTACCAAAATAAAGCTTTATTTGTGGTGAGAAAATGATAAAAAAAATGTATCTGGGTACAGTGTTGCATGACCGCGCAATTGTCATTCAAAGTGCGACAGCGCTGAAAACTGAAAATTGGCCTGGGCAGGAAGGGGGTGAAAATGCCCTGTATTGAAGTGGTTAAAAAAAAAAAAAAAAAAAAAAATCTGTGCGGGTATACAACAGCTTTAAAAATAGTTCTATAAATACATAATGAATGACTATTATTTCTACATCACAATTCGGAGACATATTCCGATGCGCATATTATAAATGAATGTTGCTCTCGGAATAATCTATACAGAGTCAGCGCTCCAACCGTGTCTAGAGATCAAAAGAAGAGAGCAGAGAAATCTATACAGCAATAGGAAAGTCATCTGCTAAATAAACTATTACACGCACAGGCACACATAGGCTGTTAGGCCTGGCAGTGGGAAAAAGAGCCGCTCTCATTATGTATTGATTATGTGAGAAGCACTGAATCAAACAGAAAGCCGTCTATGACCAACCCTGACAAAGCATCAGAGCCAGCAGCAGAAAATGAATGAGTATTGTTACTGAGGCTTCCTTCCAGCACCAAACCAGATACTGACAACGCTCAGATCACACTTTTACTAATAACAAATATTGATCTCCATTAAAGCAAAACCCCAGGCTAATGAAGAACAGCTGTTGATACCCTCAGGAAAAACATTAATTTTTTAGATCAAGAAAAGTCTGGTTTCAGGCTTACACTAAAAATTGAGGCAACCATGATGCCTTGTGGCAGTTTTTCTACTGAAAAAAATGTGGCGTAACCTTCACATCCTCCTACTTTCTATAGTAGCAACTCCTCACCTTAAAAACATAGAACAGTGACAGTAGAAAAAGGCAGAGTAGTCTTTTTAAATTTAATTTTATTTTTGGTTAGGGTATACTGTAGATCTAGGTTTGTCCCAAGCATGTTTGAAGCCATTTACTGTTGACTGGCTCACTACTAGGGGTGCAACGGATCAAAAAACTCACGGATCGGATCGATCCTCGGATCAGGAGTCACGGATCGGATCATTTTTCGGATCAGCAAATAATAATTGAATTTGCAAAAACCTGTGAAAATTCCGCCACCATATAGTCCCCACTGTAATATCCACATCCTCTCCCCCACTGTAATATTGGCTGGGTATCGCAGAGTATTGGCTGAGTATTGGCTGGGTAATGCAGAGTATTGGCTGGGTAATGCAGAGTATTGGCTGGGTAATGCAGAGTATTGGCTGGGTAATGCAGAGTATTGGCTGGGTAATGCAGAGTATTGGCTGGGTAATGCAGAGTATTGGCTGGGTAATGCAGAGTATTGGCTGGGTAATGCAGAGTATTGGCTGGGTAATGCAGAGTATTGGCTGGGTAATGCTGAGTATTGGCTGGGTAATGCAGAGTATTGCTGGGTAATGCAGAGTATTGGCTGGGTAATGCAGAGTATTGGCTGGGTAATGCAGAGTATTGGCTGGGTAATGCAGAGTATTGGCTGGGTAATGCAGAGTATTGGCTGGGTAATGCAGAGTATTGGCTGGGTAATGCAGAGTATTGGCTGGGTAATGCAGAGTATTGGCTGGGTAATGCAGAGTATTGGCTGGGTTAATGCAGAGTATTGGCTGGGTAATGCAGAGTATTGGCTGGGTAATGCAGAGTATTGGCTGGGTAATGCAGATATTGGCTGGGTAATGCAGAGTATTGGCTGGGTAATGCAGAGTATTGGCTGGGTAATGCAGAGTATTGGCTGGGTAATGCAGAGTATTGGCTGGGTAATGCAGAGTATTGGCTGGGTAATGCAGAGTATTGGCTGGGTAATGCAAGATATTGGCTGGGTAATGCAAGATATTGGCTGGGTAATGCAAGATATTGGCTGGGTAATGCAAGATATTGGCTGGGTAATGCAAGATATTGGCTGGGTAATGCAAGATATTGGCTGGGTAATGCAAGATATTGGCTGGGTAATGCAGATATTTGGCTGGGTAATGCAGATATTGGCTGGGTAATGCAAGATATTGGCTGGGTAATGCAGAGTATTGGCTGGGTAATGCAGAGTATTGGTGGGTAATGCAGAGTATATGCTGGGTAATGCAGAGTATATGCTGGGTAATGCAGGATATTGGCTGGGTAATGCAAGATATTGGCTGGGTAATGCAGGATATTGGCTGGGTAATGCAGGATATTGGCTGGGTAATGCAGGATATGTTTACAAGTGATCGCTCCGTCATTTGACGGAGCGATCACATTGTAAACAGTGGCCGGGTGTACCAAGATGGCCGCCGGTCCGGAGCTAGGCCGAAGCTGCGGCCTTTCCTAAGGCCGACGAGTGTACCAAGATGGCCGCCGCCGCTCCGGAGCTAGGCCGAAGCCGCGGCCTTTCCTAAGGCCGAGGCCGCGGAGCGCTCCGCGGATCGCGGGGTGTGCCGATCCGAACAGGGTGACCCGTTCGGATCACGGATCGGCGACGATCCGTTGCACTCCTACTCACTACCTCTGCTGGAAGTTTATTTCAAACATCAACTACCCTTTCAGTAAAATAATACTTTCTAAGATTAGTTTTGAATAAGGATGAGCTCAGGCGTGTTCGCAAACCGCACGTGTAGAGCCTGCCAGAAAGTCGGCACTGCAGAGCGCTAATCACAGGCAGTGAGACATTTCACCATCTCTGCAGCCACACATCGGGACAATGGGGGTTATTTATGAAATGCAAATCCACTTTGCACTACAAGTGGACTTGGAAGTAAAGTCGCTGTAGATCCGAGGGGGACATGCAAGGAAAATAAAAAAAATAGCATTTTAGCTTGCACATGATTGGATGATAAATTCAGCAGAGCTTCCCCTCATTTCAGATCCACCCCTTAGATTTACAGCGACTGCACTTCCAAGTGCACTTTCAGTTGTAGTGCAAAGTGGATTTTCCTTTCGTAAATAACCCCCAATGTCTCACTGCTTGTGATTAGCGTTCCGCAGTGCCGACTTCCTGGCGGGCTCTGCACGTGCGGTTTGCCAACACGCCTGAGCTCATCCTTAGTTTTGAACTTGAGGTCACGTCCCCATGTTCTAGATTTTGGTTTCATATTGAAAAAAAACTGTACCTGAACTAGATTCACCTCCTTGATGTATTTAAAAGGTTTAAATCAGTCTCCTTTCCCCTTCTTTAGTCCAGACTTTACATATTAAAGTTCCAGAAGTCACTATTTTTGTTAGTCATGGATACCTTTATGTTTTGCAGGTAATTTTTATCCCCCCAGTCTGCACTTCTTGGTTTTTCATCTAGGCAAGAATGATGTGGATATGTTGCCTGAAGCCTACTGGGATACTCACATCATGCATCCTAAGAGGCTTCAGGGCCATTTACCATACATTGCACATGAGCTGTGAAGACTTGCCAACTGCAAGAATCCAGGAGAGACAGTAGGTTTTCCGATGATGTAAACAAAGATGGTGGTATGGGACCCAACATGCAGTGGCAGAACAGAACTTTACAACAGACAGTACTGGATTGGCTACGCATGAGAGAATTTCTTTGGGGATCCAAACAAGCAAGTTAAAGTAGAACTAAACGCTTCCATCCTTTTCAGCCAAGGAAGCCGCCATCTTGGCCTCTTTTTGATCTGCAATTGCCATGGTGCTGCATATGATCAGTTATGACACCAGTCATCTGATGGTTTGATAGTTTGGTTGGGAGTACAAGCAAATGTGACAGTTAGCATTCCCAGCATGTCAGGAATGTAACTGTAGCTCTTCTAATCACAACCCTTGCACTGATTGTGTGTGTAGTTATTTGGCTACATCTATTCCGGCGAGTCTCAGGTGTAGCCAGTTGTGCAACGATTTGGGTATATCTAATCTGGCGAGTCCCAGGCATGTGTCTGGCTACCTGGGTATATTTACTTAGGTGAGTCCAACTCATACGTCTGGGTATATTTATTTAGGCGAGTCCAAAGCATGTGTCTGGCTACCCATTCAGGTGAGCCCAAAAGCATGGGTCTGGCTACCTGGGTATATTTATTCAGGTGAGCCCAAAGCATGGGTCTGGCTACCTGGGTATATTTATTCAGGTGAGCCCAAAGCATGCGTCTGGCTACCTGGGTATATTTATTCAGGTGAGCCATAAGCATGGGTCGGGCTACCTGGGTATATTTATTCAGGTGAGCCATAAGCATGGGTCTGGCTACCTGGGTATATTTATTCAGGTGAGCCCAAAGCATGGGTCTGGCTACCTGGGTATATCTATTCAGGTGAGCCCAAAGCATGGGTCTGGCTACCTGGGTATATTTATTCAGGTGAGCCCAAAGCATGGGTCTGGCTACCTGGGTATATTTATTCAGGTGAGCCCAAAGCATGGGTCTGGCTACCTGGGTATATTTATTTAGGCGAGTCCAAATCATGCGTCTGGCTACCTGGGTATATTTAGAAGTCCTAGGCATGTGCCCAGCTATGTGGCTACCAGGGGACCCAGTAATTACATTGGAGCTGTAAGAATAATAAGATAGATTTTGTGTATTGAAGAGTGCTTTTTAATTAAAGGGTTGAAAGAGCATCTGCCCAAATCTTCCTTTCATTCTCCTGCACTGAACTGGAAACATAAAAGGGAGCAATAGTTTGGTTGCTAGGAGCAGAAAGAATAGTTCTTTCTTCTTTTATCTTGATAAACAAAGCCCTTGACTGAGCTGGCCTGAACAGAAAGATGAACATTAAAGAGTACCTGTCACTCATGAAAACTGAAAACCTGTGCTGAGGACCAACCTGATAATTAGATATAACTATTTGAAGCAAATGACAGTATTGTTTAACAAGACTTATTATACCTCGTACAGCACGTGAGCAAATGTTCCCTGGTAAGTTAAAGCCTTTATGTTTTTTTTTTTGGGGGGGGGGGGGGGGGGGGGGGATCAGATTTTAGCTTTCTGCATCTCCAAGGGAATACATAAAACCTGGCCTGTTAGTGGGCCCCGAGGACAGGGTTGATGACCACTGTTGTAGAGAGCACATGCCTTTTTCTGGACCGAAATGACAAGAAATGGTGTCAGCCCTGCCCAGTTGTCTTTCGTTAAACAACTTAACCCATCTCACTCTTCTCATGTTCACTATATATGGGAGGAAATGTTCTATAGTCCATTAAATGAACTGGGAAGTTTTTTTAACCACTTTATGACCAGCGCACGACAATGTACGTCCCTTTTTTGAAGAGGGATATCTCGGTAACGGCAGCAGCTGCTGCCACAACCGAGATATCCATCTCTTCAGGCACCGGTCGTATTTACGATAATGGTGGTCTCCGTGGCAGATTCGCATTTTGCACATTTTTGTGTTTATTTAAACTGATAGTGTTTACATCATTTAAAGCGCCTTGTTATTAAACCCACAACAGTAAAATCAGTGTGTATATGCAGTATGCTTGTTATACTCACTGTGGAACCTAAAGGGTTAATCCACTGCATTGTGTAAAAAGGCTGTTTGATCCTGTCTTCTCTGATCCACCCCTTCTGCCACTGACTCCGAAAAAGGTCCAGATAAGACAGTTACTGGAGTCAGGCTGCACATGCTCAGTTTGGTGTGTATTGCTAGAGTTTTTTTCTTTTTTTTTTTTTTTTTTTTTTTTTTTTTTACGCACTTACGGTTTACGAGGAGGGTGCCTGGAACGCTGGTGGAGCGCAAGCCGCGAACCGGCCCCTCGTTACCCGTTTGGTGCTTTAATGTATACCTGTACCCAGTTGTGGGAAGGTTTTTTGTTTGTTTTTATTTATTTTAAATAAACCCCCTTTTTTTACGGTAATACACTATGGGAGACCCATTTTTTTTCCATGTGGATACATCTATGAGAGGTTTCTGATCCTCTTCCTGGATACTGGATCATTGCAAACCGATAAGGATTCCATGATTTTGCTGGAGCAGTTGGTGAGAGGGGCTATCGGCAAGCTGGAGGAGTCATTGGGAGGATCCAGCCAGGGTTATCCTATATGCCTACCACCCCTGTAGGGGTACTATGATCTGGTGAGTGGGTACCCTTGAGGGGAGTCACGAGAGTCACCTGAATTTGCCACGCACAAGAGTCACGTTATTTCACTTGTTGCACAATTATAGTTTCCAGCACATGCTTTGGATTTTTTTTGGAATACTCGATCATTCTGGAATTTCAAATTTCTTTGGAACATATACATATACATATATATATATATATAGCACATCTGACATGATCACAAGGAAATGTTAAAAATTAAGAGAAATGCTTACTTTTACTGAGCCATTTACAGGCAGCATTAGACCCCTTTGTGAAAACAAAATACCAAGCTGCTATTAAAGTTGATCTAAAGCTGAAACGTGAAGATTTGCCAACATATAGAGAACAATGAGACATGTATATTTGTTCCCAAGCAGGAGCCTGAAAAATGTTCTTTCTTGAAGATTTTTCCTCCTGAAAAATCAGTGCATGTCTTCTGCCTTGAGCTTCCTAGCTGTATATCTGCAGTGAGTATCTAAGGCACTGCTGCCTGTGGCTGCTCATCTCACTACAGTGCTGCTGACTGTTCCCCTTGCTGGGGAGTAAGCTGTACATGAGGACCTATAGTGCAAGGCTCTTCCTGCTTATACTTAATTTAAACTGTCCTGCCCTTCATGCAACTTTTCTGATGCTTCTTGAATATTCCTCCACCAGTCATCAGGGTGGCAGAAGAAGCTCTACCAAGATGGCTTCCACCCCATGAAGACCGTGCAAAAGCGAGCATGGGAAAAATCAGTAATGGGAAAAAAAGATAGCTGCAATACTGGTCCTTTGTACTCTGCTTTCTATTTTTGAGCACAGCTTCCACAGTAAAGGTCCTCTGTCTATGCCTTTCCCACAGTAAACATTTTAGGTTTTAAATGAATCCATAAAAGCAAAAATGATCAAGGAAATGAGGGATATTTAACTGTCAATAGCATACTTACAACATCCTCTATGATTTCCTTTACTGCAGCTACAGCTAAAATGAAGAGTAGTGGAACCAGGGTTGTGTAGCGACCAGTCGGCGATACATCTGGAATTTGCTGAAAAGAAACAAAAAAAAAAAAAAAAAACGGTTTAATGAGTAAATTAGAGAAAAAAAATACACACAAAATAAAAATACACTAAAACAAATCTGTCACAAATCTGACCGCATTTGACGAGAAGTTCAAAGTGTTGTGGAGTGATTTTAAACAAAAATAATCACACCAGCCTACATTCTAAAATTCCTGCATGCTGAAGGACGTTGTGCAAGGGCAGTGCGATGCATTGTTACAACTTTTTTTTTTTACTTTATGAAGTCTCATATTAACCACTTACCCACTGGGCACTTAAACCCCCTTCCTAACCAGACCAATTCTCAGCTTTCGGTGCGCTCACATTTGAATGACAATTACTCAGTCATTTAGTGAAATTTAACAACTATTGTTTGTTAAAAATTATGGATTTTTTTTAGGCGTACAATCTATGTTTGTTTAAAAAATAACAGTTTATTTAAAACATAAGCATCTATATACTCGATGCAAAACACATATACAGAGATCTGCACAGAATACAAGAAGGATTACAAGCATATAAATGACTCTGCTCCAGGTAGACAATATAGGTCATATGACCCCTAGGATCTGATTATTACTATTCTGGTTTAACACCTGGACCTATATTGTCTACCTGGAGCAGAGTCATGGATACTCCTGTGTGCGGGCCCTATATAACCTATGGTTTATACCTGAAATCAGGTTAATCCTCTGCATTGTATTAAAAGGCTGTTTGATCCAGTCTTCTGATCCTCCCCTTCTTCCACTGTCCCCAAACCATCTTCTGATAGAACAGAGCCTTAGAGGCAAGCTGCAAATGCTCAGTTTTGTGTTTATTGCTAGAGTTTTTTTTTTCTTGGGACGTGCATGTGCTAACCAGTGCTATGCTGGACACTGATAGAAGTCACAAGACTGCTCTAACTGCTGATGAGAAAAGGTATTTTGAATTTTATATTTACAAAACTATTGCATTTCCATGTTCTGTGGGAGACCAGATATAGTGAATGCAGGGTCCTGGGTTTAGTAACACTAACTATGCTAGGATATTACTGGGCTATGATTTAAGTGACAGCTCTTAGTGGTCATCTGTAAATTTACCATTTCCCCCCCTTTCTAGCCATATTCCAACCCCTACACTTCTAACTTTTTCAAATAGGAATGATTGGACTATGCATGTATAGTAAAAGCGGAGGCAAAGGTTTAGACCTGTTAGCGGGCATCCACTCACCTGCTGCCGCCACATCCCTCACCTTGTTGAGTCACCGCCGCATCACCAGCCGGCCCATTAAAGGGGTTGTAAAGGTTCGTTTTTTATTTTCTAAATAGGTTCCTTTAAGCCAGTGCATTGTTGGTTCACTTACCTTTTCCTTCGATTTCCCCTCTAAATGTTTTTTTTCTTTGTCTGAATTTCTCACTTCCCGTTTCTCCTCAGTAAACTTCACACCATCATCTGAGTGGTGTTTAGTCAGCCAGAACAGCTTACTGAGGAGGAACAGGAAGTGAGAAATTCAGACAAAGAAAGCAAAGAAAAAAAACATTTAGAAGGGAAATCGAAGGAAAAGGTAAGTGAACCAACAATGCACTAGCTGAAAGGAACCTATTTTAGAAAATAAAAAACGAATGGGATTGTCGGCGGGTGACAGATGACAGTTGCTCTTTAAAAAATATGATTTAAATCAAGCCTTTTGACTAGTGATTTAAATCGTGATTTAACCACCTGAGATCCGCGCTATAGCCGAATGACTGCTACAGCACGGATCTAACTTACCGGGACTACGTCTATTGACTTCGTCCCTGATCACAGAGCGGCACGCTCACAGATCCGAGTAAGGGGTCAGTCCCGACCCCTTACCATGTGATCAGCTGTCAGCCAAAGACAGGTGATGTGATATCAACAGAGCCGGTAATCGTCTTTTTTTCTTCCTCGTGAGGAGAAAAAAAAAAAAAAAGCCGATCACCGACGGCAGTGAGAGGGACATTAGTCCCGATCACTGCAATGTGCCCCAGGTCCATGGTGCCCACAATGTGCCTTTACAGTGCTGCACATCAGTGTCACCCATCAGTGCCGCCTACCAGTGCCACCTATCAGCGCATATCAATCAATAAATCTGAAAAATTACCTGTTTGCAAAATTTTATAACAAACATGATTTTTTTTTTCCCCCCCATCTTTTTTTGTTTGTTTAGCAAAAAATAAAAATCCCAGCTGTGATTACATACCAAAAGAAAGCTCTATTTGTGGGAAAAAAAAAATGATAAAAATTTCAATTGGGTACAGTGTTGTATGACCGCGCAATTGTCATTCAAAGTGCATCAGTGACGAAAGCTGAAAATTGGTCTGGGCAGGAGGGGGGTTTAAGTGCCCAGTAAGCAAGTGGTTAAATAGACTTTATTTAAATAAATTCCATCCTGCTTTAAATCATCAACTGTAGCAAACACCTATAGAGAGATAGAAGCTCTGTCCAGATGTCCAGATATTGCTCTATGGTCACTTCTCAGTTCAGCGACCGTACACAAAACCATTTCCGACGCTCATTAACCGTGTACCAGACTGAATGGAAGTCACATGGAGCCCAGAGCAGACATGCTGGAGACTCGGCTCCTATTCTTGTCAGATAACTACATCATAATTCAAAGAGCTGGAGCGCCGTCAGAGCCCAGAAATCACACCACATACTGCGATTTTGTTTAGCTCATTTAATGGTTCTTCACACCCAAACACACAAATTGTCTTCTCCCCAACAATGAAAATTGTACACGAGTCTGCGACTTGGACTACTGAGTAACAGCAGGAAAAGTGATTTGAAAACAGCATGAATTTTAAAGTGCGTCTGTTTTTCTTTCCTTTGACAGAAGTATCTAGAAGACAACTGTATAGAAAGCATTTCTGTGCAATTGTCTGTCCAGGTTTATACATTGAAATGAAATGTCTTCCGTCACATTTTCTTTCATTTTGCAAAAGGGATTAAAGTAGAATAGGCAACATTTTTTTTTTTTTTTCATTTTGGATAGAGTAAGGGAGGGTTATAACCCCTGACAGATTTTTTTGTTTTCTCGCCATCTGTGTACCATTGTGGAGATTTACCTTCACTTCCTGTCCCATACCTAAACAGGAAGTGAGAGGAAATCCCTGCAAATTAAAGTGATTGTAAAGTCTTTTTTATTAAAAATAACAAAAAACATGTTATACTTACCTCCTCTTCGGCTCTCCTGGCCCCTCCCTCCTGTTGGGTGCCCCCACAGCTAGCAACTTGCTATGGGGGCACCCAAGCAGAGTCACATCTCCGTGTGTCCATTCAGACATGACTGACTGACTTTGACAGCAGCGGGAGCCAATGGCACCACGCTGCTGTCTCAGCCAATGAGGGGGAAAGTCCTGGATGGCGGAGACATTCCTACAACATTGCTGGATCTAGAGGGAGCTTCAGTAAGTATTAAGGGGGCCGAGGGGGGCTGCTGCACATAGAAGGCTTTTTATCTTAAAGTGGAGTTCCGCATGGGAATTTTTTTTTTTTTTTTTTAAAGTCAGCAGCTACAAACACTGCAGCTGCTGACTTAATATACAGACACCTACCTGTCCAGGGATCCCACGATGTCCTCGCCCAAAGCCGACCCGTCCCTCAGCTCTGGCTGCAGGCGCCGACATCCATCCTTGCGGCTTCACAGCCTGTTTCCTACTGCGCATGCGCTATCTGAATGGTCCATGCTGTCTTCTGGAACCTGTGCATCTCCCAGAAGACAGAGCGGGGGGGGGGGGGGTCCAATCAGGGGAAGTTCGATTTCTGGGTGGAACGCCGCTTTAATGCATAGAATTCAGATTAAAAAAACTTCTGACTTTATAAATCCTTTAAGGGAGTTCCTTGGGGCCCCTGAGGTGACCAGAACTAGTGTCCCCATTGGAAAATGTCACTTCTATTACTTTTCTGGGGACAACTTAAAATTTCGATTATTTTTTTTAACTTTCAATGACAATGGTAAACAGGACAAATAGAGAGGTGGAATCTCCATAACAGGGACAGACAGCACTAAAAACTGGCAAGTATTCTAATCCATCTGCACTCACTGCAGTGAGAATGTGCTCCAGGGAAACAAACGACAAGAAATTAAGCAAATGTGTGTGAACATTCACTCACCGGCCACTTTACAAGGTACACCTTGCTAATACCAGGATGGACCCCCTTTTGCCTTCAGAACTGACTTAATTCTTCGTGGAACAGATTCAAGAAGGTGTTAGAAACTGATTTTGGTCCATATTGACATGATAGCATCACACAGATTTGTCCACGATGTGACTTTCCTGTTCCACCACATCCCAAAGGTGCTCTATTGGATGAGATATGGTGACTGTGGAGGCCATTGGAGTACAGTGACTTCGATGTCATCTTCAAGAAACCAGTGGTGAGGTGATTTGAGCTTTGTGACATGGTTCATTATCATGCTGGAAGGAGCCATCAGAAGATGTGTTCACTGTAGTCAAAGGGATGGACAGGGTCAGCAACAATACTCAGGTAGGCCGTGGTGTTTAAACGATGCTCAATTTGTACTAAAGGGGGCCCAAAGTGTGCCAAGAAAATATCCCCCACACCATTACACCACCACCACCAGCCTGACCCATTGATACAAGGCAGGATGGATCCATGCTTTCATGTTTATGCCAAATTTGGGCCCTACCATCTGAATGTTGCAGCTGAAAACGAAACTCATCTGACCCGGCAATGTTTTTCCAATCTTCTTTTGTCCAATTTTGGTGACCTTGTGCGGATTGTAGCCTCGGTTTCCTGTTCTTAGCTGACAGGAGTGGCACCTGGTGTGGTCTTCTGCTCCTGTACCCCAACTGCTTCAAGGTTCGATGTGTTGTGCGTTCAGAGAGGGTATTCTGCATACCTTGGCTGTAACGAGTGGTTAAGTTACTGTTGCCCATCATCTCAAACCAGTCTGACCATTTTCCTCCACACAACTGCCGCTCACTGGATATTTTCTCTTTTTCAGACCATTCTCTGTAAACCCTAGAGATGGTTGTGCATAAAAGCCCAGTAGATCAACTGTTTTTGAAATACTCAGACCAGCCCGTCTGATTTGGCTGATTAGCAAGTTGTGTTATCAAGCAATTGAACAGGGGTACCTAATAAAGTGGCCATCTATTTAAAATGCCATCTGATTAGTATGCTTAGTGAAATATTTGCATGTTTACCGGTATCAAGCAGCATTAAAACATGCTACAGATTGCAAATACCTAAAAATCTAACATACCACAATTTCAAGAATTTAAATGGGTAACCTGCTGTGAAGAGTGCTGAAATGACAAGAATCCTAATGTAAGCAGAAAAGAGAAATTCAGCAACTGGACAGCTCACAGTGCAGAGCCGATTGTTCCTCAGCCCCTAGTAGTAATGCTGATTGGCAGACTCCCACTGCATGGAGCGATCGCTAGCAGCCTGCCTTTACCCACAAGGACTCCATATGTGCATACCTTCCCAGGGAACACTACTCAAGTCCCTACTCTGTAAGGTAAACCTACCTGCTGCAAAACTAACTGTGCTTCTTTTGCGTTAAAGAAACAAAATACTAAATATCCAGCAGGACATGTGACCTCCCATGGCCAGCCAATCAAAGTGCCTAAACACCAACGTGTTATCCTTGGAAAAAAAGTTTAGGTTCCCAAACATTAGAGGACCAGAGTGTTTATGTTTAGAGAAGAAGCTAGCCCACATGATGGCTGCGGCCCTTGGCCCACATATTGCAGTTTCTTCTTTGCCAGCTAATCCTTCTTCACACTGCCAGATACAATTCCAACAGATGGCAACTACTTATAAAAGACAACAGGGCAGATTCTAAGTCAAGCCGACCACACCAGCCAGCGTGACAGACCGTGTAAATCAATGTGTATGGCCAATAGAGATGGGCAAACTGGATCGAGCATCGGTTCAGTCCTGAACAGCGCCGTTCACCGAACACGCAAATTTGCAGGGAGCTCGGCCGGATGTTTGTTTGTCAAACGCCCTACAATGCACTGCGTGCTGTACAGTGCATTCTAGGGCCCCGATTGGCTGAAGTAATGCACTTGACAATAAGGGCACAGAGCATAGTGAATAGCTGGTTGTTAAGGAGCAGGCCTGAGAAGCCGACCACCGAATCCTTAACAGATGAGTCATAAGCTGTCAGAGGGCTTCCCTGTTGACAGCTGAATAAAAAAATTACAATAGAAAATGTGTAAAAAAATTAAAAGTGTGGGGAACACCATGCCAGATTTAAAAAAAAGGCAAACATGTATGGACAGTGAGCAGTATGTGTGCTGCATTGTATTTTCTGATATGCAACAAATAATCAATTATGAAACCAGTTGGCAACTCTGTTTTCCTAATAGATTATGTCGATTAGTTGTTTTGGCCCTAAACTCCATGCAACAATATATCAGAGAACTACTAAAACTTTCCAGAAACCAGTCCACTCTGTTAATTAGTGAAAAGCAAAGTGTGCAATGGGTCCTGCTTCCACCACATTGCCGAGCTGCATTACATTCTTTGCCAAAGTCAAGTCAATGGAAGGGTTAAAAAGGCACACCACATTCCAATGAGTACCAGTAAATGCTGTTTTTTTTCCTGGAGCGCATACCGCAGTAAATAAAAAAATAAAAAAAAACTGCTGAAAAAGGCATACACTAATCACACCCAAAAGAAACCAGTGCTCATTTACAGGCCCCAACGGCAATCTATCACTCTCTATTTCTAAAGCCCCACCCCCTCCTTCATTTTCTAGGTGGCGCTCTTGATCTTCCCTATTAGAGTCTAATCTGTGCTCCATCAAGGCCAACCATCGTTCTCTGAGCTCAGGAGCCCCTGCTCTGTACATCTCTCAATCATTCCCTATCAAGATTCCATTAATGTCTGCTGTCCTCCCCCACATGACCTTGCATTGACCCACACACTACCCCATCTACAGCTCTTGTTTCCTCTCCAAGAAGGGGCTTTGAAACTGTATGCAAGGAAATGCCTCCAAACACTTTCAAATGGTACCAACACCATTCAATGACCCTCAATCAATTTTTTGGAGATCAAAACAAAAAATAAGCAGTTTGTTGTTGTAAACCGCATATTTTTGCCAAGGTTGTAGCATAAAACCTAGGTTCATACTACAGCAACTTCATATGCGACTTGAGTTGCACAGAACCAAGACAATGGAAATCCCATGCAGCACAGCACCAATTGTGGAAAAAAAAGTCCCCAAAAACCTCAATGAAAATGCACCAAAAATATATCTGATATAATATAAAATATAAAAATATATTTGATGCGCTTCTGATGCGATTTGTGTTTTTTCCCCCCGTCAGAGCAGATAAGATATTGGCCAAAACCAACAACGCAGAGGCTTGAAAATCGCATAAACAATTAAAGCAGCCCCAGGGAATGTTTGACCATTTTTCCAGAAGCGCATTTGTGAGGCCAGGCACTGATTGGACAAGTAGGCCTGGCTTGCAGTCTCCGCTCTAAGTCATAGCAAAGGTATTCTATCGGGTTGAGGTCAGGACTGTGCGGATCAAGTTCCTCCACCCCAATCTCGCTCATCCATGTCTTTATGGGCCTTGCTTTGTGCACTGGTCCAAATATCATTTGGTGGAGGGGGGGTTATGGCGTGGGGTTGGGCTCTGCCCCTTAGTTCCAGTGAAATGAACTCTTATTCATCAGCATATCAAGACATTTTGAACAATTTTGTGCTCCCAACTTTGTAGGAACAGTTTGGAGATGGCCCCTTCCTGTTCCATCATGACTGCACACCAGTGCACAAAACAAAGGCCAACTCAATATTGAACCCTACAGACCAAGACTGGGATGCCATTAAAGTTCATGTGTGTGTAAAGGCAGGTGTCCCAATACTTTTGGTTACACACACACACACAGTGTATAGATACTTGACGTTATCCACCAAAACACATGTAAGAAGTTGCAACATTAAAAAGTTTGTGTGTGAACCCAACTATTTGTTAAAGAAAGAATATGAACGGAGGATGTCCTAAAGATGTAACATGGGTTTATGGAGAAGCCTGTGCCTAGTACAAGAACTTCTTGAGGGACAAAACCTGCGGTGTGTGCAGCACGCCATGGTAAAATATGGGCGCAGAAAATCGCATAGCAGTGGGGGGGGGGGGCTTAAGGGATGTGGTTAAAAATGGCTCCATCCATTCACCCATTCCCAGCCCGGCTCCATCCCTTCGCCCATTCCCAGCCCGGCTCCATCCCTTCGCCCAATCCCAGCCCGGCTCCATCCCTTCGCCCAATCCCAGCCCGGCTCCATCCCTTCGCCCAATCCCAGCCCGGCTCCATCCCTTCGCCCAATCCCAGCCCGGCTCCATCCCTTCGCCCAATCCCAGCCCGGCTCCATCCCTTCGCCCAATCCCAGCCCGGCTCCATCCCTTCGCCCAATCCCAGCCCGGCTCCATCCCTTCGCCCAATCCCAGCCCGGCTCCATCCCTTCGCCCAATCCCAGCCCGGCTCCATCCCTTCGCCCAATCCCAGCCCAGCTCCATCCATCCCTCGATTCCATCTCAACTCTATCCATCTCCCAATCCCATCCCGGCTCTATCTCCCAATCCCATCCCAGGTCTATCCATTTCCCAATCCCATCCCATCCCTGCTCCATCCTTCTCCCTGATCCCAACCCAGCTTCATAAAACCACCTGATCCCATGCCAGCTCCATCCATTCATCCCCTGATCCCATGCCAGCTCCATCCTTCCTCCTCACCCTCTAAGTCTCATGTACACAGAAATCACAGACCTCAGATCAGCCTCGTCCTGGCAGATTGGTGTATTTCTCCCCGCCGCTGCCTCTGTGTACAGAAAAACACAGGAGGGGTGGATTCAGTGCACTCTGCTCGGCACTGTCTGTCAGAAGCAGCCAGGGACAGACGCTGACTGCCATCCAAAGTGTAGCTTGCGGCGTGCAGGAACCAAAAAAAACCTTTCAGGACTCACGACCTTTTTCGCCAGTACACCCGTGACATGGCTTAAATTCTGGGACAGTCCCTGTGAATCAGGGACGGTTGGGAGGTATGCCAATACAGCCTCTCTATATTCAAATCAATTTACATATATGTCATAAAGTTTAAAGTGTTACTAAACCCACAACAGTAAAATCAGTCTGCATCAGTGTGTATATGCAGTAAAGCATGCTCGTTATACTCACTATGGAACTTAAGGGCTTATCCTCCTGTGTAAAAAAAATCCTGTTTGATCCAATCTTCTCTGACCCTCCTCTCCTTCCACTGACTCCTAATAATTTTCTGATAATACAGAGTCTCAGGCTGCACAAGCTCAGTTTGGTGTGTATTGCTAGAGAAGGTGTTTTTTTTCTTGGGAGGATGCATGTGATCAGCACAGGGCCAATCAGCACTGTCCAGACAGAGGGCCAGGGTTCTTGCAGTCTCATGGGTCAGTCAGAAAACTCCTCCTACAAGCTTTAACCGCTTCTGGACCGACCCACGTACATTTACTGCAGCGGGGCGGCCTCATACGTACCTGTATGGGATTTCACTCTTCCTAGTCTGGGGTGCGCACTCGCACCACCGACGACCAGCTACCGCTGTGATTGGAAGCGATGTCAGTCGATCACCGTTCTGAGACAGGAGAAGACAGATCTTGTGTTTCTAAGCAGGAACACAGGTCTCTGTCTTCTTACTGTACAAGCAGCCCCCCCCCCCCCCCACACACACCACAGTTAGAAAGCACTCCCTAGGGACACATTAAACCCTTTGATTGTCCCTGATGTCAACCCCTTCCCTGTCAGTGTCATTAGTACAGTTACAGTACATATTTAGCACTGATCACTGTATTGGTCTCACTGGTCCCCAAGAAAGTGTCAAAAGTGTCACTTGGTGTCCGATTTGTCCACTGCAATGTCGAAGTCCCACTATAAGTCGCTGATCACTGCAATTACTAGTACAAAAAAAAAAAAAAAAAATTCCACAAAAATATCCCATAGTTCGTAGACACTATAACCTTTGCGCAAACCAATCAATATATGCTTATTGGGATTGGGAAAGTAAAAAATATATTTTTTTATTCAAAATTGTCGGTCTTTTTTGTTTATAGAGCAAAAAATTAAAAAAAAAAACGGCAGAGATGATTAAATACCGCCAAAAGAAAGCTCTATTTGTGGGGAGAGAAAAAAAAAAAAAAGACATATTTTTTTGTGTACAACGTTGAATAACCGCACAATTGGTCAGTTAAAATAATGCAGTGCCGTATCGCAAAAAATGGCCTGGTCACGAGGGGGGGTAGTAAACCTTCCGCCGCTGAAGTGGTCAACCAGTGCAGGGTCGGACACTGATAGAAGTTAAAAGACTGGTGAATACTGCTCATGAGAAAAGGGATTTAGCAGTTTATATTTACTAAAGTAATTGCATTTCCGTGTTTTGTGGGAGACCATATAGTGAATGTAGGGTCCTGGGTTTAGTAACACTTTAAAAATATTACCACCTACATTTTTCTACCTTTTTTTTGACAGATTATGGAACTCGCTTCCTGTCCAAGACACAACAGGCCTGCCTGTGAGTACTGCCCAGATGTGCTTACAGCACAATTGTATTTCGGCGCGTTATTGATTTTGACAAGCTGCTGGCTGTACACCACCTGTGTTTCCCGAGTGCCGAAATACACCAGTTTTTAATGTAAGGGCAAACTCGCCGGTGTACATGAGTTTTGCCAATACCTGCTGTGTGTTTTAGGCTGGGTTCACACCTATGCAAATTGGATGCAGGTTTTCCCGCATCCAATTCGCATAGCAGGAGAATGTGACTGGCTCTCTATGGAGCAGGTCTGGTGCTTTTTGCATGAAAAACGTGTGCTTTTTTGGTCCGTTTCAGGTCCGAATTTAACCCAAAATTCGGGCTGAAATCAGACCTGAAACTGTGAACCAGCACGAACCGAACCCCTGCTGTGCGACTGACGGATGTGGCAATAGTGTGAACCCAGCCTAAAATTAGAGGGCGGATACACTGCAAGGACCTGCTTTGCAGATTAAAAAAAAAAAGAAGCTGGGATTTTGGGGTCTCTCTATAAAGATGCATTTCTCCACAATGATTATAGCTATGCAGGTCAATGGTGACAGTAAAAACATTAACGTGTTTAACTTCTTGCTTATAATACATAAGCTATATAAGCAAATGGCCACTTAGGCAAACTGATGACTGACCAAACTGTCTTCTCCATCAATGATAAAGTCAAATCAGTACAGGCTTAAGAAAAGGATGAGGGGCTGGAAAGGGACCTGGGGGTCCTAGTAGATGACAGGCTCAGCATGCAATGCCAAGCTGCTGCAAGCAAGGCCAACAGAATATTGACATGCATTAAAAAGGTGATTTATTCCAGAGATAAAACAATAATTCTACCACTTCACAAGACCCTGGTCCGGCCGCACCACGAGTATACCGTTCTGTTCTGGGCACCAGTCCTCACGAGAGATGTGCTGGAACTGCAGAGAGTCCAGAGAAGGGCAACCAAGCTAATAAAGTGACTAGAGGATCTCGGCTTTGGGGAAAGACTGAACTTATTCTCTCTGGAGAGGAGACGCTTGAGAGGGGATATTATTTCAATGTACAAATGCCATAATGGTGACCCCACAATAGGGAGAAAACTTTTCCACGCAAGGGAATTTAACAAGACACACGGCCATTTACTAAAATTAGAAGCAAAGCGGTTTAACTTTAAACTGTGTAGATGGTTCTTTACTGCAAGAGTGGTAAGGATGTGGCATTCTCTTCCACAAGCAGTGCTTTCAGCAGGGAGCATCAAAAATTAAAAAAACACAATTGGATGGGCAGCTAAACGACCACAACATACAGGGACGTACAATGCAATACTGACATAAAAACACACATTTTGGACTTGTGTCTTTTTTCAACCTCACCAACTATGTAACGGGCTCCAAAAATCATTAACATAGCAACCCTGCAAACGAAAAAGGAGCCTGCTCTGAGCTGTAGGACACGAGGACAGCAATGTTTTCCAATATCCGACAGGTCTAGCACAACTAATCTCTTAAAACTCTGTAAACATTCAGGACAGGCTTCACTCAGCTCCTCCTCTGGCCACTGAAAGCCGTCAGATCTTCAGCACAAGCTCATAGTAAGCTGCTCCATTCATTGGTGCTTGAGTGCATTCTACTTTATTAAAAGGGTATATATTTTTGCACAAGGCATTTTGCACGCTTTTCAGTTTACAGACCAGCCCTGCTCATTGGTGAAATGCGCAAAATACTTTTATTTGCCATTTGTTCAAATCGATACATACCTGCTGTACAATTCAACTGACTGAACACCAAATACACATGCAGACGTAGAGTATTCTTGATTGTATGCCTGCACCATAGTAACATTACATAACCATCAGCCAGTGTATCAAGTCCTTAAAGCGGAGGTCCGCTTAAAAAATACTGCTGCTGACGACTTTTAATAAATCGGACACTTAACTGTCCCAGGGTCCAGCGGGGATCGAAGCCCCACTCGTTTCCCCCTCCGCTCTGCAGCGCCGATATTGCAACTGTGGGCGCACGGCTGAGGCTTCACAGCCGGGCACCCATTGTGCATGCGTGAGCCACGCGCCATGACTGGCCGCGCAATCATCTGGGACCTGTGACAATTCCCAGATGATTGTCTAGAGGGAGGGGGAGAGGTGATCTCCCTTCCTGTGCCGAGGGTGCACCAGAAGGAAGTGGGAGCTGGAACCCTGGAAAAATGACATACCAAATGTGGCATGTCAGGGGGGTCACCTTCTCTTAAAGTGGAAGTTCCATTTTCGGGTGGAACTCCGCTTTAATGAGCATCAATATGGCAGTGTAAACCTCCAGATTAGAATAAGGTAGATCTACCACTTATGTAAAGACTTATTTTTTCTGATTCTGTTCTGATGCATTGCAATTATAAAACTTTTTTTCAATACACATTTCGTCATCTCTTTGCAACATATGTTTGCCAATTAAACAGCCAGAAAAGTACAGTGTATTCAGTTTAGCATTATGGAGCTCACCTGAAGCAAGGCAATGAACAGGAAAAACGAGTTGGCCGCTCTTCTGAACTGAGAGTACAGGAATCTTGGCAGGAAGGTGAGGGCATTGTATTTTGCAGTGCTGGAAATTATAAAAATAAATAAAAAAAAAAAAAAAAACACACAACAGGATTTTAGTCTCCATACATTTTTTCCAGCAATACATTTCTGACTTCCCACAGATATTGTTAACCCAGTAATAAGGCAGCATTCATTCTAAAAGCGGTATTGAAAATTTACCCCAAAAAAGATCTTTACTTAAAAACAAATGATTGTTCTTGAAGTGCAAGTAAACCCCCCCTATCGTTTTCAGCCATGGAAGCTGCCATCTTTGCCTCTGTTTAACCACTTAAGGACCGAGCCTCTTTAGATGTGTTGTTTACAAGTTAAAAAATTTTTTTTTTTTGCTACAAAATTACTTAGAACCCCCAAAACATCATTTTTTTTTTTTTTAACACCCTAGAGAATAAAATGGCGGTCGTTGCAATACTTTGTCACACCGTATTTGCGCAGCGGTCTTACAAGCGCACCTTTTTTTTGAAAAAAAAAAAAGTAAAGACAACAGTAAAGACAGTCTAATTTTTTTTTTTTTTTAGATTATGAAAGATAATGTTACGCTGAGTAAATTGATACCAAAGATGTCACGCTTCAAAGTGCGCCCGCTCGTGGAATGGTGACAAACTTTTACCCTTAAAAATCTCCATAGGTTGCATGTTTTCAGTTACAGAGGAGGTGCTAGAATTATTGCTCTCACTCTACCAATCGCAGCGATACCTCACATGTGTGGTTTGAACACAGTTTTCCTATGTGGGCACTACTCACATATGCATTCGCTTCTGCACGCGAGCTCGGCGGGACGGGGCGCGTTTAAAAATTTTTATTTATTTTTTCTTATTTATTTTACCTTTTATTTTTACACTGTTTTTAAAAAAAATAAATACATAAAAACGGTGTCACTTTTATTCCCACTACAAGGAATGTAAATATCCCTTGTAATAAAAAAATAAAAAAAAAAGCATGACAGGACATCTTAAATATGAGATCTGGGGTCAAAAAGACCTCAGATCTCATATTTACACGAAAATGCAATTAAAAAAAATAAAAAATAAAAAAAAGTTAAAAATAAATGGCCCTTTAAGAGCTATGGACGGAAGTGACGTTTTACACAAAGTAGTCACTGAAATGATATATTGCTCACACATGGCATGGGTATATGTGGAATTACACCCCAAAATACATTTTGCTGCTTCTCCTTAGTACGGGGATACCTCACGTGTGAGACTTTGCATACAGGACCCCGAAAATCAATCACCGCCTTCAGGCTAAGGGCATACATTTTTGATTTTACTCCTCACTGCCAGTTTCGGAGGCCATAAAATGCCCAGATAGCACAAAACACCCCCAAATGACCCCATTTTGTAAAGTAGACACCCCAAGCTATTTGAGGAGAGGCATGGTGAGTATTTTGCAGATCTTTTTTTTCACAAAGTTTTGAAAATTTAAAAAAAAATAGTAAAATATATATATATATATATATATATATATTATATATATATATATATATATATATATTATATATATATATATATATATATATATATATATATATATATATATATATATATATATATAACATACATATATACACACACACACACACACACACACACACACACACACACACACACACACACACACACACACACACACACACCTTTTCTTTCTTCAATTTCCAAAACAAATGAGAGCTGCAAAATACTCACCATGCCTCTTAGCAAATACCTTGGGGTGTCTACTTCCAAAATGGGGTCATTGGGGGGGGGGGGGGGGGTTGTGCCATCTTGGCATTTCATGGCCTCCAAAACTGATAGGTAGTGAGGAGTGAAATCAAAAATGTATGCCCTTGATGATTTTGGGAGTCTAGCTGCATACAGGGCCCCAAAAACCACATGTGGTATCCCTGTACTAAGGAGAAGCAGCAGAATGTATTTTGGGGTGTAATTTCACATATACCCATGCCATGTGTGAGTAATATATCATTTAGTGACAACTGTGTAGAAAAAAATTTTAAATATAAAAGAATTGTAATTATCCCAAAACTTGTGGCAAAATATAAAACATTCCATGGACTCCACATGCCTCTCAGCAACAAATTAAAATGGTGCGTGTTGCAATTATTTTCAGAGTATTTGTGCAGCAATTTTTAAAACACAATTTTTGGGGGGAAAAAAAACTTTGAATTTTAATGCACAAAAACACACTATTCTGCCCAAAGGTTTGGTGAAATATAAAACATGATCTTATGCCGAGTACATAGATACCAAACACGACATGCTTTAAAATTAAGCACACCCGTGCAGTGGCGACAAATTATATACATTTTTTAAAAGCCTGTAAATCTAAAGTGCTAACCTGTAAAGTACTTTTAGGACTTTACAGGTTAGCACTTTAGATTTACAGAGGAGGTCTACTGCTACCATTACTGCCCTTTATCTGACGTTCGCGGTGATACCTCACATGCATGGTGCAATTGCCGTTTACATACAACACTGATGTTTGCGTTCACCTTTGTGCTCGTGCACGGAGGGACAGGGGTGCTTTAATTTTGTTTGTTTTTATTAAATTATTAATTTTGCTTTTTATTTTTACACTGTCCGTTTCATATATATATATATATATATATATATATTATATAGATATAGAGAGAGATATATATATATATATATATATATATATATCTCTCTCATTTTTATTGTTCTCACAGGGAATGTGAATATTCCCTATGATAGCAATATGTAGTGACCAGTACTCTTAGATCTCTCAGCCCTTAAAGCATCTGACCACACCAAGATCAGTGTGATAAGATGCTTTCCCAAAAGCACCATTTATATCCAGCGAAACCGAAGTCATGAAATGCTCGTAGCTTCCGGTTTTAGGCCATAGAGATGATTGGAGCCGTTCTAGTCTCCGATCAGCTGGCGGAACCACCGGCTGCATTCTCAGGTTCCCTCCAACTGCTTGTAAAAGCAGTCTAGCGGCCAATTAGCAGCTAGGATTGCTTTTACATGAAAGCCAACCGCTGGTTGAAAAAAAAACTTTATCATCCAGAGGATACCTAAACCTGCAGGCATCATTTTGGTATAACCACTCAAAGTTCAGCAACATACCAGTATGTCACTGGTCCTTGTTGGGCATATATTGTAGTGTTTTTTTTTTTTTTTTCATGCAGCTTGTGGGTTAAATGAAAAAAAGAGAACCTAACAGATACCTCCATTAACATCAATCCATCACTGGTATGCTCACCATTAGACTACCGTCCTGCATCTACCCACTTCTAATGATGGGCATACATGCATTGCTTTTTTTTCCCCATTCAGCCCATGGGCTGAGCGAAAAAAAAAAAAAGAACCTAACAGATTCTTCCATTCACATCGATTGATGTGGATGAAGAAATCTTTGCCAAGTATGGTAAATAAAAATATATGCCTAAGCATAGGGGCAATCCACCCCTGCCCCTATGCTTCAGCATATATGCTCTTTTTTTTTTCTAAACTGTGGTGGTGAAATCACCTCCTACAGCGATGGAGTCGTTAATTTACGCATCATGAGAGCAAACCCTGTTGCTGTCAAAATAAATACACCCACGCTGCAGCTGAATGGCATACTTGCAAAGCAAATAATGGTTAATAAAACACAGTAACATTACAGTATAAGAGTAGGACATACCTGCAAAGCAAACACAATAAAACACAGTATTAACAAAACATTACAATTAAGCTTAAAATATAGTAAAACAGAACAGAATAGAGAGAGAACTATAGAGAAGAGCAATAAAAATGACAACTATTTTTGGCTTGATTTATTTATTTTTTACACTTTTATTGTTACTATAAACATTCCAGCTTAGGGTCTCAAAATGCGATGGCCATCTAACATCTTTTGAGACCCTGTCTGATAGTGTGCCCCTAGGACTGTGCTGTACCCTATGCTAATACTCCACTAGTGTGTGGTAGCGATGGAAACAGTCACTGATGCAGAGACTAGGTTGGTCAGGGCAGGAGGGACAATAAAAGCGGGCGTCACGCCTATATCGGCGGTTTCTACAGACACGACATCTTCTTTGGCATGTTCTTTTGGCAGGGGTACCAGGGAGGATATCCGGAAAATGCCTCTAATGCATCTGGCTCACTGCATTTGCATTGGGAAGTTGGGCCACAGCACCGTCTGAAAACAGATTCTGTGATGATCTCTTCCTGGAATTTTAGGAAGGATCCAGTTCCTGACACTTTGTACACATAAGCGTTCAGCAGAGCCAATTGGAATAAGTATACAGAAACTTTTTTTATACCAGCGTCTGGCCTTAATCAGGATTTGCAAACGCAGCGGGAAGGGCACTATGGGCTGCACGGTCTAAATTCTTGGTGGCTGCGGGCACTATTTGTGATAGCTTTTTAGGTTAGCAAACGCTGGGTGAGGGTAGTCAGGGCACACTGTGAAGCAGAACTTGCCCTATGGAGAATACATTACAAACAGCTCTGTAGAGGCTCTAAAAAAGGTGCGCTTTTTTTTTATTTATTTTGTTTAACAAAATAAAAAAAATAAAAAAGGTGTGCTTTAAAGAATTGAGAAATGTTATCATATATTTTGTTGGTGTCAATTTTATATGACCACCCTAAAAGTCCCATCAACATTTTTTTGTACTATTTTCAAGAACATAAAGGCATGTTGGTGCTTGATTTCCAACTCCAGTGGTTTTTGTAGTATTTCCAGGGTAGTGATAACTGCATTAGATATGCCCCTATTCCTCAGGACTTGGACTTCAACAGCAAAGTCTTTAAAGTCAGGGACTTAGAAGCAGTGTGGTAAACTTGTCCTCAGGACCAGATGATTGGCTGTAGCCAGGTCCAGGCCCGTCACCATACAGAACAGGCTGTAGCAGTGAGTGTACAGGTTATGTTTTAGCAGGATGAGGCATTGTGAATGCCCAGGCTGATGACCCTTGGCAAGGTCGATGCATCGATCCAGACTGACCGACACGGTTAGGGCCCACAGGGGAGATGCTACTACACCCACTGCCTTGTTAGCCAAATGTGAGCCAGCGGAACCCCCGTGGCAGCCCCCTCCAACTGCTATGACCTGCCATGGTGTGGTATGAGAAAATTCCCCTTTGGGAGTACTTAATACACTGTTAAGCAGGAAGGGTGAACGCTGCCTGTGAACCTCACTGAAGACAGTAGGGGTGCGCATCTTCACTTGCCTCACGATTCGATTATCCGGTCCACGATTTGCGATGCATCACGATTAGTGCGCATGGTTTTCATCCAAAAAATTCAAGCAGTCAGAAGAACTACATTTTCTAAATTTTATCTGTTCTTAAAAAAAAGACAACACTACCTGCATGTAGCAAAGTGTAAACACAGCAGACAACTTAAAGATGAGCTCCAGACTGCCCCCAAATGACTACAGGGGATGGTCAGAGACTGCAGACGTGATACAGGGGATGGTCAGAGACTGCAGACGTGATACAGGGGATGGTCAGAGACTGCAGACGTGATACAGGGGATGGTCAGAGACTGCAGACGTGATACAGGGGATGGTCAGAGACTGCAGACGTGATACAGGGGATGGTCAGAGACTGCAGACGTGATACAGGGGATGGTCAGAGACTGCAGACGTGATACAGGGGATGGTCAGAGACTGCAGACGTGATACAGGGGATGGTCAGAGACTGCAGACGTGATACAGGGGATGGTCAGAGACTGCAGACGTGATACAGGGGATGGTCAGAGACTGCAGACGTGATACAGGGGATGGTCAGAGACTGCAGACGTGATACAGGGGATGGTCAGAGACTGCAGACGTGATACCGGGGATGGTCAGAGACTGCAGACGTGATACAGGGGATGGTCAGAGACTGCAGACGTGATACAGGGGATGGTCAGAGACTGCAGACGTGATACAGGGGATGGTCAGAGACTGCAGACGTGATACAGGGGATGGTCAGAGACTGCAGACGTGATACAGGGGATGGTCAGAGACTGCAGACGTGATACAGGGGATGGTCAGAGACTGCAGACGTGATACAGGGGATGGTCAGAGACTGCAGACGTGATACAGGGGATGGTCAGAGACTGCAGACGTGATACAGGGGATGGTCAGAGACTGCAGACGTGATACAGGGGATGGTCAGAGACTGCAGACGTGATACAGGGGATGGTCAGAGACTGCAGACGTGATACAGGGGATGGTCAGACTGCAGACGTGATACAGGGGATGGTCAGAGACTGCAGACGTGATACAGGGGATGGTCAGAGACTGCAGACGTGATACAGGGGATGGTCAGAGACTGCAGACGAGATACAGGGGATGGTCAGAGACTGCAGACGTGATACAGGGGATGGTCAGAGACTGCAGACGTGATACAGGGGATGGTCAGAGACTGCAGACGTGATACAGGGGATGGTCAGAGACTGCAGACGTGATACAGGGGATGGTCAGAGACTGCAGACGTGATACAGGGGATGGTCAGAGACTGCAGACGTGATACAGGGGATGGTCAGAGACTGCAGGCGTGATACAGGGGATGGTCAGAGACTGCAGGCGTGATACAGGGGATGGTCAGAGACTGCAGGCGTGATACAGGGGATGGTCAGAGACTGCAGGCGTGATACAGGGGATGGTCAGAGACTGCAAACCTGCTGGACATGGTAAGGGAGGTGCCAGACTGTGCTAGCCAAGCTGACCAATACCCCGCCCCCCTCACCACATAATACTGTTTAATTACCATACCGCTCCCCTGCCTAGTGTCACCACGGACCAATTCCCATCTCCATCGACCAGCATCCACACAGTCCTCTGCTCTCCCCCATCTCTACACAGTAAGCATGCAGATAGAGCAATAAAAAACTAAAAATGGTGTGCAGTGCTTTGTGGTGATTGTACAAAAGTCTCATTAAGTAGTGAATAAATATAGTCCTGAAATGTATAAATCTGTTATCTGATTGAAAGAAATCTTTTGTGTATTCAATCAGATCACAGATTTATACATTTCAGGACTATATTTATTCAGTACTTAATGAGACTTTTGTCTCTTTTTGCTAGCTGTACATGCCGCCTCCACTCTCCTCCTCCGCGCGCCGTGCTCCACAAGCCGGCCGCCGCTGCCACTCTTAGCAGCAGCAGTTTCGAACACCGCTCCATGTACCCGCCAACGTGCAGACAGCGCGACGCAGCGGGTGACGTCAGTGGAACTCAGGAAGCGGGGAAAAGCCGGCGCGGCTTACTCCCACGGCTCTTCGGTGGCTTTCGGCTCCGTTCGGTTGCGGAGGCGGGGCCTAACGCGGAACGAGGATGCAAGTACCTTTTTTCCTAATCGATATAGAGCTAGATGTCACATGACCCAGCTCTTACCCAGACTTTCTGCAGGGAAACATAAGCAGGAGGAGCTTTTGGTCCTCTGCTGCTGGTCACTTACAAAAAAAAAAACAAAAAAAAATAAAAATACAGCATTTGGAATACAGAGTAAAAAAAAATATCAATAAAACTGTTTTAAATCATACAAATATGTATTTGAAAGCAAATCTTTATTATTTTTGGCAATATTGTGAGTGGCTTTCTGCCAATCACAGGATATGTGAAGAGGAAAGTGAAGCCTCCACCAATCTACATACAATATCCCATCCCTGCTGTGTTTAGCCATTTAGTGGGCATGGTGGAGGAGTGAGAAGGTTGCCTGTTATTTACCACTGTATATACGCCCACATGTGGGACTCTATGGTTACATGGGATGCTCAACTTTGACCAAGGAGGAAATGCTCAGCATAGAAACTCACTGAAAACGAAGCATGTGCACCAGCTGCCAAACACTGCTCTGCAGTAATAATGCGGGTTAATGACACTTTGAAAATTTGTGACTTGAGTCTTTTGTGCTAATAACCCCCAATTTCACAGTCTTGGCTGTATAACTGCTATAAACAGGAAAGTAAAGGGGTCTCACTGATTTTTGCAGTCTAACAGACCTCAGAATTAGACCTATTGCACTCACCAGCTCCTATTAGCAGAACTGTTCAAAACACTACTGTGCTATTGTATTCTAACAGCAGGGATTCACCTCCCATCAGAATACAAAGATCAGTGTTGCAGCCATTGGCTGACTGAATGCTGTTTTTTCAGCAGGGCCATTAGATCTTCTGTTAAACAGAGGGATACATGTGTAATGAAACACGTCCAGTTAATAATGAACCAATGGAATTTTGATGCGTATACAGTATACCCAGCTTTACTCATCTACGACAATCCAAGAAGCTGAGAAAATAGTTCACTAAGGGAGCCAATGGTATGTATAGTGGCTGGGTAGAAGGGAGGATTCCTGCATTCTCATATCCTCACACTGAGCTCCTAAAGCCACTGGAGGGTAAGACCTCAGATTCTTACATCTGCACTGAAAGTTTTGGCTATAGCCAACTGCAAAGAGTACAGTAGAGAAGAGAACAGTACACTAATGGTATCCAAACAAGGCATGTAGCAAATATATTTCCCATATAAAAGAGCTGGCCTTAGTGGCACTTCTAGCGATTTCAACCCTATAGAAAAGCCTTACCTGACATGGTTGTTGCAGTACTTTACAAACTGAGGCTGGTTAATGAAAATCGTTCTCATTTCATCCTGATCAGCCAGGGAGGTCTTTTCCGACACATCATCGGTCTTCTCATACCCTGTTAAGAAAAGATAACAATGTATTTTGCCATTTACAAACTATGCAGGAAATCTCAGCACATTTCACAAACAATGATAATAAAGTCAGATAACAGCAACAACAGGTCTGTTAGAGGAGTTTATTCCACAGAATAAAAGAATAAGCAAGAATCGAGAAAAAAAAAAAAAAACAGGCAGTACATCTTTGAAAACATGCGCATTTCCCTTTGTTTTATACTGTCACAAACGCTGCAAATATAGAAAATGACCAGTTAACAGGCAAGAAATCCAGTGGGTTCCTAATCTTCTGTACACACACTGCTGCACTGAGATCAGGGTTTTTTTATTACACTGATTGCTTACAGTCATGATAATTGTGTAATCAGTTTCCTTACACTGTTTGGCTGCATTCATGCTTGTTTACAATTACTACTGTGATCGCTGTGATTGTTCACAGAGAGGACATGGGACAGGCCCAAAAACATTGGCCCTGCACCTTGAACTGTGATCCGCTGTGCGCAAGGGCCTTGAGGCTATCAATGAGCGGCGAGAATGTGAGGACGATGCAACATCCCCCCTGGATCGTTGCTAGTGCCGCCTGGCCATTTATATACAGTATAGTGGCCGGGTGGGAATCCGTTAAAGTGGTTGTAAACCTCTGAAATGAAAATTGAACAGAGCGTATTGCTGTATAGTGTGCACTAGCCTCAATCCACAGCGCCTGGTGTGATGTCTGTCTGTTTTGTCATTCCCCTGAAGTTTGAATGAGTCACTTCTAATGCCGGCCATACACGGTTCGAATTTCGAAAGAATTTTCTTTCGAAAATCGTATCTAAGAATTTTCGTATGAATTTCGCACCATTAGTGGGCTGCAGTAACAGCCGATTTTCGTTCAGAAATCAAATTTGAGGAATCGGACATGTTGGAAATTTTTTGAAAAACGACTGATTTTCTAATCAATGATGGGATAATCGTGTGAGAAATGTAAGAAAAGAAAAATTTACGGAGAGAAAAGAAGAAGATTCCCAGAAAAGAAAATTATTTTCTGTAGCAACATGAGGTGAAATTGAAGGCTAGGTCGGCCGAATTTCGAAAATCAATGGTGGCATCATCGGATCACAAAAAAAAAAAAAAAATCTGATTTTGAAAAGAAAATTAGTTCAAAATTCGACCATGTATGGCCTGCATAAGAGTCTATGCCAGGGATCTCAAACTGGTGGCCCTCCAGCTGTTGCAAAACTACAATTCCCATGTGGCATTGCAAGGCTGACAGGTACAAGCATGACTCCCATAGGTAGAGGAATGATGGGACTTTTAGTTCTGCAACAGCTGGAGGGCCGCCAGTTTGAGACCCCTGGTCTATGCTGACACCACAGAATCTCAGGAGACAGTCCTGCTACCCATCCAGCACACAGAAGATGACCTACAGCCTCAGCTGTGCAGGTTTTCCTATGAGACTGTGTAGAGGGGGGGGGGGGTGTCCATTCCCTTAACTCAGGTCTCAGATTACACTCAGCTCTCCTCTCTATGTTCTGCAGTGTGAGACATCAGACCCCCACCCTCTGCCCACTGGAGCTTAGAAACAGCCTTTGAACTGTGTGTTTTAGGAGACTATAGACAAGTGACTGAGTGCTGCAGATAAATTGCTTGTACCAACTTATGTAGGATAATTTGTTTAATCTCTGGGTATCTGAGGATAGTCACTTTAATGTGTATTTTATGTGTGGGTTTATAGCCAACTACATTTGGCAATGTCACAAATTGTCAAAAACATTGGAGGAAATCTCTGAAGAAACATGGTGTGGTCACAAAGGATATGCCATTATGTCCAATACATTTCAGGCAGCGCCAACCTTGCTGTATTTCAGACCTCTGTCACAGGGCTTTTAGCTTGTATGATACACAGTGCTTTGTGCATACATTCTAAAATGTAAGCGAGTTTGCAGTTTTTATTTTTTTCACATTCAACTTTTTATTGGTTTGTTTGCTGGTTTTTAATGAACATTATTATGCTATGGAATTGTCTGTTTATTGGTGGAGAACCATGTGCCATGGCGATCCCTTGATAATGGAGATGAATCACAATGTCCTGGATGCTGATCCGATTTTGGGAGCAGGATAATTATTGTGCTTTTTGACCTTCTGTAATAAAGTCCAACAGATCTTGTGAGTTTTAGTTATCATAAGATGGTGGATTGTGGTTTCACCTAGGTGTAAGCACAAGAGAGGCTTGAAAGCCTGGATGAAGATACATTATTCTGGACTTCTTAATCACTGTGTTGATTTCATATCCTTTTTAATAGCCAGATTTTATGATCACTATATTTTGCTTCAGTTCATGTATCATAAAATAGGTTGAAGCGTTGTTTATGTATTCACACGAGACAAATTAGACCTCACCTGCAATTAGCAGATTCACCAGGTATGTCCTATTTTACAATTGCTGTCAAGGCACAGTAAATTTTTTTCAAATGCGTTGTTTACTTTTAGACCAAAAAGGCAGAGAACCTTAATGATCCTCAGTCAATGACTGTCCTGCCCCTGTCTGCCGAGATTATCTGAACGTCTGACATGTCATCGGTATTCTGGAACAGAGAGAATGGATTAAGTGGGAAATGTCAATCTACTGTGTACTACAAGTAGACAAGTAGAATTAGGATACATGTTCGGAATGGCAGGAAGTCAAATCAAACCATTGTTCTATCCAGAAGATGGCACATCTTCCTCATCAGCTGTAATATTTCAGGACCGGCACCAATTTGCCCACGCAATTTGCCCAACACATCAAACTTTCTTCAGACCGATAACAAAAATTGTAATCTTCCACAGTCCAGTGTAGCGGAACTGGGGGCTTTCTGCATCATCCCAGCGGCACTCATAACAATTGTTAATGCAATGATGAATACATGTTTAGAAGAAAAAAAAAGTGCGTGGGGGGGGCAGAAAACAATTTAAAATACAACTCCAGCCAAGTTATATTTTGGGTTATGGGTAGCATGAGGGTAAGAACATTTCTTAGGTCCGTATTGTGGTCTATGTCCTTGTTGGAGATTACAGGTCTGTAAAGGTCAGTTGAAAATGCGTCACAGGAGGGCAGAACGAACTGCACTCCTTTGATCCATTGGAGAAGCCTAGCCAAAATGTCTTTGGCTATATTTATCCTTGAACCCAACATTTACTTTCTTCATTCATTCATTCTTATCCCCAGTTATCAACATTCTTGTATTACTTGTCCTTTCATTTTGGATTGTAAGTTCTCACGAGCAAGGCCCTTTGAACCATTGAGTTGTATGGTAAATACATTGTCTCCCTAAAGAGCTGCGCAAACAGTTGGAGCTATATAAATCGTGTATAATATTAATGGAGCAATTTTTTCTGCAGAAAAGGTTAAAAAAATTCAGCCCTCCTATGTTATAGCATAACATTTGAGTATCGCTCGTCCTTAAAATTATGTGTAAACCGATTAAAAAAATCTTTGCCATGGCGATGTAAATTTCTAAAGTAATATTCCACCTTTTTAAATTATCAGCTTATTAAAAGAATACATGGTGAATGAAGGTCCTTATTCAGTCACTTCTTGTTATGGGTTAACAATGTTTTGTTCCCATCTCTGAACTGCTCATCTGTACGGTCACCCTTATATTATACACGATTGTGTCAATGCTCAGTGCATAGGCATGCATTATCTTTATCACCATTAGGAAGCCCACCCTGAGAAAGGTGAATGCCGCTGGAGTGCATGCAAGATGGCAGGAAGTGGCTGATAAAGGCTGCAGGAGGATCAGCAACACAGGATTTAAACAAAAAAAAAAAGAAGGATGAAGGAAAGTTAAAAAGTATTGTCTACTCTAAGGCCCCTTTCACATGATCGGACCGTTCAGACCCGCCTGTCAGTTTTGACGGCGGATCTGAACGGGCGCTCCATGTTAGTCTATGGAGCGTCGAATGTCAGCGGAGACATGTCCGCTGACATCCGACCCGGTCTGATCTGCCAAAAGCAGACGTATGGCTCTACGTCCAGATCTGTCGCTGGTGGATCGGATCGTGTGAGATCTGATGAAAACGAACACACTGTCCGTTTTCATCCGATCTCTCCATTGTGACCAGCGGTCAGTGACCACTCAGTGAGCAGAGAGGGACCTGTCATCCGCCTGTTCAGCGGAGATCAACGGAGACATCTCCGCTGAGCCTGCGGACAGAGGCGGACTCCGCCGTGCAAGCGGAGTCCGCCTCATGTGAAAGGGGCCTAAAGAAAACATAGCAATAACGGTTTATGGTAAACAGTGCTTTAGCAGAATAAATGTCAGCCAGTTAAAAGTTTACATGGACTTTAGCAATGCAAAAAAAAATAAACACTACAAGGGTCCTGCAATATCCCATTAGGACTTGCAATCAATCCATCCTTGCTGTGCTATTCACATGCATAACATGCGATGGCTCGTGGAGCCTGCAATATTCTGCCTCGCCTTCACCAGATCTGACTAGTAAACACGATCACACGGGTGGGGCAGCAAACCTGCACGCTCTCCCTGTGCCAGCTCTCATTCACAGAGCTACATTAACGCATATGACGGGCCTTTTTCCCCAAGACAACACTACTAATACAGTCCTCTCACAAACATGATACAGTAGCCCTCTTTTAAGAGGGGAGGGTTGTAAGAAACAACCCTCCCAAAAACAGAATAGTGCAATAAATCTGTAGGTAAACGTAAGCCAGAACCTTCACATAGAGAAAGAGTGAGTTTGATAATAAAGATGGCAGTGCCTTCACCCAGGACTAGAGTTGCCACCTCATCCCTTTAAACACGAACACATAAAATTACACAGGTTCTGTGGCCGATTAAGGTGGCCATTAAACTCACTTGTTGCCTTATCTGCATTTAATTAGCCTCAAAACCTGTGTAATTCATATATGTGTTTGGGTTTAGGGATGAGGTGGCAATCCTACCCAGGACAGGGCCTCTGAAAAGAGGGGAGCGAGTGCCGCCCCCCCCCCCCCCCCCCCCCCCCACAATATTGGGCACCAGCCGCCACTGCTAGTGTGGCACTGGGAACCCAGAGCCAGCCTATCTACTCAAATTTTTAATCTGACGTGCAACCAAACCTCTAAGCCAATGATCCCCATATGGCCACTGGATGCCTAGACTGGCTTGAGCCTATGCTGGTTCTCAAGCTTCAAGCTAAAACTAGCTATAGAGTTCCAGATCAGAAGGAACATGGTAACCACTTAAATACTGGACACATCCTCTCCCCTCCCCCCCCCCCCCCCCCCCAGCCCCCCCCCCCCCCGCCCCCTCCCCCCAACCCCCCCCCCCCACCCCCCCCCCCCCCCCCCCCCCCCCCCTCCTCACCAGGCCAATTTTCAGCTTTCAATGCTCTCGCACTTTGAATGACAATTGAACGGTCATGCAACACTGTGCCCATATGAAATTGTTATAATTTATTTCACACAAATAGCGCTCTCTTTTTCTCTTTTGGAGTTATTTATTCACCACTGTTTTTTTTTTTTTTTTTTTTATTTTTTGCTACTTTATATGCGCTGCATATAAACTATAGCGCAATAAACAGCTTCACCTACCAATATACTGGAAGGAGACCACTACACATACAGTAGCACAGACCTAGCTATCTGGCACGGTGCGTGTGAACTAACAAGCAGAGGGCAGAGATACTCTGTCATAAGACCCATATACCCATAGCAGCTGCAATTCACCTTTTAGATCATAAGCATACTTGCATAATAGTTCCTTCTGACTTGGGGTTAGGAGCATGGACAGGACATGTGGCTGAAACTCTCTCAACTTCCTCATTCCAGGGTTTCAAAAAGACAACAACAACCCAACAGGAAGTGAATACATAATATATTCACAGGCATTTTCACAATCAGAAAGTTGAGGACAGCAGATCCCTATGATACCAAACTATGCAGTAGTTAAATGAAGACACCTTCATGTTGCTCTAAGAATTAGGCAACAAGAAGCACGTCTACAGAGAATGTTAGTATATTTTTCTATTGCAGCTACTGAAGTATTATGAACACAAAAGCAGGAGAAAATAAATAATAAAAAAAAAAAAAAAAAAAAAGAACACACATTAGTACACATTAAAGTCCCACTCAACCCAAAGCAAAATTTTAGTTGTGTATGGGCAATGGACAAAATACTGCTGGACAGCTTTTTGCATCTCTCAGTCAGATTCAGAGACTTCCCTTCACCCGACTCCCAACTTTGCTTATTCTACACAATGGTTCAAATCCCAGCCTTCTGTTTTTTTTTTTTTTTTTTTTTACATGATGGTTCAAATCCCGATGTTCTTGTTTTTTTATATACACAAGATGGTTCAAATCTCGGCCGCCTTTGTTTATTTTTCTTATACATGATGGTTCAAATACCAGCCTTCTTTGTTTACTCTACATGATGGTTCAAATCCCAGCCATGACACAATCTGCATGGAGTTTGCATGTTCTCCCTGTGGTTGCTCCAGTTTCCTCCTGTGTTCCAAAGACACACTGATAGGTTAGTTGGCTACTGTTCAAATTAGCCCTGGAATTTCAATGTTTGTGTGATATAGGGACCTTAGATTATAAGCTCCTTGAGGACAGGGACTGATGTGAATGAATAGTAAATGCATAAATTGATGGCACTAAATACCTGTAATAAATATAATTTTTGTTAAAGTGCGAAATTACTACAGTAAGTCTCCTACATGCGAACGAGTTTCTTTCCCAGAGCTTGTTCACAAGTCCAATTTGTTTGCGAGTCCAACAGAGTTGGCCTAGGTACCCAACTAACACAATCGGACCAATAAATTACTGTAATAGGTTTATAAAACACATTTCACACAAATACATGAAAAAAAAAAAAAAAAACCTTAAATAAATATAGATTCAGTACTGTATACAGCAAGGTACAGGTAAGTTTGTATCTTTGGAAGTTTGCAACCCAAAGATTTGTATGTACCGGGTTCCCCCGAAAATAAGACCTAGCGTTATTTTCCAGGAGGGCTGCAATATAAGCCCTCCCCCGAAAATAAGCCCTAGTTTAAAAAGCTTTTAAAATCCTATAATCCAATCTATTACAGCAGTATATAATGTACAATGTGTGTGTTTCTGTAATAAAATTGTGGGGAAGAGAGCTCCGGCAGGTCACAGAAGCGCAGAGAGGCTCTATAATGAAGGTATTTGGCACAATTATATTATAGAAACACACATTGTACATTATATACTATTGTAATAGAATGGATTATAGAATTTTACAAGCATTTTAACTCGGTTCACACTGGGGATTCCTTTCAGGCAGGGAGAGAGAGAAGACAGCACTTTACATGGTAAGACCTACCCCCCGAAAATAAGCCCTACTGTGTCTTTTGTTGCCAAGATTAATATAAGACACAGGCTTATTTTCGGGGAAACACGGTAGGGGACTAACTGTATTAGGCTTTACATTCCCTACAGTTAGCTAAAAAGAGTTTGAAGTTCTGGTACATCTTGTCTACAGAGTCCCTACGAGATATTTTATACCAGCATATTTTTTAATCTACAAAAGTGAAGTGTACCGGGGTGAAAATTACCTTTAAAATCAAAATTCTTTTTATTGTATTACTTACAGAACAATGCAAAACAGTATCCATAACATATTAGAATTCTAGTTTATGTACAAGCAAATGTCAGGCTCAGGTGCAAGCACAATACCAAAATGTTACCTTTATATATTTTTAAAGTACTTCTTTTGTTTGTTCTTACATGCTTTGATCCGCAGGCACACAGCTTTTGTTTGCCCTTCTAACTCATTTAAATCAACGCGAGCTGCAAAGTAAACAGACGCTTGTAATTCGCCAACAAAACCCTAAACCAGGTCTGTTTGCAAATATAAACAAAAGAGGAAACCATTTTTACTGTTGCATACAACAGATACAAGAGACCCTGTCATATGTAAAATATCAAGCCTACTACAAAACAGTATTATGCCCCTTTCACAGGGACAGTCCGCCTGTCAGTTTTTTAGGTGGACCTGAACGGACACTCCATAGACCTCTATGGAGGGACAGATGTCATCAGTGACATGTCCGCTGACATTTGAAGCGCTCCGAAAAAGTGTGACTGAGGAAAAAACGATTTTCCATCCGTCTGCGGATCAGGTGACAATGGACTCTACGGTCCGTCATCCTCCGATCCCCCAGAGGAGAGCGGCGCTCTGGACAGGTCCGTCCCTGCACAGTGTGCAGAACCAGACCTGTCATCTGCCTGCTCAGCGGGGATTGACGGAGCGATTCCCCCGCTGAGCAGAGCGGGCTCTGTACACAGACACGTCCGTGTGAAAGAGCCCTTAGGAAAATAAAGCTCAACTCTGGGATACTTAGGCTGGGTTCAGACTGCTGCGGTGCGGGAGATCGGATATGATTTGCACCGCACTGCAAATCATATGCGATCTCTGTGCGATGCGAATTCAGCCATACAGATAGTATGGCTGAATTCGCATCGCATTCGGCCCAAACTCGCACAGGACCCTTTTTTTGGTCTGCAGCAGAATCGGAGCGCATGGGTGTACTCACCATGCGATCCGATTCCTGTCGGAGTTTGCAGATCGCACTGCGATATGCGAGCTGATATGGTGGTGTCATTAACATTTCACTGACACTTCCAGCAGCTCGCATAGGGCAGTGTGAACTGCCAGCGGGAGACATGCGATGCGGGAACCCGCAGTAGATTCGCAGCGTTCCCGCACCGCAGCAGTCTGAACGGAGCCTTAAATTTTATCCCTTACAGTGCTATTGTGCCCACACTGCAAGGGTTAATGACTTGTCTAGGGGATGTAGACTGGATCCTCCGCACTGCCAGACTGGTCCCCGCAGGGTCCTCTCGCAAACAGAAGTAGAGCTGCCAAGGACAAATTTTCTATGACAGCGAAAACTCCAAAGCGATTATCCTAATCATTGGAGGGCTCAACTTGTGGCCCTCCAGCTGTTTCGGAAGTACAATTTCCATCATGCCTCTGCCTTTGGGAGTCATGCTTGTAACTGTCAGCCTTTCAATGCCTCATGAAACTAGTTCTGTAACAACTGGAGGGCCACAGGTTGAGCACCCATGGATTAAACCATTAGTGATTCATCGACTCAGAGCAAGCATGTGGTCAGTGTTCCTTCAGGGTACCGGACACCTGATTGTAGGGCAGGATTTAGTAAGTAGTGGTGCGCAAGCATAGAAATTAAAGTATGCACCTTCAATAACCAGTCAGCAATGGCGTTCATACATACATACACACACATACCCAGGCAGGTGCTTTGTCGTCAGTGCAACAGTAGTATGCTGCCACTGGGAAGGTGCAGCAGTCTTGTGAGGGGGCCAAATACTGCTAATGGTGAAAAAGCCTCAGCCAACTTCCAGAGTGAGTTTGGAGTCCTAAAACTCAGGAGGCTCCAATACATTGGTGCTTGACCCCCATCCCGGTGCCTCACATTGTGGTAGGCTGTGTCGTCTGAAGTAAGTTGCATGGCCTGCATAGGCAGAAGTACTGGGTCCTTTAGCTCCCAGCCATGAACAGAGGGGCAAGTCTGCAGTAGAACTGCACGATTCTGGCTAAAATGAGAATCACAATATTTTTGCTTAGAAGATGGATCACTATTCTCGTGGCGCAACATCTTTCACATTAAAACAAAAAGAAATTGGGCTAACTTTACTGTTTCGTTTTTTTTTTTTTTTATTCATTGAAGTGTATTTTTTCCCAAAAAAAAGAAAGACCGCTGGGCAAATACACTGACATAAAATATTGCAACAAGTCACATTTTTTCCCTCGGGTCTCTGCTAAAATATATATATATGTTTTGGGGTTTCTAAGTAATTTGCTAGCAAAAAATATTGACTTTAACTTAACAAGTGCCAGAAAAAGATTTAGACTTTAAGTGGTTAAACTTCCTGCATTTACACATGGTTAAAAACTTGGCAGACTGGATTTTTTCTTTACACAGTGTATCCCTTTGATCTAAGAAGGGTTAGTTACAATGTTTCATGTTAAAAACTTGGCAGACAGCTGAGTAAGCAGATAAGTCTCTCCACTTGTTATATGAAAGAAATCGGCAAACTCTGCAATAGAGATCGTCAGGGGGGTTGAATCGAGATCACGATTTTTTTTTAACGATTAATTGTGCAGCTTTAGGCTGCAGTTCCGACATCTTCACCCAATCTTCTTCTGGGTATGAGATCTTCGGCCATCTTGACTGGCCACGCTAGGTTGACAGAACATCAGTCAACTTAGCAGATGCTGAAAGCGTACCGAGTTATACATACATTGCAAACAGGCAGGTAGGAATATTTTATTGCAGAAGAAACAGTGTATTTCTTCAGCAATAAAAAAACAAAATTTCGGATTTCAAGTTCCACTTTAATGTTCAAGACAAATATAGAAACTGGAAGCAACTTACAGGCCATTATATTGTGTTTCCCATGAAAATAACCACAGCCAAATCCACACACAGCCATGATATAAACACAAGAATATGAGTGAGCAATTCAAGGACATAAAACTGGTCAGACCGGTTCTATGAACATATCCACATTAATTTCCTCTTCTTCACTATACTCCGCAATATTCTTAAAGCTGAATTCCAGACAAGCAATGAAATGAACAGCAAATGCCGGTAATGCTGAATTTTTTAGGTCTTTGCTTGAAAAATACAAAAATACATTTGTTTTTGTAGTTAGAAATTGGAGCAGAGTGGTCACAACCTACGCAGAAGTGACTCCCTACTCAGCTTGAGCGGAATCTCCACTGCCAGCTATCGCACTGAGACAGGTCGCAGTTCCCGAATACAAACTAATAGGAGGCAGTTGCTGTTTGGATGATACATTTTCCACATCAATTTTCCAGTTGATTTTTATATGTCAGTGTTTGGTAAGTCAAGCAGTGCTTGCATATGTTGTAGTGCTAGTTCCACTGGGTTTGCACACCAAATTTGGGGTTCCTAGCACCAAGTGGCCCCAAGATACGGGTGGCCCAAAATCGGTCAACTGTGTCCATCTGCAGCAATGTCATTTCAGGACCCTTTGGGTCCAGAGACCCCAAATTTTGGCTGCAGATGGGGGCACCTAGGAACCCTTAACTACCAAGTTTGAAGTTCGGGGACCTATGGCTGCAAATGGGCACAGTGAGGCTGCAAATGGGCATTGTTGACCCCCTTTTCCACTTACAGTAGCTGCGCATTTCTCACCCTAGGCTTATACTCAAGTCAATAAGTTTTCCCAGTTTTTTGTGGTAAAATTAGGTGCCTCGGCTTATATTTGGGTCGGCTTATACTCAAGTATATAGGTAAATGATGAAATTAGTGTTTTGTACATATGATTGGAGTCTTGCATTAAAGACAAATTACCTAAACAGAAGCCTATCAGTAAACTTGACCCTGTCCACATGCACTTGGTGTATGCACCAATCACTGCTATATCCTTTTCAGAAGGTGGTACAATCCTGTAATGTATCCTGCGTTCTCTTCCTGGCAATGCAGGCCATTCTACTGGCACATGCACACATTCGCTCTTCATCATTGGTGGCTTGATTCAATGTACACAACATCTTGCATGGATGCTGTTTGATAGAGTGCTTACATCAGCCTAGCATTGCCAAAGGGAAGACATTTTGATGCCTGCACCATGTAAAAGGATCCTACTTCATCGGCATGTACCCAAGACTAATGATTTACTAAGGAAAATTAAGGATATGGGGAGCTTTTAGTAAACCTGGTGCACTCAGAATCTGGTGCAGCTGTGCATGGCAGCCAATCAGCTTCTAACGTCAGCTTGTTCACGTAAGCTTTGGCAATAAAACCTGGAAGCCGATTGGTACATGTACGGCCCTATGAGCCCAAGAAACATCTTTAGATAGGAGGGGCTGATTTAAAAAGGCTTTGGGAGGAATAATTGCACTTGAAGGTTTTTCTAGCGTTGATAGTCACGTAGGTCGAGGATTTTCCCTTGAAGTCTGTCCATATCAAGTCGCTCATTCTGAATCATTCAGGAAGATAAACTGCCTTGATGGAAAATTCTAGCAATTAATCCTGCTTGTGTAAATAAGGGTACCTGCTTGCTCACACACCTCAGTGCCATAAAAGAGATGAGCACACAATTAGCCTCCAGGTCACAGTAAATAAGGCCCCGCTGTATTTCATTCATTGCACAACTACAACTTAATACACATATTGAAAGATGGAATGGTCATGTTATGTGACAAGACGTATCAATTTTCAAAGAAAGACAAAAAAAATAAAAAAAATAAAAAATGCGCTTCTTACTGCATGCATTAAATACCCTTATTTTTACCTACAGGTAAGCCTATAAGCTTACCTGTAGGTAAATTGAATATCTCCTAAACCTGCCTATATGGTATAGGAGATATTCACGTTGCATGCAGCCGCTGACTGCAGCGGTGCATGCACTGAATGTCCGGCAGATGCTCCTGGACCTTGCCGGGAAGAAGACTCCCGCACACATGTGTGGGAGTGAAGCCATCGCGGCTCCGGCCACTCACAGCACCACAACTTGAAGCAATGCTGGTAATCTTGAGTTCTATGGACCTCAAGTCACATCCAAGTCGGACAAAAGTAGTGCAGGGGCTAGGGTTGCACCGATACCACTTTAGGACCGAGTGCAAGTACCAAAAAACTTTTCTTCAAGTACTCGCCGATACCGATACTTTTTTTTTTTTTTTTTTTTTATGTCATGTGGCAGTTTTCAAAGCACAATACAGACTAATGATATCTTTGCAGCACTGATAGGTGGCACTGATGGGTGCCACTGACTGATGAACACTGCCACTGATATGCTAGCTCTGATAGGTGGAACTGATGGACAGGCAGTGGCAATGAAATGCAGCACTGATTGCATTGGCAATTGCTGGCAGCCTGGCATGATAAATGAATGATGAGAGACAATCAATACACCAGTTTAAAAAGTCTCCAGTATACAAGTGCTGTGACGCCCATCTTGGTACACCCTGCACTCGGCCTCAGTAAGCATCAATCAGAAGGCAGCAGCGGACATATTGTTACACCCAGCCTATATAGATAGTGAACTATATGGGCTGGGTGTAACAAGATGTCCGCTGCCGCCTTGTGACTGCTCCTTACTGAGGCCGACTGCAGGGTGTACCAGGATGGGCATTGCGCTCTTCAATCTCCGACAGAGACCGGGGGCCGTCAATTCCATTAATGAATATGACAGCCTGGATCACTGATACGGCGATCCACACCTCTTCCCCCGGCCAGCTTACCTTCCACTGCTGCCAGCCTGCCAGGACTCGCTCTCCACTGCCAGGACTTGCTCTCCGCTCCACCCACTGACTTCCAGGAGCCACCTCTTCATGCATACAATGGCAAAAACTCAGGGATCGGGAGCATTTGCCCAGATACAAGTACTCGGGCAAATACTCGGTATCGGCGCAACCCTAGCAGGGACTACTTTGAAGTGGCACAGATATGAACATTACTCATTGGAAATCATGGGGTACGACTTGTCCTGTGACTTGGGACTGCAAAGTCACATGACAAGTTGCAAAGGCTTACAACCACTTTACGATTCAGCTTTTAAGCAGCCAATTTTACACTTAACATTTTATTAAAAGTCTATACAGATATTTTACAGCACTTTTTTTTTATAAGGATGTGTGACACCATGGGGTGCTCTTCCATCCTCAGGAGTTGAAAGACATAAAAATCTGCAGAGAACCGTATTGCATGATATGGTACCTTCCTACGGCATTCTTCTATGAGTCCAGAAAGGATTAACATATAGGGAAAACCTTTTTAAGTTTGGATAGAGTGGAAATTGGTTAGAACCACCCGTCAGTTTTTATTGCCGTCTGTGCCCTCTTCATTTGTCCTGTTTACCATCATCATTGAAATTAAAAGAAAAATCGCAAATTTGGGGATGTCCCCAGAAAAGTACAGTAATGAAAAGGAGAAAACTTCCAATGGGAAAACTAGTTCTGGTGACCTGGAGGGCCTAAAGGAATTTCCTCTTCCTTCCTGTTTGGCTATGGGACAGGAAGTGAAAGGAAATATGGACAGGGGTTATAACACCCAACCCCGCCCACCCCCCTTTACTCTAGGCAAAACTTTATTTTTTTAATTTTTGATATAGTTTTACTTTAATGCTCCACCCCAGATAGTATGTCCTTGATACCCTGGGATCACAGGAAGGGAGTTTAAAGATACTGGATATCACTGAACCCAGGAGAGGACCTGCACTGGATCGCTGTGCGGGGCGAGTACTACAGCTAGTGCTGCTTTTTCAATTTTAAACCTGTCAAAAGCTGGAAAAACTGTAAGCGACAATGAGCACTTTTAACATCAAATGCACTAGTTATCACCCCCTGGGGTAGGCTTAAGTGGCTGCCTTGCATATTGCATTGGATTTGAATATTTTACTGAACTGAAAACAAAACAGTTTCTCCATTATTTAAGCAACCTCAAAGAAGAGCTGATAGCTTATGCAGAAAACAGGAGACAGATGGTTGTGTGTCATCATCTGAAAACTCAGCCTGTAAATAAAACACAGGAGACAAGGTGATGACTTAAAAGAGAAGAAGTATGGGATTTTTTTTTTATCCCATAATCACTTACCTAGGTGGATGCAGCATCGGTCTGATGTTGCATCTATCCCCCGCCGCTTTTTCACTGAAAAATTGGTGTTCATGGCTCGGTTCTCTCACCTCCCCAAGCAGAGAGCTGCTGCCTGTCAATCAGCAGCTCTCCTGCTCGGCCCCTCCGCGCTCATTGGAGCGCTGAGCAGTGGAAGCGCGGGGAGTAGACGTCTAAGCAGCTCGCTGAGAGGCTGAGACGGCCATCAGTCCAGGCACCTGGCAGATCCAGACTTCCAGAGTTGGGATGACGCTGGGCCTATACCGATATTGATAACGTCAGCAGAGAGTGGACTTCAGCCCGCTCTCTGCTGAAAACGGGTCATAGGAGTGCAAAACTAATTGCACTCCTGTTATCAGGAGAAGCCGTGCCGAGTGAGCTCAGGCTGGACTTCTTAAAAGAAGAGCTCCAAGAAACAGAGCTGAAAAGGGCAACTGGAGGTAAAAAGCACTAAAAGTATGTATAAAAGTGTAAAGCATGAAATTAAAAAAATCCTATAAAAAATAAAAATAAAACTATCATTTGATTTTATGATCATGCGATTGGCCTTTGGGGTGCAGGAGGGAAAGGTTTTAGAATGCAATAGAAGCTTGGCAGCTTCTGTCAATGTCACATAACCAGGAGAGGTTATAACCATGGAAACCCCATTTGAACTATAGGCAGAGATGCAGGAATTGACAAGAGATTTCATTCATTCTTGTAAGAAGCCGCTGTACTCACACTATGGAGGACTGGACATGGGGAAATGGCAGCTGTATTCTGACTATGGGACTACAGGCATGCCGTGCATTGGCACAATGTCCTGTATCTCCCATCTCTGAAAAAGACAAAAACTGACCACACTACAGATCTGCTTCCCTTGCCTAGTGTGCTCAGTTATAAACAAAAAGGGGTTGTTTTATTGAAGGAACTGACAGGATAACCAGGTATTTTATTGCTGTAGGAATTAACTTAGAATGCAAACATTGCTTAAGGATTAAAGGGGGACCAAGTTAACTAGTAACCACCTTTGCAAAGTCAAGGTTAATATACACATTAATTACACCATTCGTGAGATATGGCTTTCCAAAAACTGTGGTGGGACACAGCAGTTACATGACATTAATGCATTTGATTGGTTCCCTTTCCATTACCTGTCCCTGCTACTTTAGCACAACTGCACCATAGACATCCATTGTAGCTGGCCAGGCTCGTCATTGCCGCTTCTTTATTGGGGGTTTCTTACAATCTTTGTGTATCGCCGGTACGCCCTATGTAAATTTAGTTTTTGACCAAAACTGTAGTTGAGTTTTGGGGTTAATTATGCTAGGTTATGCTTTGGCATCAGCTTGGCTGGGCTGTATTGAAGTTCTGCCTGGTCATAGGTGGGTGAGCACCTGTGACCGGCTTAGAACGCAGTCTGGTTGGACGCATTGGGTACCAATCTCTGCTTGGAGCCAATCAGTGGGCGGGTTTGTCCCGCTGTGTTTTCCGGGAGAGGGTACTTAAGGTGTTAAAGTCATGTGGGCTCTCTGTTCCGGGCCTGGGTCCCGTTCCGGCCCAGGAGTGTCTGCTGACTCCATGGTCCTGGTCCTCCTGACCAGCCCCAGGGGCCTTCATGGCCTGGGGTGCGGATCCATCAGTTTCCGGGCCTCTGAACTGGCTAGTTCAAGGCGCAGTAACTGAAGGATTCTAAGGTGTTCCGATGCCATCTCAGGATTGGAGAGGCCCATCAACTCTACATGCAACCAGGGGAGGACCCTTCGGAGGAGGGCCGCACACGAGGCTGGCTGACTCGGTAAGAGCCTGGAAGCTGAGCTGTATGGACACTAATTGAATCCGCATTTCTTACGGTATTGCCGGACCGGCTGCGAGATACTGGTACTGCAAGAAAAGTTCCTGACCTATGCTTCAGTTGCAACCAAGTTCCTGTGAGAGACTTTTGTATGTTCATCTAAAGTTTCACAACCAAGTCTGTGGCAGAGACTTTGTTAACCTAAAAATCACTTGTTGGCTGCTAGATCTACAAGCGAGGATTTATCCAACAGTTGAGCTATCCAGTTGCGAGTGGCTACTTCCTGGATCATTTAGAGACCTGTATTGAGTGTCAGCAGTTCTAAAGTGCCTGAGCTTCTATACCCATTCCCTCTATTCCCAACTGAGAGACTGTTTCTGTTTTAAGCAAATAAAAATCCTAAAAAAGGAATTCAAGTGTCAGTCTCTGCAGTTACTGGGTATCAACCGAGAACCCCTAGACAAGAACGACGAGCTACAAGGAGGAGGAGGTAATTGGTAAGCCCAGAAAAGTCCAGCCGCCCCTAGGGGGTTATGGCGCTACATTTGTATGTGGTATTAGCCATAACGTAAATATATACTGACCACAACAAGTTACCTCACCAATGGAATACCCAAAGTGGTTTAACCCTTTAAAAATACAATTTTTTGGTGCCTTTTAAAAAAAAAAAAAAAAAAAAAAAAAAAAAAAGAAGTAGACAATGGTTTGAAATACAGAATGGTATTACAGACATTGTGGAAGAACATCTAAAAACTATACTCTAAACACCCTTAAAAACAAAGTGTCTGTGCCCAACTCTTTAACCGCATTGTGAGCTAGTAAAGGGGAAACAAACTTGCATCATGACAGGACACAGCCTCCTTATTCTGCTTCATAACAACTATGACATGCTCAAGAGACAAAAATTATCCAATGGAGCCAAATACTATTCATATTTTTTCCTCACACAGGACCAGACAGTTATAGCCACAAAGTCACTATAAAAAAATTAAAATAAAAGTATTTGCACACCGTACTAAACACTCACCACAAATTCATGTGCATTGTTCTTTCTATGTTCCCTTGCAGTGACCTAGATTGAAAAACGCAGATTACTGCACTTGTGAATGAGCCCTAAATGTATTTTAAAAAGAATGTTAACATTTTTCTACAATTGTATAAGGAGTGATGAGATCACAGAGAAGAAAGTAAAGGTACCCCTATCTACCATAGAATAGCTGGCTTGTAGGTAATGTCCTAAAGAAGAGCTATAAGGAGGATCAGCCACTGAATGTCAAATTGGAAAATAGCTTTATTGAGATTACAAGTGTAAAATATGGCCACTAGAAGTGTTGAATAAACATAGCAGTGGAGCCATCCTCCCAGTATACCCAATATTAAAAAACGCATACAGACAACAATGACAACGTTGTCACAATATGGCGCCAACCACAGGGCCCCACTCATACACATACTGCAGCTGCTGGTTTTTAATAATAGGACACTTACCTGCCCTGGAGTCCCGCGATGTCGGCACCGCATCGGGTGCTGCCGCCGCCATTGCAGGTAAGGGTACCCGGCAGTGTAGCCTTACGGCTTCACACCGGGAACCCTACTCCAGATGCGCAATGCCCCTGTCCACTCTCCTACTGGCCCGGCAACAGGGAGAGGAGGAGGTGATGTCACGGGCCACAGCCCGGACGTGGGAACAGGATATATCAAAGACTGGTAATCCTGTCCCCCCCCCCCCCCCCCCCCCTGAAAAGGTGCCAATTGTGGCATGGGAGGGGGAGAGGAGACAAAATGAGCAGAAGTGTCACTTTTGGGTGGAACTCTGCTTTAAGGGTGTCCTGGCCCTAAACCCTCTCTCACAGTTCTGTTCGAGAAAATAAATCTCCTTGCATTGAAGAAGTGTCTGGCGCCCATGAATCTACCTTGTATTACACCCACTATGCCTTGTAACCCACTCTACACAGAAAGAAGTCAGCTGTTCCTAACTCTGGAGGTTCTCATTAGACCAAAGGGGACCAGGGACCTTGCTACATAATAAAAAAAAAAAAAAAAAAAAAAAGTATCCATATGCAGCAAAGGCTGCCACCAGGGAGCAGTTAGTGAATACCTTTCCACAGACTACAATGTAGCACGCAGATTGCTTTTTAGGATCAGTCTCATTTTACGGTAGATGGATGTGAACCACAGAGGTGTCTGAACATCGCCACTGACTGTTTAATTTAATCAGTGCATCGATTCCATCAGTCTAGAAACATGCTTCTGTAAACACTCGCAAAGCCAGCAAATGGCCCTACAGAAATACAAACCTCTACAAAAATCACTTCCACCGACTAGCTGCTGGGGATTTTAACTCTTAAAAATGTACAATGTACTTTTTATACTGAAAAAAGGGTTAGGTCCTCACTGCTGCTCAAAGCCCTAGGAAGATGATCTTGCAGAACTCTAGGTATGGCTGTGATAGGCTGAACTCATCTTTACGGCAGCCACCAACGTCAATTTCTATCAACATTCTACAGGAGGCTAACGGACATTATGCATCACTCGTTCTGGAAGTGGACCTGCCACAAATATGAAGTTAACATGTTCTCCTTAGGCCTAGTTCAGACAGAACACCCATTCAATTAAAAGCAACAAGTTTACTTTAAATGCCACCTCCCTGACCACATACCCCTTTTTCTTTGCTTCCTTCAGCTGCCATGAACACGGAAAAGAATCCCCAATGGAAGTTGTTCCAATCCGAGCTTACACAGGGCTAAGGACTGCCAATATGCCAATTAAGGACTATTTACACAGCGTTCCAGGGCTCCCTGGAAACACCAAAAGAATTTTGACACTTGAAGACACACATACAGTAGGTCTTTAAATGCTTGTCTACAGCAGTGTTAATTTCGTCAACGAAAACGCATGTCAAAATTTTCGTCAGCGGCATTTTTGCAGTGACGAAAGCGAAACAAAAAAAGTACACCACATTTTCGTCCACTGATGAAAACTATGACAAAATAAATTTCTGGTTTTCATTAGCAAAACCCGCGATTGCCCGGTAACACAGCAGGACCTTGGATCTGTGTATGTAAACACACAGATCCACGGTTATGTCAGAGGAGAGGAGACCGATGGTGTGTTCTCAGTACAAAGAAACACTGATCGGTCTCCTCCCCTTGTAAGTCCCCTCCCCCTACAATTAGAATCACTCCCAGGGAACATATTAACCCCTTCAGCACCCCCTAGTGTTAACCCCTTCCCTGCCAGTCACATTTATACAGTAATCAATGCATTTATAGCATGGATCGCTGTATAAATGTGAATGGTCCCAAAAATGTGTCAAAAGTGTCCGATATGTCCGCCACAATATCACAGTCACCATAAAAAAATTAAAAATAAAAAAATAAAAATAAAATGCAGATCACCGCCATTACTAGATAAAAAAAATAATATAATAATAATAATAATAATAATAATAATAATAAAAAGGCTATAAATCTACCCTCTATTTTGTAGGCGCTATAACTTTTGTGCAAACCAATCAATATATGCTTATTGCGATTTTTACCAAAAATATGTAGAAAAATACAGATCGGCCTAAACTGAAGAAAAAACAAACACTTTTTTTTATATATTTTTGGGGGATATTTAGTATAGCAAAAAGTAAAAAATATATATTTGTTTAAACTTGTCACTCTTGTTTATAGCGCAAAAAATAAAAACCGCAGAGGTGATCAAATACCACCAAAAGAAAGCTCTATTTGTGGGGATAAAATTATAACAATTTCATCTGGGTACAGTGTTGTATGACAGCGAAATTGTCATTAAAAATGTGACAGTGCTGAAAGCTGAAAAATGGCTTGGGCAGGAAGGGGGTGAAAATGCACTGTATTGAGGTGGTTAATGTCATAATGTGCTAGTATGCATTGCATACTAGCACATTATGAAAGACTTACTTGAAAACGATGCCCGCTAAGGGTGCGCTGTCACCACTGACAAGGCTTTCATCTTCACCCGGCATTCTTTCCGGGTTCGCAGACACCCACCGTTTGATTGCCTGAGCCGCGATTACATCACTCCAGTGCATGCGCGTGGGAGTCACGGCCTCGGCACGACTGTGGATGGATTGCTGCCGCTGCTAAAGTAAATGTCTCCTAAACGGTGCATGTTTAGGTGGCATTTACTGTACCTACAGGTAAGTCTTATTATTATAGGCTTACCTGTAGGTATAAAATTAGAAAAAAGAAAGAAAACACCTTTACTACCGCTTTAAATTTACATTTACATTTCTGTATGTGGATGATGGCACTAATTATTTTAATAAATAAAAAAAACATCCAAGTAGCCTTTTCCTAATTGATATACAGCCATCACGTGATGCAGATCTTTTCCAGTCTGTCTGCAGGAAACATAAGCAGGTGGAGCTTCTAGTCATCTGCTAGTCACATGTTCCAAAAAAAAAATAAAAACAGCCTTTGGAATACAGAGTAAAAATAAATATCAATAAAAACTGCTTTAAAGTGGTTGTAAACCCTTACAATCCACTTTTTACTACAAGTAAGCCTAAAATTAAAGGCTTACCTGTAGCTACCCCGAAAATCTCCTAAACCTGCATGGTAGGAGATATCCCCTGTATCTGCATGTGCCGACGTCATTGGCACATGCACACTGAAGCAATGGCACGTTCGTGTGCCGTTACCAGCTGCTCCCGTGCGCATGCTATGCATATTAGCCATCATTATGCCTTTGTCTTGCAGGTTTTTTTTGTGGGTTTACAACCACTTTAAATCATACAAATATATTTGAAATCAAATCTTTATTTGATGGCAACAACCTGTTGTGGGAGGACTTCTGCCCGTCACAGGCTGTGTCATACCCCTTCAGCCTGTGGTCTTAGAAAACAGGGGGGGAAGAGGGAGGTGAAGCCTCCATCAATCTACATGTAATATCCCACCCCCATTGTGTATAGGTGGTTAGTGGGTATGGTGGAGGAAGTAGAGGGGGGAGTGGGCTGTCATTTACCACTGTGTAAACCGCCACATGTGACTATAGTCACATGGGCTGCTCAGATGTGATAGGGGGGAAATGCTCAGCATAGAAACCCACTAGAAACTGAGCATGTGCAGAGGTGCCAACACTGCTCTGCAAAATTCCTAGCTAAATTGGGAACTTAGAAGGTGGAGATGGAGAACAGCAAGAGCAACCAGTTTTTTAGCAGAATACAGAAAATAAATCTTATAGTGACTGTGTATGAACAGCACGTAATACACCATTTATTGATAGTTTTTTTATGATGTGGGTTTAGTGACACTTTAGGAGTCTCAGGCTAGATTCTCCAGAGCAATATGTGGGTGCTCAAGTCTGTAGGTTGCACTTGGAATGCAAAGCTCTGCTTTAATTTGCCCTACCCAGGTCCCAGACCGTTATGAGGACTCCAAGTAGGTTCTTGTAAATAAACCAAGTGTGATCCCACCCAAGAAAGCAGTTATCAATGAAAAGATTCAAACATAATAACCCACACTAACCAAGAATCACAACCTCAATGAGGTTTCCCATAACTAGATCCATATCTTTAACAAGCTTAGTAGTTTAATTAAAATGTGTGTCATATCGTGCCCTACATTATTCCAGCAATGCAAGCTATGCATATACATTTCCATGCATATTAAAATGTGGGAGATGTCATCGACGAACTAAACTACACTAAAAACATCAAATAAGGATTAGAGAAGAAGAGGGGCCGCATGGAATAAATGAAAAGAGTCTGCTTTCGCTACTCAGGCTTTACCCTCAGGCTGCGGTTCAATCCAACTCTTAGAGTATTCATACTGAGTCAATAGAGCAAAGAGGAATTAGCAGTATGTCAATACTGTAAGCCAATACTTAATAGCTATAATCATTACATTTATGACATAACATTACTGATATAATAAGCGAGAGCTCCAGGCAACATCCAAAATCTAGTCTCAAAATTATCATGTAAAACACAGTATTGCAACATACATTACATTACACACATTGCAACTCAAACTAAGTTAGGACTCATGCACACTGGTCATAAAAAAATGCTGCTTCCCGGAACGGGGGTTAGCTGATGCGGGGAGGAGCCGAGACAGCCACCAAGGGACCCCAGAAGACAAGGATCGGGGCCACTTTGTGCAAAACGAGCTGCACAGTGGAGTTAAGTATGACATGTTATTTCAAAAAAAAAAAAAAAAAAAAAAAAAAAAAAACCTTTACAACCCCTTTAACTGCCTTGCGACCGCTGGCTGTCAGTTGACAGCCAGGCGGTGCAGCTCTCGTGGCGGGAGGGTGTCATATGACGCCCTCCCCTTCGCGGCCCTCCGTGTCACTGGGCACCCGATGAGCGTGCCCGGCTGCCGCAATGAGTTTCTGCAGCTTTTTTTTCTGCCAAAAGGTTAATTTTTTTTTACTCCCAACTGAACTTTTATTTAAACATATGAGGGGAGTCAATGCTCAACTATTTCAAAAAATACATGTACAGCCGCCCCCCCCCCCCCCCCCCAATCCAGAGATGGAAAAGCAGTGGCCCATTAATATACATTAATGGGAACTGAATGGTGGGGTATGGGCACATTCTTAAATCCAATTGTTTATTATTTTATATGAAAACATTGACACAAGACAACAAAACCACAAAAATAGAAATCACCGCCCCCCCCAAAAAAAAAACAAAAAAAACAGACCGCCCCCTTCAACAAACCCCGCTATTCCCACCGTAATTCTCCCGCTCTACAAGACTCTGGTCTGGCGGCACCTAGAGTATGCATGAACAGTTGCGTACACCTACTAGGATTTATCAAGAAACCTTTTCTGTGCTACAAAAAATAAAATAAAAAAGCCACCACCCACTTACAGGAACCCTGCCCAACTAAAGCTGGCCATACACTATATGAAAAAAAAAATAAAAATAAAAAAAAAAAAAAAAAAAAAATCGGCCAAAAATTCAGTTAATGGACACAAAATCGATAATCATTTGGACGTTTTCGAGCCGAAAAAACGAAGGACAAGTTTGGAAATTTTCTGCCGAACGAACGATAAATTGAAAGGTTAATGTGTTTCCCGTCCGACCTGTCTGCACTAGGTATATGTAAAAAAACGAACATAAATTTTTTTATTTATGTTCACTGAACGATTTATTGGCCATTACATGATGGCACCATCGTTTGCGCTCGCGGCTGAACGTTCGTTTTTCGAAAATGGGTTCAGCCGATTTTTTGTATAGTGTATGGCCAGCGTAAGTCTCCATAAACACAAAAACTAAAAATGAATATTTTGCCGGTCTCGGTCCTTTCATGTATTTGGTCCAGCTACGTAATAAAACATATGGTTTTCTGCTTTGGTTATGGAACTTCATTTAGCAGGATGACAATGCTCAATACATCACCCTATACTGCTAGGAGGACAGTGGCTCCAGAAAGGATAATCACTGAGCTTCTCACTTCTAGATCCAGGCAGGGTGGGTTGTCTTGCTGCATGAAAAATAGGAACCAACAGTAACTAGCACCTACGATATGCCTTCCTTGCACTTTTGTTGCCTTAACCTTTACATCCGTTTTAAGTGAACCCCGTTTTTTTTTGTTTTTTTTTTAACTGGGAGTTTAGAACACTTTAAACCAGCTGAGTCACAAAGGCGCCGTAACAAAACCATTGGCGCACTAAAAAAAACACACCAGTCTGATAGGTCAGTCTCATTAATATCACTACAGATATTCACAGCATTTTGCTCCCACAATCCATGCAACACTTTACATACAGTACATTCACATCAGTCCCTGCCCTCAAAGCTTACAATCTAAGGTCTCTACATCACATGCGTACATACACATTAGGACCAAATTTAGACAGGAACCAATTACTCTACTCTTTAGAACGTGAAAAAAATAATCCATGCAAGCACAGAAAGTACACACAAACTCCATGCAAGCACAGAAAAGTACACACAAACTCCATGCAGATATTTGCAGCAGCACCCACACAAAAGCTCCAGGGTCGCCAATGGTCACTTCCAGAGTCCACATCATCCATCTACACACATTATTTAATTCTATAATGTTACGGAGCTGTGAATTCTGACACATTCTCATATACACAGTGATCCATGCCATCACAAGGGACGGGCTGCTGGCTTTCAATGCTGAGAGATTGCAACTCTCAATCACATTCTATGTTTACACGGTCACCCAACAGTTATTTATTAGCAATATATCTCTGATCAGCAGTACAACATTGACCGCACTGCCCAGAACTGAACAGACTTCCACTGGCAAGAATTCTCCAACACAATAAGATCTGTGGGTCTCTAAGGGCAGTGCCAATACAAAACTGACCACTCATTTCAGATAATTTTTTTTTTTAGTCCAGGCAAACCTGTTATATTAGAAGGAAATTCAACAGAAGAACTAAAGCAGAAGAGTCCAGAGACCTTTTGTGCGAGGTGTAGAATGGGACAGAGCGCGCAACACGTAGTCTCATATCGCACTATGATTTTCAATGCTAAGAATTACAGTATGTACGGCAGGGTTGGAGTCTGGATGAAACAGTACATGATTGGCATGTGCCAATTCATAACAATCAAGAGATATGGAGTTTAGATATAGTCAATGCTCTCTTTACTTGTATATCCAAGTACACAAATTTATAGATCACATTAAAGCAATGCAACCAGGCTTCAAGCTCACACTCTTTTTCAAGCCAATTTATTAATTGTGAGCTCAAAACCGGGTTGCATTGCTTTAATGTGGTATGTAAAATTGCAAACTTGGATATACAAGTAAAGAGAGCATTGGCTAGATCTGGACTCCATATCTCGTTTGATTATATGGAAGAAGTTAATATGGAGCCTGCTTGATTTTGAAGTCCAATTCTGTTACTGGAACTACGAAAGTGTGACTCACCCACAGGGGCGTAACTAGAAATCACAGGGCCCCATAGCAAAATGTTGTTTGGGCCCCCCCCCCAAAAAAAAAAAAAATTGAACTGTGCAAAACACAGTCTGTCTCCCACTCTCTTCCTAACTCCTGTCCAGACTCCAGGGCCTCCTCATGTGCCGAAAACGATGTCCCTTCACAGGCGCGCTCGAGCATTCTGCCCCGCCCACTCTGCTCTGTGCTTCTGATGTATGCAACTGCATGTGTTTGGACACGGCCGGACTCGCGGGGCCCGGGAGGCTTAACAGTAAACTTACATTGCTCATCCTCACAGGACACTTTTTTTTTGGACGGCGGAGTCTTATTAAAATTAGGAGGTGGAAATTTGTTTGTAGGTGTGGCCTAGTGAGGAAAGAAAAATGCGCCGTGCAAAGCGCTCCACGGCGAAGTATGGGCTTGGTTTCATCGTAATATTGGGCTTGGCTTAAAGGGGCGTGACTCAAAGGGGCGTGGTTAGAGTCTGAAATGAACAAGGGATGGAGGGAGAAACAAAGAAAGAAAGAAAAGAGAGAGAGAGGAAGGAAAAAAAGAGGAATGAAGGGACAGCAGCCCAGATCCTACACCACAATAGAAATATGTATATAAAGATAAGTTTAATTATATTGAAAAATATAATAAAAATACTGGTGTTGGTGCTTCAATCATCCCGACACCATGGTTGTTAGGGTGTCAGGGTGTTTGTCAGGGTGATTGAAGCGCATTATTTCTATTATTACATAATGCAGAATCAGAATCAGTGGGGCCACCGAGTGTGTCACTTGCCACGTCGCCTGCCTCCAGATGCCATCAGGTGTCCCCAGCGGTGTGCTCCCTTACATTTCAGGTGTCCCCAGCCAGCGGAGTGCTTCCTTACATTTCAGGTGTCCCCAGCCAGCGGAGTGCTTCCTTACATCTCAGGTGTCCCCAGCTAGCGGAGTGCCTCCTTACATCTCAGGTGTCCCCATCCAGCGGAGTGCCTCCTTACATATCAGGTGTCCCCAGCCAGCGGAGTGCCTCCTTACATCTCAGGTGTCCCCAGCGGAGTGCCTCCTTACATCTCAGGTGTCCCCAGCGGAGTGCTTCCTTACATCTCAGGTGTCCCCAGCCAGCGGAGTGCTTCCTTACATCTCAGGTGTCCCCAGCCAGCGGAGTGCCTTCTTTACGTCTCAGGTGTCCCCAGCCCCCAGGTGTCCCCAGCCAGCGGAGTGCCTCCTTACATCTCAGGTGTCCCCAGCCAGCGGAGTGCCTCCTTACATCTCAGGTGTCCCCAGCCAGCGCCGTGCCTCCTTACATCTCAGGTGTCCCCAGCCAGCGGAGTGCTTCCTTACATCTCAGGTGTCCCCAGCCAGCGGAGTGCCTCCTTACATCTCAGGTGTCCCCAGCCAGCGGAGTGGCTCCTTACATCTCAGGTGCCCCCCCCCCCCCCCCCCAATTGGAGTCCTTCTGTATCCCAACAGCAGTGTCTCCAAGGGGGGAACAAAATAGAGGAGGAGCCTGCCAGCTACAATAGAAATTGAGCTGTGGCAACGCCCACCCCCCACCCCTTTCCACAGCAGGTCACAGATGACAGACAGACCGGGGGCGGGGGGTGGGCGGCGCCACACCTCTCTTTCTACTGTAGAAACTCGGCAGGCTCCCTGTCTAATTCGTCTGGTCTTCTAGAAAATGGCGGCCGGCGGAGACAATATCTCCGTCGGCCGCGGACCTCTAGCGGCGGCAGGCAGCGAAAAACAATATTTGGGAACTAGGATGGGGCCCCACTTGGCTGCAGGCCCCATAGCGAACGCGTGGGTCGCTATGGCGGTAGTTCCGCCACTGCTCACCCATAATCACAAAGTCATTTCATATGTATATATAGTGAGAGGGAAAAGTATTTGAACCACTGCTGATTCTGTATGTTTGCCCACTGACAAAGAAATGATCAGTCTCCAATTTTAATGGTAGGTTTAATTTTAACAGTGAGAGACAGAATACCAACAAAAATATCCAGAAAAAACGCATTTTAAATAAGTTATAAATTGATTTCCACTAATGAGTGAAATAAGTATTTGATCCCCTATCAAATCAGCAAGATTTCTGGTTAACAGGTGTCTTCTATACAGGTAACTTTTTTATGTATGTGAAATCTCCAAGGAGAAACACCAGTACCCCCCGGTACAGACGGGACTTTTCAGGCGAACAGGGAAAAAATATATATATTTATTTATAGATAGAAATGGGTGTCTACCACCCGATTAGCTAGAGAAAAAGGGGAAAATAAGGACTGCAATGACCACTCTACCGCCTCCATCCCTGGAGTACACGAAAAGAAAGATAAATCGCCCTGGGACTTTGAATGAGGTGGGAGAGAGTAGGCACACGTTCACGAAAAAAGATGTAGAAATATCAATTTATTAAATACATAATGCTGTATAATCGTTGGGAACAACAATGAATGTGCGTTACCCGGCATAATAGCCAAATTAACAGCAATGGTAAAAACAAAAATCAACTCACTACATTCCATTTGCATCCATAGAGTGATAAATTTCATCATGAAATAGCTGAATCAGTTAATATATATACACAACATCATATGAGGTAGCAAGTTGTACATGCATAAATGAAACAATATATGAACCAAAATTACACACAACAATGAAAAAAATCAGCAATATAAACATACATGGAGCATTGGTAATGCCCCAACAAGGAATACCCAGCAGTATGAATATAAAAAGCATTGATGGTTCCCTACGCGTTTCGCGAGTCTTGGCTCGCTCTTCAGGGGCGGATGCATATTTTGTTCTATCTGGAACAAAGAAATAAAATTGGGAAAATATATATTGATGTGGTGAGGGCAAAGGGAGGATTAATGATTGGGAAGGGAGGTCAGTAAAAAAGAGACCTCATACTCACCAAACAACTGGGCTTGGTCACTAACCATTGATGTCATGATGGCGGCAAAGAATGTCCAGCTCGGGAGCTGAGGGGACATGGCGAATGGATACCGCAGCGGGAAACACCCGGTGGAAGGCATTGACTGGGAGAGGCATTCGGTCAAAGGTCTCAGAGGTACCAAAAAATATATCTGAAAAAGGAAAATATGTATCGAAAAGGCAGCAGGCTCAAAAAGGGAAAAAGTTGGGACCACTTGGAAAGCATAGGTGGTTGAGGTTGACAAATTGATGTATGAATGAGTGAAAAACATATTGTGTCCCATATCCCTCTATATATACGTAACAATGACTAATTTAGGCAGCATGCCAAGAATGTATCCAATAAAGGTATCAAATAAAGATAATGAACGGTATGGGCTAAGAGACTAGAGGAGGGGAAGAGAGACCAATTATGAATTGAATTAATGGACTCTAATATGTGTGGGGGAATCAGGCCACCCACATATTGGGTATGGATAAACCAAAATGTTGCCTTAAATCAAATTGAATTCAATTGAAACCCCCCAGCGTGAATGATAGCCTTTCATACCTGTGACCCCTGCGTTGTGCACCAGGGAGGTTTTCTTGACCTCCTGGGACACTATGTTTTTCACTCATTCATACATCAATTTGTCAACCTCAACCACCTATGCTTTCCAAGTGGTCCCAACTTTTTCCCTTTTTGAGCCTGCTGCCTTTTCGATACATATTTTCCTTTTTCAGATATATATTTTTTGGTACCTCTGAGACCTTTGACCGAATGCCTCTCCCAGTCAATGCCTTTCACCGGGTGTTTCCCGCTGCGGTATCCATTCGCCACGTCCCCTCAGCTCCCGAGCTGGACATTCTTTGCCGTCATCATGACATCAATGGTTAGTGACCAAGCCCAGTTGTTTGGTGAGTATGAGGTCTCTTTTTTACTGACCTCCCTTCCCAATCATTATCCTCCCTTTGCCCTCACCACATCAATATATATTTTCCCAATTTTATTTCTTTGTTCCAGATAGAACAAAATATGCATCCGCCCCTGAAGAGCGAGCCAAGACTCGCGAAACGCGTAGGGAACCATCGATGCTTTTTATATTCATACTGCTGGGTATTCCTTGTTGGGGCATTACCAATGCTCCATGTATGTTTATATTGCTGATTTTTTCATTGTTGTGTGTAATTTTGGTTCATATATTGTTTCATTTATGCATGTACAACTTGCTACCTCATATGATGTTGTATATATATTAACTGATTCAGCTATTTCATGATGAAATTTATCACTCTATGAATGCAAATGGAATGTAGTGAGTTGATTTTTGTTTTTACCATTGCTGTTAATTTGGCCATTATGCCGGGTAACGCACATTCATTGTTGTTCCCAACGATTATACAGCATTATGTATTTAATAAATTGAAATCTTTTCGTGAACGTGTGCCTACTCTCTCCCACCTTATTCAAAGTCCCAGGGCGATTTATCTTTCTTTTCGTGTACTCCAGGGATGGAGGCGGTAGAGTGGTCATTGCAGTCCTTATTTCCCCCTTTTTCTCTAGCTAATCGGGTGGTAGACACCCATTTCTATCTATAAATAAATATATATATTTTTTCCCTGTTCGCCTGAAAAGTCCCGTCTGTACCGGGGGGTACTGGTGTTTCTCCTTGGAGATTTCACATACATAAAAAATATCTACTTTCTGGGATGTTGGCAACACTTTATGGGAACTATGTTCCCTAGAATGGTTCAGCAATTTTTGTTCTATACAGGTAACGAGCTGAGGTTAGGAGCTTTCTCTTAGGCCCCTTTCACACGAGGCGGACTCCGCTTGCACGGAGTCCGCCGGCTCAGCGGGAGATCTCTCCGTTGATCTCCGCTGAGCCGGCAGATGACAAGCCTCTCTCTACTCACTGAGCGGGGAGGGGCTTGCGAGCGCCGCTGGTCTCTATGGAGAGATCGGATGAAAACGGACAGTGTGTCCGTTTTCATCAGATCTCACCCGATCCGATAGCGACGGATCTGGACGTAGAGCCATGTCTGCTTTTGGCGGATCAGACCGGGTCGGATGTCAGCGGACATGTCTCCGCTGACATCCGACACTCCATAGACTAACATGGAGCGGCCGTTCAGATCCGCCGTCAAAAACTGACAGGCGGATCTGAACGGTCCATCCATGTGAAAGGGGCCTAAAAGGGAGTGCTCCTAATCTCAACTTGTTACCTGTATAAAAGACACTTGTACACAGAAGCAATCAGATTCTAATCTCTCCATCATGGCCAAGACCAAAGAGCTGTCCAAGGATGTCAGGGACAAGATTGTAGACTTAAGCCCCATACACACGGTTGGATTTTCCGACGGAAAATGTCCTATCGGACAATGTTGTCGGAAATTCCGACCGTGTGTAGACTCCATCGGACATTTTCCATCGGATTTTCCGACGGACAAAGTTTTATCTTCTGCTCTCAAATTTTCCGACACAAAGTCCTATCGGACTTTTTCCGATCGTGTGACGGACAAAGTGCCACGCATGCTCAGATCACATTACAAGACCAAAGCTATTGGCTACTAGCCTCTACGTAGTCCCGTCGTAGGCAACAAACGTCACCACGTTCAGAATGATTGGATTTTCCGACAACTTTGTCCGACATTAGTGTCGGACTAAATCTGTCGGAAAAAATCCGATGGGTTTTGTGGTCGGATTTTCCAACCGTGTGTATGGGGCATTACACAAGGCTGGAATGGGCTACAAGACCATCATCAAGGAACTTGGCGAGACGGTGACAACAGTTGGTGCAATTATTCGCAAATGGAAGAAGCACAAAATAACTGTCAATCTCCCTCAATCTGGGTCTCCATGCAAGATCTCACCTTGTAGTTTCAATAATCATGAGAAGGTTACTATACGGGAGAATCTTGTCAATGATCATAGTTAGGACCATAGGCACCAAGAAAGAAAAATTGGTAACATATTGTGCCGCGAAGGACTGAAATCCTGTAGCGCCTGCAAGGTCCCCCCAAGCACATGTACAGGCCCGTCTGATATTTGCTATTGAACATCTGAATGATTCAGAGGAGAACTGGGTGAAAGTGTTGTGATCAGACGAGACCAAAAATCTAGTTTTTTTGCATTAACTCACCATGTTTGGAGGAGGAGGAGGAGAGGAGGAAGAGGAAGAGGAGTGCTGCCCATGAACCCTAGAACACCATCAACATGGGAGGTGGAAACATTATGCTTTGGGGGTGTTTTTCTGCTAAGGTGACAGGACAACTTCACCGCATCAAAGGGACGATGGGAGGGGTCATGTACCGTCAAATCTTGGGTGAGAACCTCCTTCCCTCAGCCAGGGAATTGAAAATGGTTTGTGGATGGGTATTCCAGCATGACAATGACTCAAAACACACGGCAACAAAGAAGAGGCTCAAGAAGAAGCACATGAAGGTCTTAGAGTGTCCTAGCCAGTCTCCAGACCTTAATCCCATAGAAAATATGTGGAGGGAGCTGAAGGCTCGAGTTACCAAAATGTCAGCCTCAAAACCTTAAGGACTTGGAGAAAATCTGCAAATAGGAGTAGGACAAAATCCTTCCTGAGATGTGTGTAAACCTGGTGGCCAACTACAAAAAACGTCTGACCTGATTACAAACAAGGGTTTTGCCACCAAAGACCAAGTCACGTTTTGCGAAGCGGTCAAGTGCTTATTTCACTCATTAAAATGCGAATCAATTTATAACTTTTTTGAAATGGGTTTTTCTGGATTTTTTTATTATTCTGTCTCTCATTGTTAAAATAAACCTACCATTTAAATTAGACTGATTTCTTTGTCAGTGGGCAAACTTACAAAATCAGCAGGGGATCAAATACTTTCCCCCTCACTGTATGGCCCTGATCATTAAACCTTATAATGTAAATATCATACAAATAGGAACACAAGTATTCACAATGTGCTGCTGTAAACAGTTACCCTTAAAGTGGTTGTAAACCCTTACAGACCACTTTAACCTACAGGTAAGCCTAGATTAAGGCTTACCTGTAGGTCCAAGAAATATCTCCTAAACCTACACGTTTAGGAGATATTTGCAAAAGACAGGCACCGATGTCTACGTCGCATGCGCCTTTAATGGTGAGCAGGCGCACTGAGCGTGCCATTTCCAACGGCAATTGTGCCGTTATTGGCGGCTCCCGCGTGCATGCACGGGAGTGACATCGTGGCTCTGGCCAATCACAGCACCGGAGCCGCTAAACCGAAGGAAGATAGGTGACGCTTCATGGAGGAGGGGACAGCGGGGACATCGCAGGCTCCTGCCACAGTACGTGTTCCTGTGACAAGGCTGCTGATGGGAAACAAAAACGAGTCTGTAAGGAACGCGCTCAGCCGAAAGGCGTTAAGGTAGAACTCTGAGGAAAACAACATTCTACAGTCTGATATGGAGTGGGGAACTGTTCGCTCATGTGTGGGGGTTATAGTGTTCCTATGGGGGCGATTTTCCCTCCTTTCCTGTTCTAGCGACACAAAGGCCATTGCTGTGAGGTGAACATACACTGTCGCTACTCTGGTCAGAACAAGGGGGCATACAAGTGCTAGAGGCAGCCATTGCATACTGAGTAAGCTGGAAACAGGTGTCCAAAAAGTGTGCGGCATGTTTAGCAGCATAGTAAAAAAAAAAAAAAGAAGTATGACACAGCTGCGCCCAGGGCCGTACAGCTCTGCAGATTTCATACATTTACGCATCAAGACATTACAGGAATTGCACACATCTAAATGCAAGTACTTTAGGTGCATTTTTATGCAGAAAATTAAGCCAAAACCTGGCCATACGGCTTTTATCAACCGGACAAATTCGTTCAGTGGGTGGCCCAATTGGCAAACCCCAACCCCCCCCCCCCCCCCCCCCGACATACCATTATCTGAAAAATCACAAAAGGAGCCGGGTGGACAAACGTCAGTCAAAAAACAGCTGCACCCAATCAGATGCAGCCACCGTTTGGGTATATTCTGACATCCAATCCGGCTGTCAGAAAACAATAGTCTACACCGCACAGATTCCTCTGCAGAAATATATCCAGCTTTAAACAAAGGATTAGCAATTGTACGGTCCCTTGTTATTTGAGTAACTTTATTCAGCTGAAGAGTCTGCTTCAGGTACAAGGTAGAAAGGGTTATTATGTGGTTTGTAATGTTTGGTTAAGGGCTCCTTCATACCAGCCCACACATTAAACACTGCAGGTTGTGTTTACATTTTTTTTAAGAAAAATAAATTGTGTGCCAAAAACACAACTTCACCAAAAGTCTACGGTTGTAAGGAGCTGTGGTGCGTTGGTATGCGGTGTGGTGAATGGCACTGCACTGCTGGAAGTCATATGACTCCCAGTCAGGATAACTGAACCACCGCCCGGCCGTCATTCTGCTATAGGCCGGGCGGGAAGTGGTTAAACTGAACAAGTTGTTTTACAAGGCAAGGGTTTACATATACTTTAAAGTGGAAGTAAACCCCCCTATCGTTTTCAGCCAAGGAAGCTGCCATCTTTGCCTCTGTTTAATCTTCAACTGCCACAGTGCTACACATGTGATCCGTTATGACACCAGCCATTGGATGGTTTGACTGTTTGGTTGAGAGCACAGCCAATGTGCAGTTAGCACTCACGGCATGCCTTTTTTTTTAGACTGTTAAATCGATGGGTTTACTTCCGCTTTAAGGGAGTTAAACCCAGGACCCTGCATTCACTAGATCTGGTCTCCCACAGTACACAGGACATGGAAATGCAATAATTTTAGTAAATATAAACTGATAAATATCTTTTCTCATCAGCAGTATATATAGCAGTCTTGTGACTTCTATCGGTTCCTGGTAAAGCTTGTAGGAGGAAGAGTTCAAATACTGCACTGTGCTGTCCTATCAGGATCCAGGACTCCTGACTCTGCCTGGACAGTGCTGATTGGCCCTGTGCTGATCACATGCACTCTCCCACGAAAGAAAGAAAGAAAGAAAGAAAGAAAGAAAGAAAGAAAGAAAGAAAGAAAGAAAGAAAGAAAGAAAGAAAGAAAGAAAGAAAAAAAAAAAAAAACTCTCAAGCAATACACACCAAACATGTGCAGCCCGACTCCAAAGGCTCTGTACTATTTGGAGATGTTCTGGAGTCAGTGTAATAAGACGAAGATCTCTGTATACAAGATCAAGCAGCCTTTCTATACAATGCAGATGATTAACCCCTTAGGTTCCACAGTGAGTATAACAAGCATGCTTTACTGAATATACAGACTGATTTTACTGTTGTGGGTTTAGTAACACTAATTCAGTTTGTAGTACAAGCAGCTAAAGAGGCAAGCAATGGCTTGTTTTGAGGCTCTTTAAGAGAGAAGTATGGACTTCCAAGAAAACAGTCATACTCCCCTAGGTGGATGCAGCATCAATCTGATTCTGCACCGGCTCTGAAAAAGGAAATGCCCGATAGAACACAGCTGATCGCTCAGTTCTCCCCTGCGCTTCGAGCAGAGAGCGGCAGCCCGTCCATAGGGGGCGCCGCCCCCACCCCCCAGGCAGTCAAAAAAAAAAAAAAAATATTTAAACATGACCCTAGACATTTTTTTACTGTCCTTTTATGCACTGTGTCCCGGCGCCGGGCGCAACGCAGTATGGGAAACGTCACGTCGATGCAATCATGAGATTGCAGACGAGGCGCTTCATTTGCCTGAAAAAAAATTGCTCTGTGGCGCGGTCGGTGGCCTGGCCAGGCGAGTGCAGTGCATAGAATCAAATGCATTGAGCTACGTCACTCAAGGAAGTGACGTTGGCACTCGTCTGTTCAGTCCAGCGTGAGAGGAAGCCGAGCTGAGCCTATGTACAACATGTAATTCATGGCATGTCCTACATAAAATGTTCTACACACAGGCTGGCTGCATTTGGTGGGACGCAGGCTGCATGTAAGGAGGTTCTCCACTGAGGGCACCTGATGCAAGGCTGGATTCACACCTATGCATTTTTAATGCTTTTTTTGCATTTTGCAGATTTGCACTACAGTCCATTTAACATGGTTTCCTATGAAACACGTTCTGTAGGGCAGATCTGCAAAATGCAAAAAGCACTAAAAATGCATAGGTGTGAATCCAGCCTAAGGAAGGACTCCGCTGGGGACGCCTGATGGCAGACGACGTGGCAGGTGACACTCAGGGCTCCCACTGATTCTGCATTATGGGGAGTTGAATCATTTCATTTTATATTACATTTACAATGCAATAGAAATAATGTGATTCAATCATCCTGACACCATAACAGTCATGGTGCCGGGATGATAGAAGTGCCAACACCAGGTGTTTGGAGTATATTTATCTGCTCATTGTTAAGCTTTCTAGAATACACATTTCTATTGTTGTGTAGGATCTGGGCCTGCTGTCCCTTCATTCCTCTCTCCCTCCATCCCTCGTTCATCTCAGACGCTAGCTACACCACCTTAGAGCCACGCCCACTATTTCACTGAAACCACACCCATTTTCACCAAGTTGGAGGAGTCAAAAAGGCAGGGCGTGGTCTGGCGCCCCCCCCCTGCCTAAAACTTCACCAGCCGCCACTGGAGAGCGGTGACCGACAGTCATCGCACTTTGCTCTGCCCCTTCCAGCAGGGAACGGCCTGTCCATTAGTGGCGCCCCCTCTCTCCTCGCCACCCCCTATACGGTAATGGATAGATTCATGCATAGCATGAATCTATCCATGGCCACAGCAGCCGCCCCTTATTCATGCATCCAGACTCTTTTGGGTCACTGGGTGCACGTATTACAGCGGCCAGTTTTTTTTTTTTTTTTTTTTTTTTTTTAAGCACCTGATTAGAGCCATAAATAGGGTGGCTTCGGGACACTGAGGGTGAAACCAGATCCCACCAGGATGTGTTGCAACAGCGGGGTTCGGTTGTTTGCAGCCCCCCCAAACAAAAAAAAACAAAAAACACACCAGCTGCCACTGCCCACCAGTGCTCACTGGAGCACTGGGCTGGGGGAGGGGGAAGGAAAGGCTGGCACAGTCTCCCAGTGGCACATCTGGTTGGATCCCAACTGTAAAGTCTGGATCTTTGCCCAGCCTGGACCAGCTGAGTGACATTAGCCTATCTGCTGACAGCTGAAAATGGGTCACAGGAGTGCAGAACAAACTACACTCCTGTGACCTACAGGAGAAGTACAGACAAAATACCTTTGCTCATACTTCTCTATTAGCTGGTTGTTTTTGTCAATCATGAAATTTATTACTAAAACCACCAATACCTGTACATTGAAGCGCAAATAATATATATCAATTACCGTACACTGGTTGCATTTGTATTTATTTACACTTGTGTATCCCACATAGGTGTCTTTGGCTGTCTTGTTTTTGCATGTTTTCACATGGTTTTTGGGCACTTGTACTCCTTGTATTTTTAGGCTTCAGCATTTTTGTTTTAGCGCAAAGATATCGCGTTAAGAAGTTGAGAGGACGGTTGGTGCAAAAAAAAAGTGCATGTTTTTCCGGCACCAATATTAAAAAGTCTGTTGTGGCCAAATGCACGCGATTGCTCATATGTGAATGGCCACATTAGAACAACATGGAAGTCTGAATGTTGAGCATTGACGCCCTTCTGGAAGGGCCCTCCAAAATCACTCAGGTGTGAATGGGGACTAACTTACTCTCCGCTAACTGTTAAACAGAAGAACAGGAGGCTAAAATCCATTTTTAAATCGATATTTCTCAGAATAAGGAAGGCCCAGGCTGCCCTTAGAAATCCTTCCTGTAAAAAGGAATAACTCAGCCTGTCTTATCCTTCCGTATGAAGCCATTTACTCTTTTGAGGCACTGTATGTATTAAGATTCACTGATAAATGATGTACAAACTGCCAAAAGCTGAATGTGAAATGATTGCATTTTCACTAAGGGAAATTAAAGTGAAAATGAAAAACATCCATTCTAAAAACAGAAGGTGCCTGCTTGTCAAACTGCTTTGATAAAATACCAGCTTTTTAATTGCAGATTGTTCTAGACAAAACAAATGAAAAGTCTGATGTATTCTGGGTTACAAAAATGGCAAGCAATTGTGCGGACAAACCCGCTACAGAGAAATTAAATGGTACATTAAAATCTTGCCAAAAGCATTAAAGTACAGCTAAAAAAATTAATAAAAAAAATTGTTTTGTATGGAGAGGGATTAGAACCCATCAGTTTTTATGATGTTGTGTCCCCGTTAGGGAGATTCACCTTCTCTATTAGTCCATTAAAAGTCATTATTAAAAAAGTAGAAACCAAAATTTTGAGTTGTGCCCAGATTTGTAATAGAGGAGAAATCTCCGTACGGGGGCACTAGTTCTGGTGACCCAGGATATTAGCTTATTTTGCAGGGACTTCCTCTGAATTGGTCCCTTCATTGAGGATATTTTTCCTCACTTCCTTGCATCTGACACCAGTCCATAGAAATAGGGGCACAGCTGCACATGAAGACACAAACAGCAATAAAAATATTGTCTGAAATTCTAACTTGTCTTTCTCTAAATGCTAAAATTGCATGTATGTCTATATTACAGTAGGGAAAGATTCCATCATTTTCTGCCCATACAACAATAAAAACCTTACATAAGGAGAGCAGTGACTAACAGTCACTGTTCTCCACTTGGAGCAGACCAGGAGCTGAATGATCAGTGGTCATGTGATGGGTCAGTTCTAGATCTTAGACCAGACGTTGGATAGTATAGAGTCAAGTATGGATGTTGGTCTGTTGGAATATTTTCAACCCTTAAAATTGTTGTATACCCTTTACCCAGTGAAGTGAATAGGCTAAGGTGATACAAAGATGAAACAAATCCTCCTACTAGAGCAAATCATAGGCCATTTCTCAGCTTCAGCAGATGGGGGGGAAAGCTAATGTCACACACTGCACAGCCATCAGGCATGGAGCCGACTGTAATCTGAGACCTGAGTGGAAGGAAAGCACACACCTCCTCTACACAGCCTCTTAGGGAAACATGCACAGCTGAGGCCGTCAACCTTGTGTGTGCCGGAAGGAAGTTGGACCCTCTTGATTTTGAGATTATCTGTCAGAAGAAGTGACTAGACAGAAATCACACTCTTCATTTTTTTTTTTTTTTATTACAGAGGTTTACAACCACTTTAGTAAAATACTTTGTTATAGAAGTGATTTCAAATACTTCTAATTACAGTTATCAGGAATAGGACAATATTGATGAGCATGTTTAATTTCCATTTTATAAAGTGCATTTACAGTGCCACTGGACAGTATTATGGGAAAAGGTATGCTTCCTAAAACAAGTACTATAATGAGGCTTGTCTGATTTATGTTCTGTAGATTGAAAGCCAGCAAAGATTCATGTGCTGAAAACAAAGTTTTGTGTTCCCGACAAAAATAAATATGCTATCCCCCATATATAAATAATGCAGGAGTTTCTCAATAGCAAGCCAAGCAATGACTGCCTGACTGCTAGAAGAGAGACTACAATTTACATTTGACCTACATCAAAGTCAAAATCTTGAGGAAGAGAAGCTGTCAATGCTGCCAAAACTTGGACAAGCCGGTCATCTGAAATATGATTTGGATCGTGGCAGTTTGACAAGAGGCTCCCTTTATACAGAAATAGTACATGCATACGGATATCATTTATTCTTCAATCCATATCTAATAATTCTTTTTCCTTTAATAAGCAGAAAGGAGACATGTGTGTGCTCGTCCATCCACAGGGAATGATGGTTTAGCTAAAATCAAAAACTAATAATGCTCACAAAGAACATAATTTACAGTTAGTATGAGGTGTCCTGTGTGCCGATTCTTATGTTAGGAGAAATCTTCCTCTGCCATTCCCCGATTCCTACCTATGCTGCTGTAATCTTCCAGTGCGGTGAGGGTTAATTCAAGGGCTGTCATAAGGTCTCATCAAGATATTGACTATGCCCGCCCTTTCCTGCCAGATCCACCATTCATAAAAGCCGAAATACAACTTCTATAAAAGGATATAGGATCTATGAATGGGGGGCAGGCAGATGACTGCTAGCTCCACCCCTCCATTCATAGAAGCTTTAGTACAGCTTTCATAAATGGTGGATCTGTTTGACAATGCCCGCTCTTTCCCATCTCTTGCTGAGAGCTCATGACAGCCCTTAGGATCCTTTCACATAAGCTTGACAGTGTACAGACTCAGTGTTGCTCAGCAGGGATCAATCCGCTGATCCCCACTGAGCAGGTGGATGACAGGTCCGTCTCCACGCACTGTGCCAAGACAGACTTGTCAGAGCTCCGAAGTCCTCTACGGCAGTGGTCATCAACCCTGTCCTCAGGGCCAACAGGCCAGGTTTGCAAGATAACTGAAATACATCACAGGTGATATCATTTGCTACTCAATGATTGCAGTATTCTAGTCTGCATCTCCCAAGGTAATACATAAAACCTGGCCTGTTAGTGGGCCCTGAGGACAGGATTGATGACCACTGCTTTATGGAGATTGGATGAAAACTGACCGCCTGTCTGTTTTCATCCAATCCGATTCTTCAGACAGATGGAAAATAGGTTTCCATCCTTCCAGATTTCACAGACAGGTTTGGATCAATCAAAATCATAGAAATGTATGATCCTCCACCCATTTATGCTTAATTATTACTGTATGTCTCGATTGTGGTCATTTAATCTTAAACACAATGTAAACTTCCCTTGTAATAGGAATGGTGCATGACAGGTCCTCTTTATGGAGAGATGTGGGGTCTATAGGACCCCACATCTCTCCTCCAGGCTGGAAAGCATTAAATCAAAAAAGAAAAATTGATGATCTGATGCTTTTCTAGCGGAGATCTCGGCTTTGTTGACTTATGGGGCCCGGACGTCACGTCATAACGTTGGGCCCGGGCCTCCGAGATTCATAGAGATTGCCAGGGACCATCTGTCCCTTTGAAATCTCTATGCCTCTCTTCCGGTGCCAACCATAGAAACATAGCCACCCTCTCTAGTACAATCCAGAGATGAACTAGTGAGTACAGACTATAGAATTTGTAGTCTAGATACTGTAGAGCAGTGCCATATGCGTTGCTCTTTCCAAGCTGACAGACGTGTAGGAAAAAAAGGAAAGGTTCAGGAGCTCACAGACTGTTACAAGGAGGCAGACAAACACAATAAGAAATGATTTAAAGAAAAGAAGGATTGCAGGGCTATTAAAGTGGTTATTCACCAGGGAGGGGGGGTTAAAAGTCAGCAGCTACAAATAATGTAGCAGCTGACTTTTAATAACAGGACACTTACCTGTCCAGGGATGCCGCACAATCATCACCCGGGCTAGTTCTTCACTAGCCTTTGGGTTTGGGCACCCTAAGGCTGCATTCACACCTGAGCGTATCGTTTTCAGGTAGAAAATCGCGTGATTTTACAGATTTTGCAGCATTTTTTACTGCAATTTTGCAGGGTTTTTTTTACAGCGTTTTGCCACGATTTTGTGCAAGGCAAAAGGTCACCAATGTAAAAAGAAAAACGCCAAAATCTGCCCGATTTGAGTGACAAAAAAGGGTCCAGAACTTGTTTGAGCTTCAGGCGTTCGGCTTCAGGTGACATGGAGTGGAGATGTGGACCATCTCCATAGAGAATAATGGATTTTTTTTTCCCCTCTAGCGTTTTGTAGCTTCAGGCTTCAAGCTACAAAACGCTCGGGTGTGAATGCAGCCTTAATGTGGGCAGCCAGCTATGCTGCTTTCAGCTTCACAGCTGGCTGCCCGCTGCACACGCGCCAGCTGTGCGGTGCTTTGTGAATGGCAGGTGAAATCTAACCATTTAATGCAAACAAACCAACCCATCATTACAAACACTATAAAAGTTGCCAGATGGTACAAACAGGTAGCTATACTTATAGATGAACTAGTACTGGATATTGCTCTGTGGCCTCTAGTGTTTCTTTAAAGAAAACCTGTACAGAGAGAACACGTAAGTTACCACCTCTGACCTCCCCTTATGAAAATGCTAGTTGTAGATCAGGACGGCCAACTCTACCTGAATTACACAGAAATGTGATCTGCACTTGTGTCACGAGTGTAAAGTGTACAAAAAAAAAAAAAAAAAGGCAGCTTACACAATATCCTGATACAAGATATGTAAACAATAAAAAGCAGAAAATGGTGCTGTAAATTACAAACAGTCTATATCTCAAAGAGAAAGCAAAAACTAATAAAAGTGCAAAGAATTACATAAGCGCAAAAATATGTCCATGATTACATGTTAATATTTGTACAGTGCACACTCTTTTTGTACTTCTATGACTCTTTGCACATTGCAATAGATGGTCATTTTATAGGGTCACTGTATAGTGCTATCTGAATTGCATACTATCAGCTCACAAAATATGGAATCCAGAGGCAGCCAGGCACCTAGCATTCTCAGGAAGAGAGGTCAATGATAATCCCCATATTTCTCCAGTACAGGGTTGGATGATCGCATGTCTGGATTATTTGGTATCCACCTTAACTACTTCAGCCCTGGAAGATTTTCCCCCTTAATGACCAGGCCATTTTTTGCGTTACGGCACCGTGTTGCTTTAACCGACAATTGTGCAGTCGTGTGACGCTGTACCCAAAAAAACATTTTTCGTCCTTTTTTCCCCCACAGAGTTTTCTTTTGGTGGTATTTCAACACCTCTGTGGTTTTTATTTTTTGCGCTTTAAAAGGGGTTGTAAAGGTTCATGTTTTTTCACCTCTAGGCATTAAGGTGAAAAAACATCCGACGATTACCGGCCCCCCAGCTCCCCGTTTTACTTACCTGAACCCTGGAAAGTCCCACGCCGAACGCGCTCAATCGTTTCCTGGACTTCTCGGCTCTTCATTGGATAGATTGATAGCAGCGCAGCCATTGACGCGGGCGCCAGGGCCGAGTCCTGCAATTGGTGGCTATGGACGCCGAATGCAGGACTTGGGAGCGCGCCCGCAAAGTAACCCCCTTGGGAGAGCACTACCCAGGGGGGGTTATCTGAAGCGGGGAGGAGCCGAGAGAGCCACGAGGGACCCCAGGAGGATCGGGGCCACACTGTGCAAAGTGGAGGGAAGTATGATATGTTTGTTATTGAAAAAAAAAAAAAAAAAAAATAGAACCTTTAAGCAGCGGACACTTTTTGGGACCAGTGACATTTATACAGCAATCAGTGCTATAAAAATGCACCGATTACTGTATAAAATGACACTGGCAGGGAATGGGTTAACACTGGTGGGGGCAATCAAGGGGTTAAATGTTTACCTTGCAAGGCGTTTCTAAATGTGGGGGGGGGGGGGGGGGGGGACTGACTGGGAGTACAAAGATCGTTGCTCCTAATTACTAGGAACAGACAATCACTCTGTACTTCCCTGTCAGAACAGGGATCCGTTTGTTTACAATGACAGATCCCTGTTCTGGCTCTCCGAAGTGATCGCAGGTGGACATCGCAGCTGCTGGCCATGCGCATCAGCTCCCTCGCCACACAGCGGGCGCCTGCCATAGGTGTTAAAGGGACCGACGTACAGCTTGACGATTTGCGTGAACTAGTCGACCTGCCAAAGTATAATTAGGGCAGCTGGTCAGCAAGTGGTTAATATAAAAAATGTCACTGAGGCCCTCATCTCACATTGAAGAAAGCAGAAAAACTCAATCAAGCAAACCCGGGCCAGAGAGTCTGATCAATAACTATGGCAAAAGGTTAACCAGGGTGCGAATAATCAGGGAGACTCTCAAGACTCTGGAAACAATGGTACATGTAAGCACCTAGAGTAACCTTTCCCAGCCTTCTCAACACAGAGGAACCCTGGAAATTCTCCGGTCCTGGGGAACCCCTGCTAAAAATGGAAAATCTACAACTCATCATACATTAGTGTGATGGTCAATGAGAAGAATGCTTCCTACACTTGGTTATTGGGAAGTATTACCCCCTTACAGATAACTAAAAAGATGAATGTGTCCTTGAGAACTTACCTGAGAGGCAGAAATTGACCATTGCTCAGCGAACCCCTAGAGGAACCCAAGGGTTCCACTGAACCCTGGTTGAGAAACCCTGACCTAGAGTAACCTACAGCTGGCAGTTTAGGCAAATTATAGTGAGTTTGGATTCAAGTTAAATGCTACATATCACCCTTTTCCTTTCTTTAAAATGTTACATAGTAAGCAGACATAGCAGCTAGCTGTAAACATACGTTGTAACATAACCAGGTTACAAGGATAAAATGTTACCATGTTGTACAGTAAAGCTTGCCATACATAAGGGGTAGGGAACATTTTGAGCACAGTGTGCCGAAAAATGTTTTCAAAGAAATTGAGCATGCCGATTTTATAACAAAAAAAAAAATGTCAACTTCACACTCAATCACAAAAAGGATTTTTTATAAAGTAAATGCTGTAAATTACTTTAGTGAGAAATTAACATCCTGCACCTTCACACCTAAGATCAGCCACAATTCCTTCAACTTCACACCTCAGATCACTGACCCCCCTGCCCCACCACTGTACCACCCTGCCCCATCTGCCCCACCACTGTACCACCCTGCCCCACCACTGTACCACCCTGTCCCATCTGCCCCAGCACTGTAACACTCTGCACACCTGCTCCACCGCCCTACCCCCATGCTCATTATCCCCACCGCTGTATCCTTCTGCTCATCTGCTCCACCGCTGTATCCTCCTGCTCGTCTATGATACACGTGATATGCAGAGTGGTGAAAGGAAGCAGAGATGACACATCTACCTGTCCTGACAAACTCATCCTGCTGATCCAACTCTCGCATCCAGTCCATGTGCTTGTATGTGATGTATGCGATTGTCACATACAAGCATATGGAATGGATGCGCAATGATGAGCTCAAGTCAGAGGCATTTTCTGAAAGCAGTGGGCCTGTGAGCAGGATCATAAGTCTGGCCCCTGCAGCTGAGAAAAAGTGCAGCGCTTTGCGTCGCAGCAAACGTTGGGTGTGGTTTTCATTACGCTGAATACTGGCTCTGGCTTAAAGGGGCACAGAGTGCCGGGGTTCAGTATTAAGTATAAGGTTCAAGAATGATTTCAACAAAATTCCCCCCCTAGCAGACCTGCACCCAGTTGGGCAAAAACGTACATATATGAAGAAGAAATTAGATTTTTTTTAATTGGATAAAGGTTTATGTTTAGCAGACAGTAATTTTTTTTTTATTATTCAGTCTTTTTTCATTTCAAATTGTAAAAAGAAATAAACCCAGTGGTTGTCAAATACCACCAAAAGAAAGCTCCATTTGTGTGAAAAAATATTCTATAGATTTTGTGTACAGTGTTGCGTGACCATGCAATTGCTAGTTGAAGTAGCGCAGTGCAGAATAGAAAAAAAACGCTACGAAGAAGGGGGTAAAATCTTCCTGGGGTGAAGTGGTTAATCTGTGTCTTTTATATCTACCTAGAAGAAAATATGCTATTTAGCAACATTCTTTAATACAGCAAGCTAGGGAAATTCAGCAGGAAACACAGGACCTGCTCTGCAGCAGGTCCTGTCACATTGTGATAACCCCCCCCCACGTAACTATGCCCTGAATGATTAATGGACGCTTTGGTATTGGTGAAGAAGCTGGGAAAACGTAACACTTGAACCCAGCCATTTATCTATTGCATTGGACAGTGTTTACTAAATGCTGCACCACTCTTAACATACTAACATCTTCCTCTGCGCTCTTATCTGCATTCAGCAGAGACATAGCAATCCACTGCGCTGTCACTCTATAGCCCATTTCCAGGATAACTAAAAGAAATAAAAAGGAGCCTTTTAACTGAAGCACATCCCATTCACGAGGGCCTAGAAAACCCTCGACAATTTACAAAAGATAGGTATTTCCAGCATATCTTCAGAAAGAAATACCCAGAAGTGGCAGAATGGCTACAGGTTGCAATAGGCAGCTGTAAGAAAGCGAATTCAGGACCCCTCGAGGGGGAAATTCAGATAAATAGCACCGTTAAGCCTGTTTTCCCATTACCTGACTTGAAATGCAATCGCCCAGTATTTTACCAGTCTGCGCTGTGAGAAAAGCAATCTGTACCTTTAAATTTCTAAAGCTATTCAGGGTTCTCTCTTTATCACTTTAACACCTCTGCTTGTCATGTGCTGGAGAATGTGAGATTGTAGCGGTTACGTAAGATGTGCTAGTTAGCACTTGAAATCATTATTTCCAACCATATGTGTGATAGAATGTGCAACGCAAGTCCTTGATTCAGGCAGCACGGGGCCAGCAATCTAAGAACAGACACAATACATAGCAGAGGAACAATAGGCCGTATATCCCACACAAACTGCTGTTGAATATTGCAGTAGCACAAGTCATGGACTACTCAGGAAATGAGGATTCACACTTCAGACTAAACATGGAAATGTAAAGCATTGTCCCTAGACTATCATTTCCTGCATTCCATCATCAAGCTGTGGTAGTAAAGCACTTTTTATAGTGAGAGGGTGTGCTGGCTTATTTTAGGTCACTTTGATGTCCCAATGATCCCAGACAACGGCTTTCAATCCCCAAGCTCAGAAGTAGGTTCTCCAGAGCACGCCTCCATAGAACTATCAGGTTCATGAATGAATGAATGATTTGTATAGCGCTGCAAATGCGAACTGAATCGCCTCAAGGCGCTTGTCTGCTCTTGTTGTGATGCCATATTTAGAAGAGGTGGGTCTTGAGTTTTTTCCTGAAAGCCTGAGGGTTTTCTTCCAAGCGGATGTTGTTTGGTAGAGCATTCCATAGCCGAGGTCCTTGTACTGCGAATCTTCGTTCTCCCTTTGATTTGTAGCGGGCTTTGGGGATGAGAAGGCGGTTTTGGTTTATTGATCGAAGGCTGCGATCAATAAAGGCTCATTTTAAACCCAACTTCAAAAAAAGAAAAACCAAACCTATCCAAAGTTCGCTTTACTTACCATAAGCGGCAGTCATGTGACACCATCAGCCTGGTTCTTTCGCATGATGTGATGATCACCTCCCTTGGTGGAGGCGACATTCCAAGCCGTCTTCTCTCATAGGCTCCATAAGAAGGATGACTCTGTGGGGGATGGTGGGGGGACCAATGCCCAAGAAGACAACAAGCAGGGAAATATTCTGGTCCCAGGGGCAGGAAATTAGCTTGACTCAGAGGAAACTGACTTTGAAGCATTACACTGCAGGATGGCTTAGGAAACAGTGTTTAGAATCAAGAATGCAGAGAAAGATAACTGAAGCACAATATGCTATAAAAATTATAATTTTTTCACCTGGAATTGGTCTTTAAAGCCAAACTCAAGGAGAAAGTAAATACAGGCATGTAACCATTACCACACAATAGTAGAAAGTTCCTCAGTTAAACTTGGTATCAACATCTTGTCATATACTCTACAATCTGTACATCAGGGCTAATGGGCCGTACACACGATAGGATTTTCCAACAAATGTTGGATGTGAGCTTGTTGTAGGAATTTCTGAGCGTGTGTACAATAGCCCGACGCACAAAAGTCCAGGCATGTGTGGAATTAAGCAGAAGAGCCGCACTGGCTATTGAACTTAATTTTTCGTTCGTCGTATGTGTTGAACGTCACTGCGTTCTTGACGTTCGGAATATCTGACAACATTTGTGTGACCGCGTGTATGCAAGACAAGTTTGAGCCAACATCCTTCGGAAAAAAATCCACAGTTTTGTTGTCGGAAAATCCTATCATGTTGTACATGGCTTTAGAAAAGCAGAGCAGAACAAAGAGCCAATGAGGAGCCAATGAGGAGGTTACTATTCCTACCACGAACAGAAAAGATGGGGGACAAGGAGCCAATGAGGAGGTTACTATTCCTACCACGAACAGCAAAGATGGGGGGACAAGCAGCACAAGAAGCCAATGAGGTTAGCATTATTTCCACTGACAGAAATGATGGGGCCCATCTTATTCCAACTTGCTCATTAGTGGGCATTATGATGAATTAAAAAACTGCAGCAGAGTAGAACCTTGTCCCTAAAAAAGCTCTGGATCAGTCATCATTACAACTCTACGTACTCAAACTTTGCGAGGGGTTAGTATACTAGTACACAAGTCTATTCCATTTCGACTTCTGGACCTGGGGCTGGACTCGGAGGGCAGATACGTATTAATTCACGCTCTGGTGGGGTCAATGAGGTGGGTCATAGCGGGCCTTTACTTGCCTACACCCGCATCATTGACTCTAACTCAAAATTACCTAAAAAAAATTGCCAACGACAATATTCTTATCTTGGGGAATTTTAACCTGGTTCTGGACCCCTCCATGGACAGGTTGTCCATGAGTGGAAGGCCTCACCCTGGATTGGTGGAGTGGGCGGAGACATACGGCCTGACAGATGTGTGGCGCTGGAGGCACACTCAGACCTACACCTGCCACTCCGCATCTCACCGTACTTTCTCAAGGATAGACCTGGCCTATGTGGGGAGGGCAAAGGACATCAAAATACTCCGCAGGGGCATATCTGACCATGCACCACTGCTCCTATCCATGGATTTATCCTCAGCCCGAGTCCACATTGTGGCGGCTTTCCAGGTTCTGGGTGTCGGATGAGTCGGTGGATGATCCTGTGGATGGTCCTGTGTCAATGTCCGCCCCCTCCCATGAAAATATCCCATCCCCTCTGTAACACATAACAATATGTGTCCCTGTTATATAAAAAATATACCGATCTGTACCTAGGGCTGGGAAAAAAAAAAAACACACACGTTTCAAATTTTCAGCAAATCGATTTTTTTTTTTTCACCAGGATCGGCGCTGACACCGCGCCGGTCCTGAGGAGCTGCGGGCAGGAGTTTTTAGGCCTAGTCTGCAAGGCCGGATGCTGCCGACTAGGCCGAAGCCGCCTTGCCTAAAAACTCCTGCCCGCAGCTCCTCAGGACCGGCACGGTGTCCATATAATAAAAAAAAAGGATTCGAATTGAAGCGTTTTTTTTTTTTTTTTTTTAATGCAGACTTTTTTTTGGAGAAAATTGCCCAGCTCTATCTGTACCTATATCACGGTGGCTCCCTGCGCTCATGTGACTCCTCAGCTCTCTCTCTCTCTTTCCCTCTCTCTCTCCTCCTCAGCTGACATCAGCAGGAGTGCTTAGCCCCGCCTGCTATAGCTGTCAGGCAGAGGAGAGAGCCGAGGAGTCACATGAGCGCCGGGAGATGCTGGTATTAGTTACAGATTGGCATTTTTTATATAACACAGGCTTTACTAAAATGTGATGACATCACCGTCATAGGCTCCTCCCTACACGTTTCGTCACTAGTTGATGTCCGCTAGTTGATGTCCGCTAGTCGGTGAGCAGAAGTCTCTGGAGATGTTGCGGTTCCATTTTTAACCTACAAGCGCTGTATTTCTTTCAAACAGCTTCTACCTTGTAAGTGCAGATCCATTTGTTTTATTAAATCCATTTTACACAGTATTATGCTAAGGGAGTTTTTTTTTTTGTTTTTGTTTTTTGAGTACCATCGGCACCAGCTGCAGTTCCAGGCAGCCTTTTAATGGTCTTAGGGAGACCTAATCATTCCCTATGTTTGGTGAGATCACGGATTAGTGATCACAGTGTTCTGGTAAGCAGATTATTTTCTCACCTGGGTGTGGAGCTGGAAGCACTTATATGAAGGATTTCTTTGCTGCAAACTATCACTCCTATTTGGATGGGTGTTCATTGTTCAATACATGGACTTTAATCCCAATGGGCCTTTTCTTTTTTCACTTCAATTTTCTCCAAAGAAATGTTGTTTTAGTTTCTACATCACTTAATTGATTTAATTGATCACTAAGTTTATCAGCACTGCATTTAATTGGTATACCTTACCTGCTTGAAGTTTTTTGTATTAGACTTTAAAGTGCTAGCAGCTGTATATTGTTTATTTCACATTTTATAGCGCTACGTTGGCCTTAAGGCCTCTTTTTTTCCCTATACTTATTATAGGCTTTCCTGTAGGTAAATAAAGCAGGCTTTACTACCACTTTAACAGCCCCTTAAAAGGTCAACCAAGGGGTTGAAGTCCCCCCCCCCTTCTACACTGCTTGTTAAGAACATACATACATACATAGCCGAATACGACCATAAGCACACCATCTCTACAGTTAAGTACAGAGGTGGAAACATTATGCTTTGGGGCTGTTTCTCTGCTAAAGGTACAGGCCGACTTTGCTGCATTGAGGGGTCACTGAATGAGGCCATGTATTGTAAAATCCTGGATGAGAACCTTCTTTCCCCAGCCAGAACACTGAGGATGGGTCATGAATGGATCTTTTAGCATGACAATGACCCAAAACATACCGCCAAAGCAACAAAAGAGTGGCTCAAGAAGAAGTACATTAAAAGGTAATGGAGTGGCCTAGCCTCCTGACCTTAATCCCATAGAAAATTAATGGAGGGAGCTGAAACTTTGAGTTGCCAAGCAACAGCCAAAAAACCTTAAGGATTTAGAGAATTTTTTTTTTGTTTTTTTATAAACAGAAGAGTGGACCAAAATCCCTTGCGAGACGGGTGCAAACCTGATTCCAACTACAAGAAACGTCTTACCTCTCCACCAAGTACGAAGTCATGTTTTGCATGGGGATTAAATACTTTACTCACTGAGCTGCAATTAAATGTATAACATTTGTATCATGTGCAGTGCTGTAACTGAGTTAAAGTAAACGGCGTTACTTAATGCCGTTACTTTAGAGGGTAACGAGTAATCTAACGGATTACTCTTCCCCTCATGGTAACGCCATTCCCATTACTTGGGCAGCGTTACCGCTATTACATCTACCGCCACTAGGGGTGCAATGGATCATCACCTGCCACGATACGCGGAGCGCTCCGCGGCTTCGGCCTTAGGAAAGGCCGTGGCTTCGGCCTAGCTCCGGCCATCTTGGTGCACCCGTCAGCCGTTTACAATGTGATTGCTCTGTCAAATGACGGAGCGATCACTTGTAAACAAACCGGCGTCATAATGACGCCGGTTCCTCTCTCCCCTCTGTGTACAGATCTGTACAGTGGAGGGGAGAGATCGGATGGCAGCAGTGCTGTGGGCTGGATCTGTAGTACCCACAGCGCTGCTCTGACAATTGCAGTCACAGCCATCCCTCCATACCCTGCCAATACCCAGCCATGCTCAGATAATATTACAGTGGTGGACCATATGGTGGATATTACAGTGGGGGGGGGCATTGGTGGCTATTACAGTGGTGGACCATATGGTGGCTATTACAGTGGTGGACCATATGGTGGCTATTACAGTGGGGGACCATATGGTGGATATTACAGTGGGGGACCATATGGTGGATATTACAGTGGGGGACCATATGGTGGATATTACAGTGGGGGACCATATGGTGGATATTACAGTGGGGGACCATATGGTGGATATTACAGTGGGGGATATTACAGTGGGGGGGGCCCTATATGGTGGATATTACAGTGGGGGATATGGTGGATATTACAGTGGGGGAATTTTCAAAGGTTTTTGCAAATTCAATTATTATTTGCTGATCCGAAAAATGATCCGATCTGTGACTTTGATCCGAGGAAGGATCCGATACGGAGTTTGGGGGGGGGGGACAGATGTACAGAGGGGAAACAGATATATGTGTGTGTAGGGGGGGATGACAGACGTGTAGTGGGGTACAGAGGGGGAACAGATAAGAGTGTGTGTGTGTGTGTGTGTGTGTGTGTGTGTGTGTGTGTGTGTGTGTGTGTGTGTGTGTGTGTGTGTGTGTGTGTGTGTGTGTGTGTGTGTGTGTGTGTGTGTGTGTGTGTGTGTGTGTGTCAGACGTGCAGGGGGGTACAGACAGGAAATAGACGTGTAGGGGGGAACGCGCCCCTTGCTTACAGTAATACTAGACCCGCCCCTTAGTATATAAATAAAAACAAAGTCAGTTACTTTGCTGAGTAACTAATTAATTACTTTTCCAACGTAGTAACTGAGTTACTAATGCAATTACTTTTTGGGAGAAGTAATTTGTAACTTAACTAATTACTTTTTTTAAAGTAAGATGACCAACACTGATCATGTGTTTATGGATTTTTGGTTGATATTCTATCATTTCAAATAGACCTATGATAAAAATGATAGACTCTTAATTTTTTTTTAAGTGGGCAAACGTACAGAATCTGCAGGGGATCAAATCATTAATTTTCACTACTTTATGTGAAGTATAAAAAAAATAAAAATAAAAAAAAATGTGGGCGTGGGGTTAGCAAAAAGCAAAGCTACTCTGAAGAAAAATAAAATAAAAGTGCCATTTAGGAAAACTAATTAGTTACAGAGTTATTGTCCAACTACCTGCTGCATATTGACACTGCTAACGTTAGACTAGCCAACCAGGGTTCAGTGATCTCTGCTCAATGAGGAATATCAAAGGGTCAGTGTTCACAAAATAGAAACAAACCAGTTCTTGCGGACTGACCCAAAACCTATAGATGCCGGAAGGAGGAATGAACCATTATAGCTTCTAGTATGAGTTGAGACCTCCATTGAGAGACTCACTCTTCTTGCTGCAGCAGGACTCTGATTATTAATGCTTTGTTCACTGTAACGCAAAACATGCAAAAGCAAGAGAAATAACCCAGAAGTAGTCTGCAGTAGAATGACCCTCTAATAAGGAAAAGAGCATTGTTCATAATCTATAGCCAACAATTAACCCTTTACTGACCTGACCAAAGTTAACTAAAGCCTTACTGCTGGCTACAGGTTTCTGCACTTTGCAGCAGCCTATATAACAAGCTCTCACAGCAATACTAGGTGTGAACTGTGACAATAGCAAACATATCTGAGCCAGCCCTGCACTGCGACATGCTATAAAAACCGGCCATAAATTAACTCATTCAGCGACACAAATTCTTGCCAAAACCGGGGCACGGTTACCATCTCAAGTGGTGCTAAAAACAATACGTGCCACAAGATAATTAATGTACTGCAGTATTAATGACCACCCTTAATAGACCATCAATTAGCAAAGAGAAGGAAACCGAAAGGTAAGTACACCAAGGAAAAAGGCTCGCCGTGGATGCCAACAGATTAAGCCGAGGTGTCATTGCACAAGATCAGATAAACAGCAAGACGGACGGCTTCCACTAGGCTCACAAGACTGGCTATTCATAGGGAAAGCAAACACGGCTGTGCCCGTTCCAACTAAACATACAGATCATTTTGATTATCAGTGTGAGCCATGAAGCAACAGGATCGCAGGAACGTATTATTATAGAAACAGCATTTCAGAGTTATGTCCTGTGAAGTGCCAGTACTGCATATTTATTATAAACTACTGATCAGCCCCTCAAGTCCGTTCTATAGACACAGGCCCATTTTGTAAGGCAGTATAAATGACAATAATGTGTAAGCTGTAGTCACCTAGGGCTAGACACAGACAGGCAGATTTCCCATCATAGCAGACAAGTGTCTGCAAGTCATCGAATCCCTTGGGCCCATCTCCCTATAGCCTGTGTCACAGCTGATGAGCAGAGGTGCGTATTCAGCTGTGCGTATGACAGTAGACAGATCAGAAAAAAATTGTGTTTGTAAATGAAATATCAGTTTTTCACAATACGATATTAGAGCAGAACTAAACGGTATCTGAGCACCACAAACCAAAAGCGCTATTCAATTTTTAAAGCAAACTCCCCTCATCCATTCCTGTCCCTATGTTTATTTTGCTGAGAAATCACTTAGAAAAACACCCCCTTAGCATGTCTGGCTGTGTCCATCTTGAGTAAGGGCAAATGATTAATGTAGCATTTACTTCCTGGAATCAGTCTACCCTTAGCTCAGCCAGGAGGGTGTGCTTAGCTGAGAATACCCCCTCCCCTCCTGAAGACTCCTGGGATGTACGAGATCATTTGCCTAGGCCTGGAAACCAGGAAGTAACTGAAGAAAAACAGTTTAACCACTTAAGGACTGAGCCTCTTTTTTAGATGTGTTGTTTACAAGTTAAAAACAGTTTTTTGCTAGAAAATTACTTAGAACCCCCAAACATACATTTTTTTCCCCTAACATCCTAGAGAATAAAATGGCAGTCATTGCAATACTTTCTGTCACACTGTATTTGCGCAGTGGTCTTAATAGCGCACTTTTTTGAATTAAAAAAATAAGACAGTAAAGTCAGCCCAATTTTTTTATAACATTGTGAAAGATAATGTTACGCCGATACCAAACATGTCATGCTTCAAAATTGTGCCCGATCATGGAATGGCGACAAACTTTTACCCTTAAAAATCTCCATAGGCGACTTTTAAAAAAATTCTACAGGTTGCATGTTTTGAGCCTAGAGCTATAATTATTGCTCTACTGATCGTGGCAATGCCTCACGTGTGGTTTGAACACCGTTTTCATATGCGAGCGCTACTCATGTATGCATTCGCTTCTGCACACGAGCTTGTCGGGACGGGGCGCGTTTAAAAATATTTTTTTTTTTCTTATTTTACCTTTTAATTTTTACACTGTTTTAAAAAAAAAAAAAAATTAAAAAAATGTGTCACTTTTATTCCTATTACAAGGAATGTAAACATCCATTGTAATAGAAAAAAAGCATGACAGGACCTCTTAAATATGAGATCTGGGGTAAAAAAAAGACCTCAGATCTCATATTTACACTAAAATGCAATAATAAAAAAAAAAAAAAAATGGCGCTTTAAGAGCTATGGGCAGAAGTGACGTTTTGACGTCCAATGTCATGGAGACAGGTGGGGGTCATCTTCCCCTCGCTCGTCTCCATGCCAATGCTCTGGTAAGCAGCGAAGGGCACCGGAGGGGGGGGGGGCGGGCCCTCTCCTGCCACCAATAAAAGTGATCTTGCGTCGAATCTGTCGCAGAGACCACTTTTATCTTGAAGCGGACTGCCGGCTGCCATAAAAACGATATCCTCCTTCAAAGTAAGGACGTATATCAGTGTGCAGCGTTCCGGAAGTGGTTAAAACAAGTAAATAGGATATACTTCCTATTTACTAATAATACTAGCAGCATAAGTATTCAAAAAAATAAAATAAATGGTCATTGTTGATTGAGGGAGTGAAGATCCAAAATATGGCCTGTTAGAAATATGTTGACTGCCATTGCTGCCTTCTTCTAAAAATGCTATCTGCCTAGCTTTGTTTTAATCCCATGGCTTCAAAGATTTCTAAGCTAGGCTCAAGTTTCAGTAGGACTCGGTCAAAATTCAGGCCCTAAAAACACCACCTAGCTTGACAAAAAAGGATTTAAAAATCAAATGGGCTGGGAGGAAAATTTTCAGCCAAACAGTAACTGCATCCTGTCAGATGCAGTCACTGTTCAGCTACACCATTGTAGCAAGACAGTTGCAGCTCCCATGGCTGCTGAATACAATAGCCAGGAGTGAAGATTAAGGATGAGCTCCGGCGTGTTCCCACAGCCCACGTGAAGAGCACGCCAGGAAGTCGGCACTGCGCTGATCACAAGCCAGGAAGTCGGCACTGCGTTGCGCTAATCACAGGCAGTGAGATATTTCCCGATCTCTGCAGCCGCGCATCGGGACAATGTCTCGCTGCCTGTGATTAACGCTCCGCAGTGCCGACTTCCTAGCGGGCTCTACATGTGGGCTGTGCGAACACGCTGGAGCTCATCCTTACTGAAGATCCCTCAATCCACATGGCTGAACAAGAGAAAATCAAGACCTATATGGCCACCTCCGGTGACCCAGAACAAGTATGAAGATAAGAAGTCTGGACTTCTCTACCTCTATGTTCATTGCAAGTCAGGCAGTTTATAAAGCGGAAACTTCACTCTCTCACTCAACATTGAATATTTTTAAATCCTCATGCTACTAGCATTAGTAAATAGATAGGAAAGTATATATCATATTTACTTGTTTTAAACCTTTTTTTTAACATTTCTTCAGTTACTTCCTGGTTTCTGGCCTAGGCAAATTATGTCATACATCCCACAAGTCTTCAGGAAGGAAGGAGGGTTTTTCTCAGCTAAGCACACCCTCCGGCCTGCATACCCTAAGGCCACTTTCACACTAAAGCGCTTCTAAACTGCCAGTAAAAACACTGAGCGCTTTTGAAGAGCTTTTCAGGCGCTTTTGAAGAGCTTTCCATTCATTTCAATGGGGAGGGGAGTTTTTCACAGCCCTGCCAGCACACTGCCCCAGTGTGAAAGTGTTCATTGATTTTAATGGAAATAAGTTTTCGTGAGCTTTTTAGGCGCCGTTTTTAGCGTGAAAGCGCCTGAAAAGCGCCTCAGTGTGAAAGTGGTCTTACTCAAAAAAGGCCACAGCCAAAAATGCTAGTTTTTCTATGCGATTTGTACACAAAATAAAGCATGCAGACCTGGATGAATGGAGGAGTTTGCTTTGAATCTTAAAATTAATTAAAAAAGGTTTGTGGTGCTCACATACAGTGTAGTTCCGCTTTAAGGCAATAACCAAGCAATAAGTATTTTTAGGTCAGCAATGACAGCCAATGCACTTCTCTAAGCAAAGGTTTCCTTTCAACATAAAAAAACCTGATGAAAACATCAAAATTTGAGAGTACTTGTACAAACGGACAAAGTGATCTCTGAATAATTCAGACATATGAGCCTGGAATGAAAATATCATCTCCAATAAAGACTTACCGCCAGCCCTGGATCGGAGGTCTGCTACAGTGGTCTGAACGGTGGACATGGTGCAGGGACTGTGCTGTGCCTCACGATGAAGCCTTACAAACAATCAGAAATGGTGATCTGATGGAAAAAAACAAAAAACACATACTGTTACTAACAAGAAATAAAAATGCATACATAAAATAATAAAAAACATAGGAACAATGAACATGCAGTTAAGCCTGGCTCCATGTCATAAGACCTAGGACTCCGTTACCTCTATGAATCTCAGGCACTGTCAGTCATGGAGAAAAGACCGTATTGTATATCGCTGATCAGCAAGTGGCAATCCACAAGTTGAACAGGGCGCAAACAGCGATAAAAGAAGAAAGCGGCACGCAAGACAGAAAACAAAATAATTACCCAGTACTGATGAGATGGGAGGGGGAATTATGTCACACCAAAGTGCGTTGTGATACAGATATAGAAATGAACAAGTGAATGAGGTAATCACACTGCTGATCGAGTAGCAGATGTCAAGTGACACTAAAGCACAGAATCCATACTACAAGGGGGATAGATGGAATTTAAATGGCACTCAAGAGGCCAGCCAAATAGAACGAGTAGAATGGAATGACAGGGGAAATGGTGACAGGATGTATCTAGGGGGTATTGTAAGGCCAGGAGGATGTGACATGGCTGGGTTACTAGACGACGATGGTCAGGAACAGGGTGATCAGAGGCTGGCACAGTCAGATGACAATGGTCAGGAACAGGTTGATCAGGAGCTGGCACAGTCGGACGACGATGGTCAGGAACAGGTTGATCAGGAGCTGGCACAGTCGGACGACGATGGTCAGGAACAGGTTGATCAGGAGCTGGCACAGTCAGATGACGATGGTCAGGAACAGGTTGATCAGGAGCTGGCACAGTCAGATGACGATGGTCAGGAACAGGTTGATCAGGAGCTGGCACAGTCAGATGACGATAGTCAGGAACAGGTTGATCAGGAGCTGGCACAGTCAGATGACGATGGTCAGGAACAGGTTGATCAGGAGCTGGCACAGTCAGATGACGATGGTCAGGAACAGGTTGATCAGGAGCTGGCACAGTCAGATGACGATGGTCAGGAACAGGGTGATCAGGGGCTGGCACAGTCAGATGACGATGGTCAGGAACAGGGTGATCAGGGGCTGGCACAGTCAGATGACGATGGTCAGGAACAGGGTGATCAGGGGCTGGCACAGTCAGATGACGATGGTCAGGAACAGGGTGATCAGGGGCTGGCACAGTCAGATGACGATGGTCAGGAACAGGGTGATCAGGGGCTGGCACAGTCAGATGACGATGGTCAGGAACAGGGTGATCAGGGGCTGGCACAGTCAGATGACGGTGGTCAGGAACAGGGTGATCAGGGGCTGGCAGTCAGATGACGATGGTCAGGAACAGGTTGATCAGGAGCTGGCACAGTCAGATGACGATGGTCCGGAACAGGGTGATCAGGGGCTGGCACAGTCAGATGACGATGGTCAGGAACAGGGTGATCAGGGGCTGGCACAGTCAGATGACGATGGTCAGGAACAGGGTGATCAGGGGCTGGCACAGTCAGATGACGATGGTCAGGAACAGGGTGATCAGGGGCTGGCACAGTCAGATGACGATGGTCAGGAACAGGGTGATCAGGGGCTGGCACAGTCAGATGACGATGGTCAGGAACAGGGTGATCAGGGGCTGGCACAGTCAGATGACGATGGTCAGGAACAGGGTGATCAGGGGCTGGCACAGTCAGATGACGATGGTCAGGAACAGGGTGATCAGGGGCTGGCACAGTCAGATGACGATGGTCAGGAACAGGGTGATCAGGGGCTGGCACAGTCAGATGACGGTGGTCAGGAACAGGGTGATCAGGGGCTGGCACAGTCAGATGATGGTGATCAGAGGCTGGCACAATTACTAGATGATAATGGTCAGGAACAGGGTTATAGTGAGGGATCACAGGTAGGCACAAGATGAGGAAGATGGTCAAGAATAGGAATAATGAGAGGCACAACTACTAGCTGATGGTCTGTTTAAAAGTTATACAGGATGATCAAACGTTGGGGCAATCACTAGATGATGATAATCAGAGTACGGTTTAAATGTGTAGATCAGTGGTTGATACAATCAGATGATGATCAGTACAGTTATAATGAGTGAGCATAGGTAGGCATAACCACTAGGTGATGGACAGGAGTAGGGTTTGAGGCTTGGTTCACACTGCTAAAATACAAATATGTGGTGCAACTTTGCATATTCTGTTGGGGCAAATCGCACCAAAGTAGCACAGGAACCTTTTTTTCAAAAGTTGCACCGTGCTGAGTGGCATTGATGAGAATTGGCATCATTGAATATAATGCGATTTCCTTTGTCATGAAACTCAAGGCAAATCATAAGTTGCACTAGTGTGAACCAGCACTCAATGTGTAGATCAGTGATTGATACAATCAGATGATGCTGGTCAGGAGTATGGTTATCAGAGGTTAGTACAATCAGATGATGGTCAGGAGTAGGCTGATGATGGGTGATCGGGGGTTGGCACAATCAGATGATGATGATAAGGAGTAGGACTATAATGGGTGATCTGATGTTGGCACTTGGCACAATCATTAAGATGGTTAGGAGCGGGGTTATAATGTAAAGCTCAGAGGTTGGTACAATCAGATGATGATCAGTAGTGGTGTTTTTATACTGTGTAGATCAGAGGTTTGTATAATTACTAGATGATGGTCAGGAGTAGAGTTAGAATGGGTTATCAGAGGTTGGTACAATCAGATGATGGTGAGGAGTTGGGTTGTCGGAGGTTGGTACAATCAGATGGTGGTCTGAAGTGGAGTTGTTGGAGGTTGGTACAATCAGGCCATGGTCATGAGTTGGATTGTCAGAGGTTGGTACAAGCAGGTGATGGTCTGAATTTGGGTTGTTGGAGGTTGGTACAGTGAAAAGCTGGGTTATTGGAGGATGGTCGGAGGTTGGTACAGTCATCAGACGATGGGGAGGAATAGGTTATCAGGGGTGGCTGGAGGTGGTACAGTCATCAGATGGTGATCAGGAGTAGGGTTGTTAAAAGGTTGGTACAATCAGGTGATGCTCAGGAGTTAGGTTATTGTAGGGTGGACAGAGGTTGGCACAGTCATCAGATTATGGTGAGGAGTAAGATGACTGGAGGTTGGTATAATCAGATGGTGAGCAGTAAGTTATCAGGGGTGCCCGAAGGTTGGTACAATCGTCAGATGGTGGGCATGATGAGGTTAAGGGGTGGTAGGAGGTTGGCACAGTCATCAGATGGATGGATGGTGGTGAGGAGTCATGTTATAAGTAGTAGTTGGAGGTTGGCACAGTGTTTAGATGGTGGTGAGTAGGGGGTGGTCGGTTGGCAGTCAGATGGTGGCGAGTAGGCTGGCACAGTGATCAGGTAGTGAGTTGGCACAGTCTTTAGATTGTGGTGAGTGGGGTGGTGGTAGGTTTGTACAGTCTTTAGATGGTGGTGAGTAGGGTGGTGGTAGGTTGGCACAGTGATCAGATGGTGGTTGGGTGGCACAGTCATTCAATGGTGGCGAGTAGGTTGGCACAGTCATTCAATGGTGGCAAATAGGGTGGTGGTAGGTTGGCACAGTGATCAGATGGTAGTGGTAGGTTGGCACAGTCATTCAATGGTGGCAAGTAGGGTGGTGGTAGGTTGGCATAGTCATTAGATGGTGGCGAGTAGGGTGGTGGTAGGTTGGCACAGTGATCAGATGGTGGTTGGGTGGCAGTCATTCAATGGTGGCGAGTAGGGTGGCAGTAGGTTGGCACAGTCATTCAATGGTGGCAAATAGGGTGGTGGTAGGTTGGCACAGTGATCAGATGGTGGTGGTAGGTTGGCACAGTCATTCAATGGTGGCAAGTAGGGTGGTGGTAGGTTGGCATAGTCATTAGATGGTGGCGAGTAGGGTGGTGGTAGGTTGGCACAGTCATTAGAGGGTGGTGAGGTTATAGTGCAGAGAGGTCGGTACAGAGGAAGTTGCACCTGTCAGTAGAGTGCCGAGTATGAGTGAGTAGACGGATTGATAGAAGATCGGAGCCTCCATGGAGGAAGGAATGGATACAATGTATGTGATGATCGGGGCACGCAGTATAGTACCGGGGAGAAGGTGAGATGATCAGGCCGGAGATATAGATGCGGAGCTCCGTCACTTCACCTCTCCCGGCTGTGTACGGTCCATCAGTCGGCGAGTCCGGGGCGGTGTGTTCGGTGTGCGGTCGGTATCCTCCTGAGCCTTCCCCGGCTCCCCTCCTCCTCCTCCGCACTGCTCTCTACCCGCCCGCTCCGATCTCTACTGATCACTGAGCCGCCTGGCCGCGCGCACCCTGCTCAGACCGTACCACTACACCCGGGCATGGGGGGGGATCACCGGATTTATACAATTCATCATCTCACACACCGAGTCTAGCTATGGCTACATTTACAGCACAACATAATGTGTATTCTGTACATAGAGCGGAGCTCCTGTGTGATAGAACAATACGGGTCTCGTCCACACATGTATCTGTGATATAACCCTCCCCCCCCCCCCGCACACAGTGAGTCAGTCGGTCGGTCGGTGGATCGCGGTGGCCGGTCCGGGATGTGTGACCGGAGGAGGACTACACTCCGCTCTATGGGGGAGGGATCCCTCTATTATATAGATTGCCATGTGTATTCCCAGTCCTGAGCTGAATAGCTGCCCCTCTGCATACTGATCACAGGAGGTCATTCACCCAGCACTTCCACCAATCACATATCACCTTGTATTCTTATCAATGGATGCAAAACATTCTGTGATTGGACAGAGTAGAGATCAGGATGTCACTACCCATCCCATCCAATCAGAGAACACCTTGCACTCATTCAGAATAATACAAGGTGCTGTGTGAATGATGGAGTGACTGACCCCCTGTGTTCACCCTTTTATCCATTCATGGGGAGATTTTCATTATGGAAGTTCTAGCACAGGTTCTATGAATGGAGGAGGGGCAGAATGGGCGGGTATAGCTGTAGATATGACAGGTCCATCTGCTCTATTAACCCCCACAACACCGGGGGCAGGGGATCAGAGGGCAGAACAGGTTAAACAAACGTATCCAGCTTACCATCCGTTCTGTGTCCACCACCCCTCCCTGCCAATCCCTTCATTGGCTTCCCATTGTTCAACCAATAAAATTCAGAACATTAGCGCTACATCACCGATCTTGTCTCCAAATATCCCCCAAACTGTCCTCTCCGCTTCTCCCAAGACCTCCAGCTCTCTAGCTCCCTTATCTCCTCCTCCCATGCTCATCTTCAGGACTTCTCCAGAGCCTCTCCCATCCTCTGGAACTCACTAACTCAATCTGTCCAGCTATCTCCTACTCTGTTCACTTTTAGGTGATCCCTGAAGACTCATCTTTTCAGGGAAGCCTATCCTGCAAACTTCCATCAAACGATGTTGCATCGTTCCTAACACATTACCCAGTACATATCAGTATAGATATCCGGCATGATATTTTTCCCCATTGAAATCTGATGTGTTTTGAAAGTGATCCTTTAATTTTTTTGAGCAATGTAGAAAAAAAAAAATCACCAGGAAAATTATAATTGAATGGAGAAGGAGAATAAAGAGTTAATTAGGGCTGATTAAAGTAAACTAACGGTTAATAAAGGGTTCAACAGAAGAACATTTCATTTAAAAACAGAAACCCCCTTTTTTTACTTGTCAGGTTACTTTAACCACTTGACCACTGGGCACTTAACCCCCTTCCTGCCCAGACCAATTTTCAGCTTTCGGTGCTCTCTCACTTTGAATGACAATTACTCAGTCATGCAACACTGTACCCAAAATAATTTTTTGTCCTTTTTTTTCACACAAATAGAGCTTTCTTTTGGTGGTATTTAATCACCGCTGGGTTTTTTTATTTTTTGCGCTATAAATCAAAAAAGACTGAAAATTCGGTAAAAAAAAAAAAAAAATTCTTTGTTTCTATTAAAATTTATTGGCGAGTATTGGCAGAGTGTTGCACAGTATTGGCAGAGTATTGCACAGTGTTGGCAGAGTATTGCAGAGTGTTGGCAGAGTATTGCAGAGTGTTGGCAGAGTATTGCACAGTATTTGCAGAGTATTGCACAGTGTTGGCAGAGTATTGCACAGTGTTGGCAGAGTATTGCAGAGTGTTGGCAGAGTATTGCACAGTGTTGGCAGAGTATTGCAGTGTTGGCAGAGTATTGCACAGTGTTGGCAGAGTATTGCAGTGTTGGCAGAGTATTGCACAGTTTTGGCAGAGTATTGCACAGTGTTGGCAGAGTATTGCACAGTGTTGCACTGTCACTGAGTAGCGCTGTGGGCACTACACACCCAGCCCACAGCGCTGCTGCCATCTCTACCCCTCTCCGCTTCTCCCCTCTCACTGTACCGATCGGTACAGAGAGGGGAGGGAGGAACCAGCGTCATGACGTGACGCCGGTTTGTTTACATGTGATCGATCCATCATTTGACAGAGCGATCACGTGGTAAATGGCCGCAATCAGCGGGCGCTTACCGTGGTCATGGATGTTCCCGTGGTCACGGATGATACCGTGATCATGGATGTTCCCGAGTGCGCGCCCCAGGGGGCGCACAGGAGCAAGATTCTGGGAGGACATCCACCCAGAATAAGCCGACCGCGCTGTAGCCGTCTTTTGGCTATGGCCCGGTCGGCATGTTGTTAACGTACTTCATCTGCAGATCAAAGTTCATCCCCTAAATAAACAGAAGGATACAAAATGAAACAATGTTTCATTGTAGCTTTCTATATTCCAGGCTGGTCGATGTTGTTAATAGACATTATTTTGACAGCTCCTTCTGCCGTGACCTTCTCTGTGTACTCGGCAATGCAGCTTAATTGCCCCGTACTGGGACAGTAGGACAGAAGGACTGGACATACCAGACAAGTCCCGTGTACAATGATGACTTTATTTGGGCGTGTCTAGCATGCCCAAAGTGTGCAACTGGTAAAAGGCAGATTTTTTTTTTTTTCAAATAACAAATGTCATACTTACATGCTCTGGGCAATGGTTTTGCACAGAGCAGCTCCAATCCTCCTCCTCTCAGGTTCCTCACAGGCCCTCCTGGCCCCTCCCTCCTGCCGAGTGCCCCCTATATCAAGCAGCTTGCTATGGGACACTCAAGCAGGCTCCTTCCTGAGCCCCTGCTCTGTGTGTCGATTCACACACAGAGAGTGGCTCAGCCTCACCCCCACTCTCTCCCCGTTGGCTTGCTGGTTGTAAAAGACAATAGTGAGAACCAATGGCTCCCACTGCTGTCTCAGCCAATGAGGAGGAAGAAACCAGGTAGAGTCACTGCTCTTGTGCACATCACCCACACATTTTGTTTTCTTTCTCTTTTTACTTTGTCTTCTGGTTTGTCCTCAGAAAACATGCCTATACGTCCAGTGAACCCAGCATTGCCCTGTTGTGATCCACCAAACTGCTGCCTCATACTTGGTCCAATGCCGCCATGTTATTTCTGACATCATCAGGAACCGGCTGTCTCTTCCTGGTTCAGGCAGCTGCCCCTGTGATGGCGCACCATTGGGTCTGTCCTCTTCTGGCTGCTGTGTTGAAGCTGATGCCCCCTCTGATATGTAATGTATATATCGCTGGATGCTTCAGGAGCTGAAAAAATGAAGGGTGAGAATGGAGGCAGAGGTGCAAAAAAAAGATAAAGAAATTACCGTATTTATCGGCGTATAACATGCACCGGCGTATGACACGCACCCCAAGTTTAGGAGGGCATTTTAAGGAAAAAAAGTTTTAGGAGGGAAGTTTAGGGAAAAAAAAAACTTACATTTAAGCATCATTTGCAGCTTGCCCAGCGTCATTTGCAGCCTTGCCCAGCGTCATTGCAGCCTTGCCCAGCGTCATTTTGCAGTCTTGCCCAGCGTCATTGCAGCCTTGCCCAGCGTCATTGCAGCCTTGCCCAGCGTCATTTGCAGCCTTGCCCAGCGTCATTGAAGCTTGCCCAGCGTCATTGCAGCCTGCCCAGCGTCATTGCAGCTTGCGCAGCGTCATTGCAGCCATGCCCAGTTTCTTTGTAACTTGCCAGCGTCATTTCAAGTCCGGTCCGGGTTTAAATTTCCCGCCGCCGAGACTCTCTGTTGTGTGCGCCGCCGAAAAAGACCGAAGGCGGGCGAAAAAGACCGAAGCGCCCCCGGAAAAGGCCGAGCCGACTGTTCAGCTCCGCTCGCGGTCCCGCCTCCCTGCTGTTTCCGTAGCGAGAGCAGGGAGGCGGGACTACGAGCAGAGCCGAACAGTCTGCTCGGTCTATTCCGGCACCGCTTCGGGTTTTTTCGGCCGCGACTCGGTCTTTTTCGGCAGCGCTCGCTATTTTTCGGCGGCGCTTGCCATTTTTGTCACTTTTTTTGGGGTATCGGCGTATAACACGCACCCACGACTTTCCCCCGATTTTAAGGGGGGAAAAGTGCGTGTTATACGCCGATAAATACGGTACATAAAAAAATTCAACATTTTGGATTTCAGAGGGTGAAAGGCTTTGACATTACAAGTAGTGAGTTTTAGATACTGGGGAAAGTTGGTTTGTATGTAGTCATTTGGCTAGGAGAAAGTTTGACCAAGTACACACAATGTGAAATTGAAAGGGATACGTAGTGCAGTCATTGTAGATCGGGGATAGTCCTTTGTTCAGCTACAGATCAGTCAGAGCACTGCTCGGGTTATTTTACTGATGAATTATACATGGACATTTCACCTGCTGTGTGTAAAACATCAGCACCGCGAACACTAAACCAGTCAGTGGACACATTTGTCATGGTGCACACCGGACAACTGGAGACAACAATGATGATAATCATACTTCTCTATACAGTAGCACGTCATACCTAGCACTTCCGCCTGCCAGCACTAGGGTCCTCAGTTTGAATCCCAACCACGGCACTACCTGCCTGTTTTTTACATGGTGCCCCTGTGCCTGTGTGGGTTTCCTCTGGGTACTCCGGTTTCCTCATACACTCCAAAAACATGCCGGGAGGTTAATTGGTCCACATTGGCCCTAGTATGTGTAAGCAGGACTTTTTTTCAGCGGGAATGTGGGGGAACGCAGTTCCGGCACCTCCAGGACCAAATGTATGTAATAGCAAGGGGTGTGCTGGAGGGTCTATTGATGCTGTGGGATTTATGGTCACTGGTGGGGATCTAAATTTGTGTGAGGTTCTATTATTGCTTGTGGGGGATCTGTTGTTGCTGGGAGGGGTTTCTCCTTTGGTGCTTGTAGGGATCTACTGTTGAGGATGAGGTCTATTGTTGCTGGCTGCTGGAGGGTCTATTAATGCTGACTGCCGTGAGATCTGTTTATGCTGCTGGGTTGGGGTCTAATGTTGCTGGGGTGGAACTTTTGTTGCTGAGGGTGGTATTTTGTTGTGGATGGTCCATTGTTTCTGTGTGGTGGGTCTATTGTGTGGAGAATGATTGTTGCTGGGGGGAACTATTGTTACTGAGGTGGGGACCATTGTTGCTGGGGGAGTCTATTGTTGTGTGAGGGATCTATTGTTGCTGGGATGGGGTCTATTATTTCTGGGAGGGGAATTTTTGTTGCTTGGGAGGACCAATTACTGGGGTGGGGTCTAGTGTTGCTGGCTCCAGTGCATCTATTTTTACAGATTTTCTTGTTATTAGACAAGAATACATTCCATACAAATTATTTAGCAAATGATACTTGGGGCAGTACTGGGAGGTGGGTAGGGGGTGGAATCAAGGGACGGTGCTTGGAGGTGGGTAGGGGGCGGAGACAAGGGGGAACTCAGAAGGGGGGAGTTCCTGCACCTATTATCTGAGAAAAAACGCCCTATGTGTAAGTATGACTGTGAGTTAGGGACCTTAGATTGTAAGCTCCTTGAGGGCAGGAAACTGATGTGAATGCACAATATATATATGTAAAGTGCTGCATAAATTAACAATGCTATACAAGTACCTGTAATAAATAAAAATAAATAAATAAAATTCTCTGTTCAAAATCAATCCTCACAGCTCAACCTCCAAAACAGTAAAGCCCCATACACACGGTCGGAAAATCCGACCACCAAATCCATCGGATTTGGTCCGACACTGGTGTTGCATACACACGGTCGGACAAAGTTGTCGGAAAATCTGATCATTCTGAACGTGGTGACGTTTGTTGCCTACGACGGGACTACGTAGAGGCTAGTAGCCAATAGCTTTGGTCTTGTAATGTGATCTGAGCATGCGTAGCACTTTGTCCGTCGGAATTCGCTACACACGATCGGATTTGGTGTGATCGGACTTTGTTGTCAAAAAATCTATCCAGCAGGAGATAGGACTTTGTCCGTCGGACAATTCGATGGAAACTGTCCGATGGTGCCTACACACGGTCGGAATTTCCGACAACATTTTTCCGATAGGACAGAATCCATCGGAAAATCTGACCGTGTGTATGGGGCTTTAGGCTCAGTCCACACATTTGTGTATTAACATGCATATCAGAAGGAGCGAAAACACATGCACATACAATGGCAAGGTTATTGATCGAGCCTTAAAGTGATACTGAACACATACTGTTTAATTTACATGATCCCTTCTCTTTATGTATATAGATATAGATGTATTTATTTTAATAAAAAACAAAGTACCCTTTTTTTTATATATATTAATATATAGCTGTCACATGACCCAGATCTTTCCCAGCCTGTCTGCAAAACAATATCAGTGGGAGGAGCTTCTAGTCCTCTGCTGCAAGTCACTTTGTCAGTGCCTGGACTTGAACCTGGGACCTCTGCTGTGTCTAGCAATGACTTTTCTCAATGAGCTACCTGAGAAGCTGGAACCTGCCCTCTGCTTTGACTTCTGCTGAACCCTGAACTCTTTGCTCCTCCCACAAACTCTCTGATTTAATCCATGTCTTTGCACTTAATGTTTGCCAGATTGTTGTGCTCTCTTCAGCCAGTATCTCGCTCTTGTCTTCCCTATTGCCATCCATATTGTGCTGCCACTCGTTATCGACCCTTGGCTTGTTCCTCGACTACGCTTCTGCCTGAACCCAACCAGCAACTACTCATTACTGACCTTTGACTTGTTTTACTGACTATGCTCCTGTTTGATCCTTACCTGCTTATCCGCTTCTGGACCCCGGCTTGCTCAACTCCTGGTGGGGCAATCCTGAGGATCATGACCAAGTACTAACACACAGCAAAATCCATCTCCACCATCAGGAGCTCTGGTGAACACCAGTTAGACCCCTTTCACACTGAGGCAGTTTTCAGGCGTTTTAGCGCTGGAAATGGCGCCTGTAAAGTGCCTGAAAACTGCCTACTATTCATTGCAATGGGTGCTTTCACACCTGGGTGGTGCGCTTGACGGACGTTAAAAAAAGTCCTGCAAGCAGCATCTTTTGGGCGGTATACAGCGCTCCCAAAATGGCCCATTGCAATGAATAGGCAGAGCTTCCAAAGCACCTGAAAAGTGTTTCAGAAGTGCCGCAACACAGGAGTTTGTAACCCATTTTTTGGGGTTAAAAGCTCCCGGCTAGCGAACAGTGGTAAAGCCCCACCAAAACGAGCGGTGCTTTACCGATAACGGTCGGTGCTTTCAGTGTGAAAGCAGCCTTAGTACTTACAAATAAATAGTGATCAATCATCACAAACAAATATCCTAACCTAAAAAGCCGCTAAAGAACTCAAGGTCAAAATACAAATCCTCAGTAAACTTTTAAAAACATAAATAGTGCAGCGCTAAGTAAAACTAGACTAAATCACTAAGGATTAATAAATGTATGAATTGAAAAACTTCAGAGAGAGTCCATGCATAAAATAGGGACTCTGTCTGCCTTACTCCCTATTTTATGCATGGACTCTCTCTCTGAAGTTTTTAAATTAATACATTTATTAATCCTTAGTGATTTAGTCTAGTTTTACTTAGCTCTGCATTATTTAAGTTTTTTAAAGCCTTAGTACATAGACTCCACACCTCAGATGAGCCTGCATCAATCGCCAGGGTGACTGCCTGTGTACCTAAACAGCCTTTGGAATACAGAGGAAAAGCATAAGTAATATCAAATAAATATTTTAATCAACACACACAAATATGTATTTGATCTCAAATTGTTATTTTTGTGCAAAAATATGGTGTGGGCTATCTGGGGGAAGTTCTGCTAATCACAGCCTGTGTCACACCCCACCAGCCTGTGTCTTACGTTTGTATGTGCTTAGAATCACAGGAAGGTGATGCCTCCATCAATCAACATATAATATCCTGCCTCTATAGTGTAGAGCTGCTTAGGCTGGATTCACACCTATGAAGTTTTAGTGCTTTTTGCATTTTGCAGATTTGCACTACAGAACGTGTTCCATAGGAAACCATGCTAAATGGACTTTAGTTCAAATCTGCAAAATGCAAAAAGCACTAAAACTGCATAGGTGTGAATCCAGCCTCAGTGGGCATTTATCTGGAGCGTATATGCATACATGTGTGACTCTATAGTCATTTAGGCTGAACATAGCCTAAAGCCATAGCCAAAAAGAACTAGGAAATGAACAGCTTAGAAAGGAACTGAAACTGGAGCATGTTCAGTAGATGTGGCAACAGCTGGTCTACACAATCTGAGGCTGCAGCAAGGATACAGACAAGGAGGGAGGGATAGTGAACAGAAGGATCAGGCAGTTTTTTTTAGAATACAAAAAAATAAAAAATCCCATCGTGAGTATGAACAGCATGTATAGACAGTTTTTAATGATGTGGGTTTAATTACACTTTAACATAAATATATAAATACTGGCTGCACTATTTAAGAAACGTGAAAAAATATATGATGTGATAATGTCCTAAGTGTTCATGTGAAGTCAAAGTCTGTCAATATGTATCAACAAATTCAGTCTCTAAAAAACATATCCAAAGTGATAATGTGCCAAAGTATGTTTGATTTTGTGCCAAGAACGGGATGGGAAGTCCCCATACCGATACAAATGCCTGATGATGGGGCCCTGCGTGGCTCCAAAACATTGTGATGTGACCATTCAGTGTTAGACCCCTTTATGGAGTTCCCTGGTGTGCTGGTGACATATCTCTTCCCAGATAGCGAGGATAACTTGCTATAAATTCGTGGCAGTGTTAAATTGTAAGTCTTGTTAACTTGTTGCACATTTTTCAAGTTGGCAAGTGTTACTTTTGCAGAGCTCTTGAAGCACAAGTTCTAGTTGACACTTTTCGAATTTGTAGCAAAGGAAAGACTTTATCAAGAGGAAAGTTTCAGTGGTGAGTCTACAGCAAGAGCTCTGCAAGTCACAGTGACCCCTGTGGTGGGATGACTATTGCACAGCATAACTGAACCAGAACTTGCCGCAGACTTGCAGAATGTTTGCAAAGTAATTTGATCTGGAGTCATGCAATGCAGACTTGCTGCAATTGTGCAACAAACTTGTGAAGCCTGACAAGTCTAGCAATAGCTTAGAAAGTAATTTTAAAACCTGCAGATCAATTGCTTGCTATCTGAGATGTATTTGCAGATGCAGCTGCTATACACTGACTCCAATACAGCACGCATGCTCTCCCTTTAGGAACGTCTGAGGCCACGCCCAAACACATTTCGTCAGATAAATGTTACCTCAATACACATAAAAAAATTGTATGAACATGGAAAAGGACAAGTGGAGATCATACAATTTTTTATGCGTGTTGAGGTGATCTAAGGCCCCATGCACATGAGACGCTGGTGCAAACTCTGCTGAACCTGTGTTTAAAAAATGCAAGTTTTGCCACGTTTTCATGCCATGTTTAGCTGCGTTTGCGTCTATAAGCGTTGGTAAAGATAACATCATAAAGCTCAGAAAGCATGTATTATTAACTATTTCTGCCATTTCGATCAGAGTGAGCAGCAGCAGCAGCAGAGAGAGCAGTTGTACACTTGCATTTGCCTCTCTTTCTGTGTTTTTTTTTTTGGAAATGGATCCCATATTGAATATTTGTCAGGAAATGCTCCTGATGTTGCTCTTGATGAGGCAGCAACGTCGTCGCAAATTGCATTAGAGGTCCAGAGTCAGAGCTCGTCGATATTGGACCCATATGTTGATGGCACAGCGAATGTCCTTTGGATATTTCACAAACATGTATGTACCAGCTGCGTACCTACCCCGACAAGTTTTTTAATTTTACCCGTATGTCCATTGTCACATTTGATCTGCTCTTAGAAAAAGTACGACCCGGTCTGACATGCATGGACACCAATATGAGAAAGTCACTGATTAGATTAGAAATTGGATGAAGGGTTGGGGCAAAGAAGTGGAGGCATTCCTCATTGTCTAAGCTACCTAAAAAAAATAGAGTTTTTTTATGGCATTGCATCAGTGAGTATATATGCTCTATGAACTCTAAAGTAATTACAACATTTTAAACCAATCTTTTTAGTATTTTTTAAGGTTTACCATCATATTTCTGAGTTTTCTGGTCCAAAAAATTGGGTTCCTTTAAAAATGCTTATAAACGCAAATGCGGCTAAAACGTGTGAAACATGGAAAAGCAAAGTGTCTGAACCCATTTTTTTGCTTCTGGAAAAACGAGGTTTAACGCAACTGCTTAAAAACGGGAAAAAACGAGACTGTGTACATGGACACATAGGATAACTTTGCATGAGTTCAGGGGCAGTTGCCATTGAACGCGCGTTTAACAGAGTCTCGTGTGCATGGGGCCTTACTTTTGTGTCACCTAATTGAACCTTTAAAGTGTAACCCCGGGCAGAGCTGTTAATTTAGTTTTAGATGGTAAGAGGTTAGAATCTCTGTTTTTTTTATTGCTGCCTGTATTCCCAATAGTAAGATATCATCTCAATGCCCATCCCCAGAGACAATGTAGAAATTAAGAGAAATCTCACTATCATGTACCAGATGGAGATGGTTCTGAAGAGGGGGCTTCTCTTGCATCTCTTGTCCAACAACTCTACTGTAGACATGTGCAATTAGTTGCGTACGAATCGAAAATTCATACGAATTTCCGTAAATTCGTACATTCGGGAGGATCCGAAATATGAATTGCTATGCTTCTGAATTTTGTCTGAAATACGAAATTCCGTTTCCGAATTTCGGATCTAAATTCCGTTACAACGGAAACGTGACTGGTGTTTTGTTGACCAATCAGAGGTTTTCTCCTGCTTCTGAGTGAGGGTTGGGGAAATGAAATTTTTTTAATATGGGAGTGGGAGAATGGTACTGGTAGTCGATGGGAGATTCAGAATCGGATAAAATAAGAATGTTCGTTAATTACGATGATTCGTTATGATGAAGTTAAAAACCCAGGAAGTCAGCACAGCACAGGGATGGTGGGAGCCCCTCATAATGATAAATTCATCATAAAGAACATTCGTAATTGTTACGAAAAGTTAACGAACCTAACGAAAATTCGTAATTTGTACGAATCCAAATTGAATTTCGGATACGAATTACGAATTAACGGCTACTACAAAACGGAGTGGAACAAAACAAAACAAATTTATTGACGGCGCACATGTCTACCCTTCTGATTCGTTAGCTCTCTGCCTGGTTGTGCTCACCTCAGCCTGTATCATAATGCTAGCCTTGCCTTACTATCCAGTACCTCACTGTCTGAGCTATAGCATTCAATGTTGCAGATGGAATCCTCAATACTCCAACTATTGAGGATTTCATCTGCAGCATCAAATGGTTTAGCCCAGTCATGGGCTTTAAAAACTTATTAGACTATATGTATAATAGATTTTGGGGTTGAGGGAAGGGAGATTGTGCTATAGGGGCATCTATATATCTTTAGTTATTAGAATCTAAATTTTAAGAAATATATTTTCTTGCCTTTATGTTTTAATGAGTAAAGTCAAGTTGGTCTATATATGGTGCTGTTAAATTTAAACAAATTAACCACTTCGTGACCAGTGGCATTTTGTGTCTTTATTACAAGAGTGAATTTAGTAAGAGGGCTTTAAAGTGGACCTTTCAATAAAATTCACACTTAAAATGAATCAGTAAGACGTACTCTATTTCAACATCACTAAATGACAGAGACACAGATGGCAAAAAAAAGAAAAACCTAACAGGGAATTTATCCATTTATTTCTCAACGCAGAATGATAAAAAAGGTTTGGGTATAGATATGCTTTAAAGTTAAATTCTACCTTTTAACCGCTTGCCGACCAGCGCACGCCGATTTACACCGGCAGAATGGCACTGGCAGGCAAAGGGCATACAGGTACGTCCCCTTTAAGAAGCGGTGTTGCAAGCGAATGTACGCTCGCCGTGGCCTCCATGACCGCGGATCCCGCGGACTCGGTGTCCACCGGGTGCCCGCGATTGTGTCAAGGAGAGGAAGAACGGGGAGATGCTTTTGTAAACAAAGCATTTCCCCGGTTCTGTCTAGTGACAGGACAGTGATCACAGCTCTCTGTAATCGAGAGCTGTGATGACTGTTCTGTGTGTTGAAGTCCAGCCCCCTCACAGTTAGAATCACTCCCTAGAGCACACTTAACACCTTCACTGCCCCCTGGTGGTTAACCCCTTGTAATTTACACTGTAATCAATGCATTTTTATAGCACTGATTGATGTATAAATGACAATGGTCCCAAAACAGTGTAAAAAATGTACAATGTGTCTGCCATAATGTCGCAGTCCTGATAAAAATCGCAGCTCACCGCCATTACTAATAAAAAATAAGAATAATAAAAATGCTATAAATCTATCCCCTATTTTGTAGACGGTATAACTTTGTGCAAACCAATCAATATAGGCTTATTGGAATTTTTTTTAACCAAAAATATGTAGAAGAATACATATCAGCCTGAACTGAGGAAAAAAATAGTTTTTTTATCTATTTTTGGGGGATATTTATTAGAGCAAAAAGTAAAAAAAGAATGTGTTTTTTTCAAAATTGTCGCTATTCTTTTGTTTGCAGTGCAAAAAATAAAAACCACAGAGGTGATCCAATACCACCAAAAGAAAGCTCTATTTGTGGGAAAAAAAGGACGTCAATTTTGTTTGGGTACAGCGTCGCATGACCGTGCAATTGTCAGTTAAAGCAACGCAGTGCCGAATCCAAAAAAGTGCTCTGGTCAGGAAGGGGGTAAATTCTTCCGGGGGCTGAAGTGGTTAATAAAAAAAAAAACAGCTCCATCTGCTATACTCACCTGATTTCTGGTGGTGTCCCCTGCAGACTTATAGCTTCAGCTCCCTGCCATTCTTCTTCCAAGTTGAATGGTGCTCAGTGTTATTCAACCCACCTCCTGTGAGCTCAGGGCATCAGGTCTTTGCCCCCCCAATTCTGGATTTGCAGAGTATGCTCTTTGCTTGCTACCTCTGTGGATAATATGGTAAAAGCACACCGTTAAAGCTGCCATATGCACATAACACAAAGACGTGCCAAAAAATGAATGCAAAAACACATGTTCATGAGACGCCAAGTATGAAACTAGCCTTACTTCAGGTTTCATTTAACATTAAATAGATTGTTTGGACTAAGTTGGTACAAACAAATTATTTCCTTCACTAATACACGCGCCCTCTGTATAAACTGAATACAGCCTCAGCGATGTGTTCTGGCAGCAGAACAGGAACTTCCCTTGCCATTCCATGAACAAAATCGAATTTGTCGAGCGCTGCTCAGCCATTCACAGGAAGCTTTGTATTTTATGAATGAATTTAAGGCTTCCTCTAATTGGCTGAGGTGGAGAGGTGGGCAGATGATGTCATCATATCTACCTCAGGCAATCAGAGGAAGTCTTGTATTCATTCATAAAATACAGGGTTTCTTGTGAATGGTTAAGCATCACTTAGCCCAACTCCGTTTTGCTCCAGAAGCAGTACGGGAAGCTGATGCTACATACAATTTATACAGATGTAGCTGATGCTACATACAATTTATACAGATGTAGCTGATGCTACATACAATTTATACAGTACGCACAGTAGCCACGTATGTTAGTGAAGTAAATATTTATTAAAATGTTTTTATTGTGCACAAAAACTTACATCTGCTTGCTACGTTTGGAGTGGCATTGACAATAATTGGTACCGCAAACGCGGCATAATTGTAAATGTGCACTTTTACACGAGTTCACGGAGCACTCAGATGTAAATGCAGCCTAATGTCGCATACACACGAGCGGAATTTCCATCGGAAAAATCTTGGATGGTTTTTCCGACAAAATTCTGCTCAAGCTTGGCTTGCATACACACAGTCACACAAAAGTTCGCTGAACTTTCGACGGTCAAGAACGTGCTGACATGCAACACTACGACGAGCCGAGAAAATTAAGTTCAATGCTTCCGAGCATGCGTCGAATTGTTTCCGCGCATGCGTAGGAATTTGGCATGTGGGAATTGGTACAGACGATCAGAATTTCCGATCTGAACTTTTTCCGACCGAAAAATTGAAATCTTTTGCTGGCTGGAATTCCGCCAGCAAAAGTCCGATGGAGCATACACACGGTCGCATTTTCGGACCAAAAGCTCTCATCTGACTTTTGCGGGCGGAATTTCCACTCGTGTGTACGGGGCATTAGGGCTTAGGAAATGGAAGCCCAACATTTTACAGATTTAAATTATGCAGCCCATTGTTTTTAAATGGTTTATATAAACAGGTGTGTAAACTTGCACTGCATATAGATCAATTATTAAAAAAAAACAAAAATAAAAATATGCCTTGCTGGAAAGTATATTAGATCACACCCCCTTGCCAAAAAAAAAAAAAAAAAAAACAGCTGGAAGAGTTTTTAAGTGTTTGTACGCGTATATATATATATATAATAATAATAATACACACACACAAACACACACACATACATATAAACATGCACATACTATACTGCCCATTCTCACGTTTTTACACAGGAATCTGTCAGGAATATCTGATGTTTATAAATCAGTACCATGTGAAAGAACACAAGGATTTAGCTGTTATCTACAGTTTGCTAAAGTGTAAACAGAAGTGTCAATAGGACAATTTTTGCTGGCAAACATAATTATCGAGCGTAAAATAATGACTTATCAGCGAAAATTCATGTTATAACGCAAAGCAAATATTTGTTTACCTCGTGTTGTGATAATATTTTTTTTTCTGCCTGAAACCATGGGCTATAGCATTGGTTCTCAACTTCATTCCTCAAGTACCCCCAACAGGCCATGTTTTGGGAATTTCTCTTAGATAAAATAGCTGTCCAAAATACCAAGCCATTGACTCGGATTTAAAGCACCTGTGCAAGATAAAGGAAAACCTGCAAACATGGCCTGTTGGGGGTACTTGAGGACTGAGGGTGAGAACCACTGGGCTATAGAGCCTCATGCAAACTGTGGGGATTATTTACTAAAACTGGAGAGTACAAACCTGCATAGAAACCACTTACCGTATTTATCGGCGTATAACACGCACCCCAAGTTTAGGAGGGCATTTTAAGGAAAAAAAGTTTTAGGAGGGAAGTTTAGGGAAAAAAAAAAACGTACATTTAAGCGTCATTTGCAGCTTGCCCAGCGTCATTTGCAGCTTGCCAGCGTCATTTGCAGCTTGCCCAGTGTCATTTGCAGCTTGCCCAGTGTCATTTGCAGCTTGCCCACGTTTAAATTTGCCGCCTAGACGTGCCTAGACCGTGCGAGCGCCACCGGAAAAGACCAAGCGAGCGCCGCCTGAAAAGACCGAGCGAGCGCCGCCGGAAAAGACAGAGCGAGCGCCGCCGGAAAAGACAGAGCCGACTGTTCGGCTCCGCTCGCAGTCCCGCCTCCCTGCTTTTTCGGAAGCGAGCGCAGGGAGGCGGGACTGCGTGTGGAGCCGAGCAGTCAGATCGGGCTTTTTCATCGGCGCTCGGTCTTTTTCGGCGGCGCTCATTTTTTTGACCGTGCTCGCTATTTTTCGGCGGCGCTCGGGCTTTTTCGCCGGCGCTCGGTTTTTTAAAGCTGGGTACACACTATAAGAAAATTGGGCGAATGATCGTCCGGTTTTTTTTCGGCGCCGCTCGATTTTCTTTTGGCACATTGTTTTTGAGAATTGGCGTATAACACGCACCCACGACTTTCCCCCTAATTTTAAGGGGGGAAAAGTGCGTGTTATACGCCGATAAATACGGTAACTTCTAGATTAAAGCTGGGTACACACTATAAGAAAATTGGGCGAATGATCGTCCGGTTTTCCTCGTTTCACAGCCTTTCCTCCTTGCAGCCTTGCGCTAATGTGTAATTACATAGTTAGTTAGTTAGGTTGAAAAAAGACAGAAGTCCATCCAGTTCAACCACAAGCGTTTACAAGCATCAAGTGTTTTTTCTGCCAAAATGCTGCTGTTCCCGGATGTGCTGGATATGCCTCTAAACACCTGGTAATGCTCGTACGACAAAGGCGGTATTTATAAATTTTTTTTTTTGATTGTTTATAAAAGTGTCCAGTGTGCATACAGATTACTTTATTAATCCCAAAGGGAAATTGGGAAAATGTTACGACACAGACACACTTAACAAAGACAACACAAGATCACAACAATAGACTGAACAAAGATGCAAAAACACAACAAAATTACTGATAACATTAACACCAAATAACAACATTAAAACTACACTACAAATAAAACATCCATTAAAGCTGCACGATTCTGGCTAAAATGAGAATCACAATTTTTTTGCTTAGAAGGTAGATCACGATTCTCACGGCGTAACATCATCTTTCACATTAAAATAAAAAAAATTGGGCTAACTTTACTGTTTCGTTTTTTTTTTTTTATTCATTGAAGTGTATTTTTTATTTATTTATTTTATTTTTATTCCCTAAGGTCTCTGCTAAAATATATATAATGTTTGGGGGTTCCAAGTAATTTTCTAGCAAAAAACATTGATTTTAACTTAAGAAAGAAGTGTCAGAAAAAGATTTGGACTTTAAGTGGTTAAACTTCCTGCATTTACACGAAAACTTGGCAGACTGCCCAGATTATTTATTTACACAGAAGTCCTATCCCTTTGATCTAAGAAGGAAGCTTAGTTACAATGTTGCAAGTTAAAGTGGGGTTGCACAACAAAAAACATATAATCATTAAAATTCCCCAAAAAAAATAAAAAATACAATTTTTTAACTCACCTCTAAATGCCTGTTGCTAGGGGGTCCCTCGTAGTCTGCCTCCTTCAGTGCCTGGGCTGGTGACATCACTTCCTCTCGGCGCAGGAAGGGCCTCCCTCCTCCCTCCTGTCAGTCATCTGGGACACGTGACAGGTCCCAGATGACTGCACAGCCAATCAGGGCGTGCGGCGCCGCTCGTGCAGTGGGTGCCCACAGTTAGAATGCCGGCGCCGCCGAGCGCAGGGTGAGACGAGCAGGGCTTCGTTCCCCCGCATTGCTGGACCCTGGGACAGGTAAGTGTCCGATTATTAAAAGTCAGCAGCTGCAGTATTTGTAGCTGCTGACTTTACATTTTTTATTTTTTTTGTTTTAATGGAAACTCCTCTTTAAAAAAACTTGGCAGACTGCCTGGATGTTTTCTTTTGACAGCTGAGTGAGCAGATAGTTTCTCCACTTGTTTATATGAAAGAATAGTCAACCTCTGCAGGAGAGATCGACAGGGGGGGTGAATCAAGATCACAATTTTTTAATGATTAATTGTGCAGTACTCCGCAGACTGACCAGCGTATTGTGGAGGGGGTGGGAGAAGTTGTCCAAGATAGAACGTAACTTGAACAACTTTCTTCTATCCAACACTGTTGTAAAAGACTCCAATTCCAATCCAACAACATCACTGGCCTTGCAAATCAGTTTGTGCCCCATACACACGGTCGGAAATTCAGACGGAAATTGTCCGATCGGACCATGATGTCGGAAAATCCGCCGGTGTGTGGGCTCCATTGGACTTTTTGAGAGCAGGATCTCAAATTTTCCGACAACAAAATCCGATCAGACTTTTTCCGATCGTGTGTCGAGAATTCCGACAGACAAAGTGCCACGCATGCTCAGATCAAATTATGAGACCAAAGCTATTGGCTACTAACGTGAACGTAGTCCCGTCGTAACGGACAAACGTCATCATGTTCAGAATGATCGGATTTTCCGATAACTTTGTCCGACCGTGTGTATTCAACACCAGTTTTGGGCAAAGTCCGTCGGAAAAAATCTGACGGATTTTGTGGTCGGATTTTCCGACCGTGTGTATGGGGCGTAAGTCTGCTTCCCCAGCATGCCACTGCATACAGGAGAGTGCTGGCCACCACAGACTCATAAAACATCTTCAGCATCGTCCAGAAGATGTTAAAGGACCTCAGTCTCCTCAAAAAGTAGAGGCGGCTTTGGCCCTTCCTATAGAGCACCTCAGTGTTCTTGCTCCAGACCAGCTTATTACCTACATGCACCCCCAGATAATTGTAACTCTCTACTACCTCCACATCCACTCCTAGGATAGAGATTGGGTCAATGGTGGCTTCCTCTTTCTGAAATCCACAACCAGTTCCTTTGTCTTTGTCACATTTAGAGACAGATGATTAACCTCACACCATGTAACAAAGTTGTCCACCACTGTCGTATACTCAGTCTCTTCCCCATCCCTGATACATCCCACTACAGCAGAGTCATCAGAAACTTATGAAGATGGCAAGACTCTGGTAGCTGAAATCAGTGATGTAGACAGTAAAAAGAAAGGGAGAGAGAACTGTCCCCTGTGGAACCCCAATATTGCTGATCACCCTATCTGACATACAGTCTTGCAAATGCACATACTGTGGTCTTCCTGTCAGGTAGTCTACAATCCATGACACAAGGGAAACATCAACCTGTATTGCTGCTAGCTTCTTGCCAAAAGATCCGGCCTGATAGTATCAAAAGCACTGGAGAAGTCAAAAAACATGACCCTCACAGTGCTTGCTGACTTATCCAGAAAATTATAGAATCATCAATTCCCAGTCTTGGCTGGTATGCAAACTGCAAAGGGTCTAAACATTTACTAACCATGGGTCATAACTGATATAAAACAAGTCTTTCCAAGGTCTTCCTGATGTGGGAGGTCAAAGCCACTGGTCTATAATCCTTGGAGCATGAGGCTTAATTACACAAAAATGCTGTGTTTTATGCCACATACAGACCATCATTTTCATACCAACACCGATCAGTTTACCCATGCTGGGTATATATAATTTGGGGTAATGAATAGGAGATTTAAATTTATGCTGCATCAATTTCACAATTTCCTTTTAAAATTAAAGGGTTTAAAAAGGTTTTCTTGATTTGAGTCCAATCAAATGTCCTGCATTTACATGCACTGACAAGCCACATATTTATGACTGGAAAGAACAGAGAAATTACCTCTACTGCTATTCCTTCTTTGTCAAATAATACGTCGGGGCAGGCTGTGTTGCTTAAAGTAGAATTTAAGTATGTAATACTTACCACTGCTTCAATAGTCTGATGTCTACAAGGTCCCCTGGCAGCATCAGCATCTTCTTGATGGTTTCTTCTGGGTGCTGGTCTTCAGTCGTCTTAATTGGCCGGAGTGTGATGATATCACACGCATACAGTGCCTTGAAGAAGTATTCATATGTTTTTTTTAAATGTTTGTGTGGTGTGCATTTGTATTCAGCCATCCTGAGTTGATACTTTGTAGAAACACCTTTCCCTGCAATTACAGCTGCAAGTCTTTTTGGGTATGCCTCTACCAGCTTTGCACATCTAGAGAGTGACATTTTTGCCCATTCTTCTTTGCACAATAGCTCAAGCTCTGTCAGATTGGATGCGTCTCTGAACAGAAATTTTCAAGTCTTGCCACAAATTCTCAATTGGATTTAGGTCTGGACTTTGACTGGGCCATTCTAACACATGAATATGCTTTGATGTAAACCATTTGATTTTAGCACTGGTTGTATGTTTAGGGTTGTTGTCCTGCTGGAAGGTGAACCTCCGCCCCAATCTAAAATCTTTTGCAGACTCTAATGCCGCGTACACACGGCCGGAATTTCCGATGGAAACAGTCCGATGGGAGCTTTTCATCGGATTTTCCGACCGTGTGTTTGCCCATTGGTCTTTTTCTATCTGCATTTCCGATGGACTTTAGATTGAGAGCCTGTTCTTATTTTTTTTGGACGGTACAAAGTCTGGCCGTGTGTACGCGGCATAACAGGTTTTCATCCAAGATTTCCCTGTATTTGGCTCCATCCCTCTTCCCATCAACTCTGACCAGCTTCCTTGTCCTTGCTGACGAAAAGCATCCCCACAACATGCTGCTGCCACCACCATGTTTCACGGTGGTGATGGTGTGTTCAGGGTGATGTGCAGTGTTAGTTTTCCACCACACATAACGTTTTGCTTTTAGGCCAAAAAGTTAAATTTTGGTCTCATCTGACCAGAGCACCATGGTCCACATGTTTGCTGTGTCCCCCACATGGCTTCTCACAAACTACAAACGGGACTTCTTATGGCTTTCTTTCAACAATGGCTTTCTTTTTGCCACTCTTCCATAAAGGCCAGATTTGTGGAGTGTATGACTAATAGTTGTCCTGTGGACAGATTCTTCCACCTGAGCTGTGGCTCTCTGCGGCCCCTCCAGAGTTACCATGGGTCTCTTGGCTGCTTCTCTGATTAATTCTCTCCTACCCCGGCCTGTCAGTTATGGTGGATTGCCATGTCTTGGTAGGTTTGCAGTTGTGCCATACTCTTTCCATTTTTGGATGATGGATTGTACAGTGCTCCATGAGATGGTCAAAGCTTGGGATATTTTTTATAACCTAACCCTGCTTTAAACTTCTCCACAACTTTATCCCTGACCTGTCTGGTGTGTTCCTTGGCCTTCATGATGCTTTTTGTTCACTAAGGTTATCTAACAAACCTCTGAGGGCTTCACAGAACAGCTGCATTTATACTGAGATTAAATTACACAGGTGGACTCGGTTTACTAATTAGGTGACTTCTGAAGGCATTGGTTCCACTAGATTTTAGTCAGGGGTATCAGAGTAAAGGGGGCTGAATACAAACACACGCCACACTTTTCAGATGTTTATTTGTAAAAAAATTCCGAAAACCATTTATCATTTTCCTTCCGCTTCACAATTATGTATCACTTTGTGTTGGTCTAGCACATAAAATCCCAATAAAATAAATTTATGTTTTTGGTTGTAACATGCCAAAATGTGGAAAATTTCAAGGGGTGTGAATACTTTTTCAAGGCATTGTACATGGCCAGGAGTTCAGGCATACTGGCACACTGGCACTGTGCTAGAACTTAAACTGAGCTACGCATGCGAAGATTGCTAGCAGGCAGGTAGGTTTAATTTATTGCATTACACATTGCACATCTCTTCTGCAATAAATACCCTGCCTGCTTGCATCTCTTTAATTTGAGACTTTATTTCCACTTTAACCACTTAAGGACCGGAAGAATTTTCACCCTTAATGACCAGGCCATTTTCCCACTAGAATAGAGCTTTCATTTGGTGGTATTTGATTACCTCTGCGGTTTTAATTTTTTGCGCTATAAACAAACAAAAAGAGACAATTTAAAAAAAAAAAAAATACTTTTTTTGCTTTTTGCTATTATACATATCTAAAATATATATATATATATAAAAACAAATGTAGTCATCAGTTTAGGCCAATATATATTCTTCTACATATTTTTGCTAAAACAAAATCGCAATAGGCGTATATTGATTGGTTTGTGCAAAAATTATCACGTCTACAAACTATGGGATAGATTTAGGGACTTTTATTTTATCTTTTATTGTTTTTACTGGTAATGGTGACGATCTGCATTTTTTAGAGGGACTGCGACATTGCGACAGACAAATGTGACCCCAAATTACACTTTTTGGGGACCAGTGACATTATTACATTGATCAGTGCTATAAAAATGCACTGATCAATGTAAAAATGACACTGGCAGGGAAGAGGTTAACACTAGGGTGGCGATCAAGGGGTTCCCTAAATGTGTTCTAACTGTAGGGTGGATGGGCTGCTTGGGACATGACAGAGATCACTGTTCCCAGGAACAGTAGATCTCTGTCATGTCATGTGTCACAAAGAGGATCCGCCTTGTTTACAAAGGCAGATCCCCATTCTGCTTCTGTACTAGGCGATCGCGGGTCTGCTTGACCCATGGGCACGCTCCCGCAGCGTGCAGCGGACACGACAGCGTGCCACCGGTGGCACACGACCATCTGCAACTGCGCCTGTGCAAGCTGACGTACAATAAAAGTGATTCGCACAGGGGAGCCAACCTGCGATGGCTGGTCCGTTAGTGGTTAAAGTGGATGTAAACCTGATCCATGAAATTTGACCTAAGCACATATATAGTGTTTTCTTATTTCTCTCCAAAGTCCTAGGTCCAGTGTGTTTCTGCTGTTTCGTTGCTCTGTTATCAGCATGATAACTTCTGACAAGTTAATTGTCAACCAATATAAAATCAGCCTGAAATTTGTGTGGAGGGAGGTTGCTATAAATAGATTAGCAGAGAGCTTGCCTTGTCACAGCACATCTCTGCAAGTCTCTGCCTATGTGTAGGAGGAGCCAACACTCCCCACTGAACATTGGTCTAAAGCTGGCCACACATTGTTAGACATTGCTGAACAAAAAAAAGTTAACAAAATCCTTCATCCACACAGTACGGGTGGACAAATCTCCTACTGTACCTGGATATATGCAGTCTTTGTTCAGCCGAAAATTTTCTGACTGGCTCCTTCAATTTTTCAAAGTAAGTCAAGCCAGAGGGGACTGATAGGGTGTAAGAAACTGGTCAATTGCTGGTAGCACTGTGGTTCCTGGTTCTGAAGAGTGTAGTCCAGGTGTTCACCAGCAGGTGTCTCCTAGTAGCCAGCAGATTTCAGCAATTAATCCCTACCTGATACTGGCTGCTGGAAGGGTATTTAGCCCATCTTCTAGCTTGCCAGTGTGCCTCAGTGTTTTGCTCTGTGTGCAAAATTTTGTGTCATGTTTCTGTACCTGTTATCCTGATCCTTAATGACTCTACCTGTTCCCCTTGTGCCCTCTTTGGTTCTCTTTTGACCGATCATGCCCTGCTGAACTCTGCACTTCCTGCCTGACTAGGGTTGCCACTTTTTCTTCAAGCCAAACCCAAACACTTTAGCGGCGCATCGCAAAAATTTTTTTTTTAATATACCCTATAGGATTGTAACAGACCTGGGACACCTTTGGGCACTCCAAAGAGAATAGTAATGCTGTGCACATAGTGCCCTCTCACTCTCCTATTAGGCCCTGTTCTGAGCCACATTCCTGTCTGAATATTGTGTCCGGGTTTCAGACGGACTGAACCCTGGACACATGATTCAAAACCCGAACTGTCCGGGTGAATCCTGGACAGGTGGCAACCCTATGCTGGACCCTGCCTTACCTAATCTTGCCCTTGCTTGTATATAGTTGATCATAAGTTAGTTTGTTAGGTACTTATTTTTTAGTAGGTGTCGCTTGTCACGTGTATTTTACCATGGCTTGTACACGGTTTTTGGTGTTGGATTGGATTGCTGTGTTATTAATTAATCCTATTATAATTGCACCTAGTTTGGGTTCCATCTCCTTTGTACACCTACAGAGATCTGGTCACCCCTGCCTTTGCTGAATTTAAGCACATGGTATCCCAACACGCCTTGTGTTAGGATATGAAGTACTGCTATCAAGCAAAAAGCAGGGGTAGCCAATATAGCGAACCCACAGTGAATTTGGTACAGTTCATCAGTAAACTTTGCCTAGCATATGATGACCTCACAACTTTCTTAAAGCGGGAGTCCCGCTAAAGTTATTTTTTTAAAAGTCAGCAGCTACAAATACTGCAGCTGCTGACTTTTAAAATAAGGACACTCACCTGTCCCAGGGTCCAGCGATGTCGGCACCCAAGGCCGAACTGTCCCTCGGTCCTTGGATGCTGCCGCCGCCATCTTCGGTAAGGGAATCAGGAAATTAAGCCTTGCGGCTTCACTTCCCGGTTTCCTACTGAGCATGCGCGAGTTGCACAGCGCAATCCGAATGGTCCCTGCTGTCTCTGGGACCCGTGTGTGTCCCAGCAGACAGCGTGGCAGGACGGGAAGAGGCATAGACTCCTGTGGGAGTCTATGCCCAGAAGTGGGTGCAAATACCTGCACGGTATCTGCACCCCCCTCCCCCCTGAAAGGTGCCAAATGCGACACTGGAGGGGGGGGTTCAGAAAAGGAGAGGTTCAATTTTTGTGTGTAACTCCGCTTTTAAATGATACGGAGGGATGCCTTTTAACGACACAACCCCAGTTACACAGACCACATAGATCTGATATGTAGAAAGTGATTGGCTGAAGCACACAAATGCATTTTTTACCTCTGCTTTTCCTTTATATAGACTTTTCAAAATAACAAATGCAGTAATTGGATAAAAGATTTAGTAGAGCGTAACACTTCTGGTTGTAAAATAGTACATTCTGTATAGAGATTTACACATCAGACCAAAAAGGACAACTGAGGCTGCACGAGAGACAGAGGGATTTGGTCTCAAAAGACCGACAGGCCTTTCAAACAGTTGGGAGCTACGGTGTATGGTCAGCTTACTCCACATTTCCATTCCTCTGCCTGAGCACAGCTGTTGATCGGGTTGTGTTCCTAGTAGTATATTGGAGAGCCGGGCTGCTGCTCATGTAGGAGCCTCTCCTATGTTCTACCAGCAGAAATATTTTTTTAACTCTTGCTGCTTAACTCCGCTGGTAAAAAAAATTTAAATAAATATGTAAAACTGTATATTCAGCCTGACTGTGTGGAGGGGCAACGTGCCAACAGGTATGACAAGAAAATGAGTAAACATTTTACAAATTGCACAGTTTTTATAATAGCTACTGGGGCCCTTTGACTGCATAGGTTTGTTTCTGGAAAAGGTGACCTTAGTCTTAAAACCTAAGGAATGTATTTAATCTTTTTTTTCCTGAAAGACTTAATTTAATATTTTCCTCACGTCCCCTACCAGGCCATCCTGTATTTTGACGTATAGTATTCCAGTGACTCAGCAGTCATCTAGGCATCAGGCAAAAACATACTGCGGTTATATATTTGCTACTATGCGTAACAGTGTTTATCAGTATTGGTATGCCTTCCCAGTTCCCATCACTATGCAAAACCCAAGAAAGTTTTGTCGGAATTGGGCTTTAGGGCGCAGTTGTCTATCAAAAACACAATAAAAAAGAACAATTCATGAATTACTATGTTATCACAGCTTTGCACAGTTCTTTATACTACATTATAATACCAGGTATAGATACTGTATATCATTAACAGCAACTGAACAGAAGGGAATATAGTTAGGCCATTTCAGCCATTTCATTTTAAATTGGAGTTCATGTAAAATCGTACATAGTAAAAGAAGTTAATTAAAAACTCTCTGCAAATTTAAGTAGATATCTTAGAAATCTGAATGAGTTCAACAAGAGGCCAAAAAGAAAAGAAAATCGAAAGTAAAAAAAAATTCAGCACATGAACACTTATCACAGGAAAGGAATTTAAAAGGAAGCTGTAGATGAGTGAAACAATTAACAACAAATGTACTTGAACCCTTTTACTGCCAATTCCATATGTCGTATGACAGCGGGGTGGGGAGTGGTGTAACACACAGTGTATATCTGACAAGTAGACTGCCAGCTGTCAGATGGAAGTGATCCGGACAGCCACCAATTGCTCTCTAGTCTCAAACACCCTCAGTAGTGGATGCACACCCCCCCCCCCCCCGCTTGTGCACCCCTATCATGCATCTCAGGCTCTGTGTGCCCACTGGCATGCATCTTGGGCACCGTGTGTAGATGGGGCAGAGCCAAGCGGACATGTTTCTGCTCTCTTCCCCTTCTTCTTGCAGACCCAGAAGCTATGTGTCAGATTCCCTGGCCTGTATGACCCGGGAAGAATCTAATGTAGTGCGATCTGTACTGCATTAGATTCATTGGAAGACAGGTGAAACATCAGGGGTCTTTTAGACCCCTGGTGTCTCATTAAAGAGAACATGTCAACAAAAATCATCACAAAGGTGACTTTTTGTGATGAAAAAAGTTAAAACGTTTGTTACCCCAACACTTCAGAATCCTGATATGTGCTGCTGTACCATGTACTTGTATGAGAACGTATCCTATTCTCTTTGAATTGCTTCCTTTATGTGAAATCCCTGGTGTTCCTGCCAGTCCCTCTGCTTTCCTATTTAAAACTGAGAGCACAGTGGGGTCAGTTCTCTAGTTATGCTGGGAATTCAGTATGCTCTCCGCAAATAATCAGACATGTACTGATACGCCCCCGTTGCACAGCCTGTCACTGGGAAGCTCAATGTTCTGCTGCTTCTCCTCCCCCAGCTCTTATGCAGCTGAGAACAAAGGGAGTGCGATCACTTATGTAGTGCCCCCTACGCTTAGGTAGGTGCTTAGTGTGGGTTTTTGATAGTGTAGGTTGTATATAGGTAAAATTGGCCAGGACCTTATTATTTTTTTCGTGGGCCAGGTCATTAATTTGGGGATGGGAGTGTAAGTGCTGGTTCACACTGGGGCAACACGACTTACAGAGAGACTTAGCAAGGCAACTTGGAAGCAACTTGGATGTGACTTGGACGTGACTTGGACGTGACTTGGACGTGACTTGGACGTGACTTTGAGTTATTTACAACACAACTTCAAGTCGTCCCCAGGCCAGGCGACTTTGGTAGTGGCCAATCACATAATAATCAGCTCTGTGGGAGGGAGGGGTTTGCCTAGAAAACTATTTATACTTCCTGGAAAGTTGCTTCAGTTAAGACAGGGGATCCGACTTGGAGGCAACTTCCATTGAAATCAATGGGTACAAGTCGCCTAGAAGTCGGATTGAAGTAGTACAGGAACCTTTTCTGAAGTCGGAGCGACTTCAGTAGTGTGCATTAAGACGGCTCTTATTCACTTGCATGTAATTTCTAACGTCAAGCGACTTGGGGCGACTTGCGTTCTGACAAGTCGCCCCCCAAGTCGCGGTAGTGTGAACGGGCTCTTAGAGTAGCAGGGGGTGTGGCCCGCCTACATTTAAGCTCAGGGATACCTCCTCTGCTGGACAGTGGGTTGGACTGGAAATAGAGGAAAGACTGAGGCCTGAGTGGCAGGAAACCCATGTGAGGGAATTGACCAATGGTTACATTTTTTGGTCAATGGGAGTCTCTCATATGAAAAGGGGAGGTCACATGCTCCTGGAAGGGGGAGAAGGAGAAAGAGAGAAGGAGGAGTTTGAGGGCCGGGGGTTCAGAGACCCTGGAGCCTCTGGGAGGAGGTTTGAAGGCCTGGGGGTTCAGAGACCTCAGAGCCGGATAACCAGACCAGGAGTCAAGGTAGGCCAATGTCCCCTGGAACGAAAGTCACCATGTAGAACTTAAAGAAGACCGGGCGTCCCATGCGGGGATGTACCGCACATCAAGGAGGAAGAAGTAGGCGCTAAGCGGACGGAGGAAACTGGGAATCGGCTTTCTGTGAGTAACATGGACTGTTGATTGGGAGTGAGCAAAGGGAGTGCAACCCAGTGGTGCTTTTCCGTAAACATGCTGTGTGTCCAAGGACTGCAGTATTATACACTTTCCAGGACTGATGGGGATTTGACGACAAGAGTCATGGAAATAGGCAGTGTGGCCTGTGACTTTGGAGTCTAAGTTCACAGCATTATTCAGAGTGATGCTGGTCAGTCCATATTGGGAGTGTTCACTAGAAGAGATTCAATTACAAAATGCTACTACAACAAGTATTTTTTTCCTTTTGGATTCAGAAATAGGGCATCTCATATATTCCATCTAGTTGCTCACTGATGTAACCCAGAATAAAGCATTATAAACTTCAAAGTTTGTCTGGCGTCTTGAAATTGCATTGGAAAGGAAGAGCGGGGTTATTTGACAAAAAGGTAATGAACAACACTGCAGCTCCCAAGGGGGTAGTGCGCTACACTTATAAAAAAGGGAAACGGAATGGGTTGTTTTAAAAGGTAATTGTTTACGATCACTTTAAGTAAAACAATATATATATATATTTAAAATTTAAATAAATTGCAGTATTCTGCTGGAAGTGTGTGGTGAAAAAAAGAACTGAGTGCAATCCACTGCCTCACACCACACGGCGGCCAAATTAACTTTATGAAATGTCCCTGTGGCATTTCAATAACGTTTCTTTAAAAAGAAAGTAAACAGTGCAACATGCCAGGATCGGCACAAGAGCACTGCGCTTATCCAGCTGGGCCACACTGCACACTGTCTGCTGTGTTGTAACGCAGTGGCTGGTGTGAACATACCCTACAAGTGTTTATAAGAGTTTGTATAGATGAGCAAAAGGTGCTATAGCTCATGCAACACTCGTGTTTTAAATGGTTTTAGCTTCAGTGCTATCCTCAGTAATAGGCATGCCAAAGAGTAGGATAGATAGGGTTGCCTATGTCTAGGTCTGTTTTAAAAATACATACTTTCAAATACTTTACGTTTTAAAGGACCCAAGATCAAATTCAGCAACCATAGGTTGTAGAACCATCTACAGGCGGAATAGACACTAGGTATATCCAAAAATAATAGGCCTTATAACCAACTCTATATCTTGGCCTAGGCCAACAAGGCCCAGGCCTAGGGCGGCACTTTGGAGGGGGACAGCAAGAAAGCCGCCCCCCCCCCCCCCCCCCGCACATAAAAAAACAGCCTCCTCCCAGCTCCCACACGAAAAGAGTCCTGATTATTTCACTTATTTGTATAATGACTAGGCAATTCCTAGTCATTATACAAATACGTGAAATAATCCTATGATTACAATCAGTGGCAGCAAACACAAGTCCAAATATCTTACAAGATAGGAGTATTCTTACTAATCCGGTGACATATTGTGATAGCACATATAGGTGAGCAGGTCCTAGTTTAACTAAAACAAAGTCCCAGATAATATCTTACGTATTAGCTAAGATCAGTAGTATAAATATTTCTTCTCTACAACATACCGTACAATGTGTGATGAATATTATATTATCCATGTCAAAACTCGGTATTATATAAAACTGAATTTCTCATTGTTAATTCTTGTAGTTATTAAATGTTTTATAATATGTATATATTATTATATATATATATATATATATATATATATATATATATATATATATATTCTTGATTGTTTTTTAGTTTAATGAAACTACAATCAAGAAAAAATAAATAAAAAAAATAAATAAATAAAATATATAATATATATATATATATATATATATATATATATATATGCTATAGAAAATGTATTTGTTGACAGGGCGGGTCTAAAACAGGAAGGGGTGTAGCCTTGACAAGAAGGGGTGGTTCATATTTAAATTAGAGACACAAGTTAGGTCAGGCCTAGGGCAGCACAAAGCCTAAATACACCACTGCTTATAACTCCCTTCACCACTAGCCATACCTCATTGTAACTTAGTGTGCCATCAAGAGGGTGACCAACCCCCCTTTTTTTTTATAGGGTGCCCGTTCCTTTATTGTTCACTTATTTTGGATGTCTCTTGGTTGCTAAATGTAATCCTGTGTCCCTTAATGGACCATTGAGAAAGCTGGATTTTTGTGCTTACCATAAAATCCATGCTTCCGAATACATTGAGAGATACAGATTGCACCCCTCATTCTTTTCTCATTTCTTTTGTACTGCTTGCTACAATTGAGGTATGCTTTGTAGAAAGGGGTTATTGGACCGAAGTCAGGCCTACTATTTTTGCATATACCTAGTGTCCATTACTTCCGTGTGCAGCCCAATAACTCATGGTTGCTTACTTGGATCCTGCTTCTCTCAAAAAGCTCTGAAAAAAGGGATTTTTCAGTAAGCACAAAAATCATGTTTTCTTTATCATACCTGATCTCTCAAATTCACAATACACCCTTTCAGTCAGAGGTGGCCTCTCCATTAGGGGCACAAGGAGACAGCCCCACTAATCCATGCTCCCAGCCTCTAATCTACATGCATGGTGCTCGGACGCATGGATTTCAATGTTTTTTTTTGTTTTGAAGCCCATGATGAGAGCCTGAGGCAATTGGCTTAAAAAAAGGGTGGGCTAGGGGCGCAGAGCACTGCGCCATGAGTCCACCCAGTTGTGTGACATTAGCAAATTAATATTCACTAATGTCTTACTGCTTCTCCTCCTGACCAGTCAGGAAGCCAGTCCTGAGACCCGATTGGCCAGGGAGTCTTAGGAATCCCGGGCATTCGGGTCTCAGGACCCACTTCCTGATCAGCCGGGAGGAGAAGCAACACCAGTAACGGGAGGGGCAGCCCGGGAGGGAAGAGACGGAGTGGACAAGTGGGAGCCAGTGTGGAGAGCGGGTAGCAGTGCAAGTACCTACCGAGGCTGGCCTGTGCACAGGGGGGTGGTGGCGGTATGTGCAAGTGAGGGGGCAGGTTTGTTTGCCGCCCCCCAAAATATTGAGTACTATCCGCCACTGCTTTCAGTTATATGCAGTGTTGGTCATCTTACTTTAAAAAAGTAATTAGTTAAGTTACAAATTACTTCTCCCAAAAAAGTAATTGAGTTAGTAACTCAGTTACTACATTGGAAAAGTAATTAGTTACTCAGCAAAGTAACTGACTTTTTTTTTTAATATTCTTAGGGCGGGTCTAGTATTACTGTAAGCAAGGGGCGCGTTCCCCCTGCACGTCTATTTCCCCTCTATACCCCCCTGCACGTCTGCTCCCCCCCAACACATATATCTGTTTCCCCTCTGTACCCCACTACACATCTGTCCCCCCCCCCCACACACACATATATCTGTTCCCCCTCTGTACCCCACTACACGTCTGTCCCCCCCCCACACACACATATATCTGTTCCCCCTCTGTACATCTGTCAGCCCCAAACTCATGGATCGGATCGTTGCTCGGATCAGAGTCACGGATCGGACCATTTTTCGGATCAGCAAATAATAATTGAATTTGCAAAAACCTTTGAAAACTCCACCACCATAAAGCCCCCACTGTAATATCCACGTCATCTCCCCAACTGTAATATTGGCTGAGTATAGCTGGGTATGGCTGAGCATGGCTGGGTACGGCTGGGTATCACCGAGTATGGCTGGGTATCACCGAGTATGGCAGAGTATGGCAGAGTATGGCAGAGTATGGCAGGGTGTTGCAGAGTATTGGCAGGGTGTTGCAGAGTATTGGCAGGGTGTTGCAGAGTATTGCAGAGTATTGGCAGAGTACTGGCTGGGTATTGCAGAGTATTGGCTGGGTATTGCAGAGTATTGGCAGAGTACTGGCTGGGTATTGGCAGAGTATTGCAGAGTATTGGCAGAGTACTGGCTGGGTATTGGCAGAGTACTGACTGGGTATTGCAGAGTATTGGTAGAGTACTGGCTGGGTACTGGCTGGGTATTGGCAGAGTACTGGCTGGGTATTGCAGAGTATTGGCAGAGTACTGGCTGGGTATTGCAGAGTATTGCAGAGTATTGGCAGAGTACTGGCTGGGTATTGCAGAGTATTGCAGAGTATTGCAGAGTATTGCAGAGTATGGCAGAGTATTGGCAGAGTACTGGCTGGTGTGAACTTTGGGGACAATAGCTCCACGGGATTAAGTGCATAAACCGTCAGTTTTATAATAAAAGGCATTTATTTGAAAGAAAAATCAAAATAAGGCTTTCTTCAGCGCACAGGTAAAGTACCAAAAACAAAGTCCGCTTATCTTCAGCATAACAGAAAAACAGCTTATCTTCAGCACAAAAAAACAAAGTTTAAGGAAAACACATACAGTTTTTGCAGCAGGTTCTTTTAGCAGCCTCCAGACATCCACACAGCTCAAAACCAACAGGTGTAATCACCTACTCCTCCTCACCAACAACTCTTCCCTACTTCCTGTTTTATGAGCTGTCTTCCTGGAGGCCCTTAACCCCCTGTGCGCTGAATCATTGTGGTCAGGGAGGGAGGCTCTTTTCCCACCCGAATATCTCTTCAGAGCCTCCCAAATTCCGGGTCCCAAATAACTATTATTAACTTAGAGAGGACTGCGAGTCAGTCCTCTCCTGCTCGGCTACTCCCGGAACCCCTCACCCATTTTGGGTGACCCCCTGAGCAACGCTGCGACTCCTTTAAAGGGACCACAGCCCAAATACTGGTGCTATATAGCACCCGTCCAGGACCCAACCTTGGCGTCCTGTACATATCCCCCCCCTCTGCCTCAACGCGGAGGTGTTGGAGGCACCACTCGACATCATACAATGGACCCGGGAGAGGGCATCGGCGTTCTGATGTTGTCTCCCTGGTCTGTGCTCTACCACAAAATTGAACTCCTGGAGAGAAAGGAACCACCTTGTCACCCTGGCATTGGTGTTTTTGTTTTGTCTCATCCAGGTCAGTGGGGCATGGTCGGACACTAGGCGGAACCTTCTACCTAGGAGGAAATACCGTAAAGAGTCTAAAGCCCACTTGATGGCAAGACACTCCCGCTCCACCACCGCATAGTTTTTCTCCGCTGCCGTCAGCTTCCTACTTAGAAAAACTATGGGGTGCTCTTCCCCATTGATCACTTGAGACAGGACTGCTCCTAGCCCTTCACTTGAAGCATCTGTTTGTACTACAAAATCCTTAGAAAAATCTGGAGCCACAAGCACCGGATCCCGACACAATGCCGTCTTAAGCTTCTGGAAAGCTTTTTCGGCATCGTCATTCCACTGTACCATCACTGACTTTCTGCCTTTGGTCAAGTCCGTCAATGGTGCAGCAATGGTGGCAAAGTTTGGGACAAACCTCCGGTAGTAGCCAACTATGCCCAAAAACGCTCTGACCTGCTTCTTGGATAGGGGGCGGGGCCAGTTCTGTATGGCTTCTACCTTACTCATTTGGGGCTTCACCAGTCCTCTACCCACAATGTACCCTAGGTACTTGGCTTCCTCTACTCCAATCGCGCACTTCTCCGGATTGATGGTGAATCCTGCTCTTCTCAAGGAGTCTACGACTGCCTGAACTCGGGGAAGATGGGACTCCCAATCAGTGCTAAAAATGACTATGTCATCTAGGTAAACCGAAGTATACCGTTGATGTGGACGCAAAGTTTTGTCCATGGCCCTTTGGAATGTAGCGGGGGCAGAGTGTAGACCAAATGGCATTCTTTTGTACTGGAAGTGGCCTTCCGGGGTAGAGAAAGCTGTTTTCTCCCTGGCTTTCTTGGTCAGGGGAATCTGCCAATACCCTTTTGTGAGGTCTAGCGTGGTTATATACCTGGCTGGACCTAACCTCTCAATTAGCTCATCTACCCGTGGCATTGGATAAGCATCAAACTTGGAGATTTCATTAAGTTTTCTGAAGTCGTTGCAGAAGCGGAGGGTGCCGTTGGGTTTGGGTACCAACACGATTGGACTCGACCACTCGCTCTGCGACTCTTCAATGACTCCAAGCTCGAGCATTCTCTTGACCTCTTCAGACACTGCCACTCTATGAGCTTCTGGGATACGGTAAGGCCTTAACCGGATTTTTTATACAGGGTTCCGTCACAATGTCATGCTCGATGACGTTGGTGAGACCCGGCAACCCTGAAAACATGTCCCTATTTCTTTGCAGAAACTCTTTTGCTTGCTGGGTTTGGGGCCTAGTTAGGGTAGCAGCCACCTGCACCAGGTCGATTCCTGCATGGTCCCCTGACTGTACCTCTACCACAGCGGATACCTGTTCTCTGTCTCTCCAGGGTTTCAACAGATTTACGTGATAGATCTGGTATGGTTTTCTTTTCCCTGGCTGGTGTACCTTGTAGTTCACCTCACCCACTTTTTCTATTACCTCAAACGGGCCTTGCCACCTGGCCAAGAACTTGCTCTCCACTGTGGGTATTAGGACAGCCACCCGGTCTCCTACTTGAAACTGTCTAATTTTAGCCGATCTGTTATACACCCTTCTTTGGGCATCCTGAGCCTTCTGCATGTGCTCCCTCACCAGCGGCATCACCTTAGCCACCCTCTCTCGCATTTGAGAGATATGCTCTACCACGGTCTTGTGTGGTGAGGATTCACTTTCCCATGTTTCTTTGACTAGGTCAAGCAACCCCCGGGGCCTTCGTCCATACACTAACTCAAACGGTGAGAAGCCCGTGGACGCTTGTGGAACCTCCCGGATGGCAAACAAGAGGGCAGGGAGTAACATATCCCAATCCTTCCCATCTTTCTGGACCACTCTTTTTAACATGGACTTTAGAGTTTTATTAAACCTCTCAACTAGGCCATCGGTCTGCGGGTGATAGACGGACGTCCGCAACTGCTTGATCTGAAATAGTCTGCACAAGTCCGCCATCACCTTTGACATAAAAGGGGTGCCCTGGTCCGTAAGTATCTCCCTGGGGAATCCAGTTCGTGAAAACATTTGGAATAACTCCTTGGCAATGGCCTTACAGGAGGCTTTCCTCAAAGGAACTGCTTCTGGATACCTGGTTGCGTAGTCTAGGATGACTAATATATATTGGTGCCCCTTGCCGACTTTACCAGGGGTCCCACGAGATCCATGGCGATCCGCTCAAACGGAACCTCAATAATCGGCAAGGGTACCAGAGGGCTTCTATAGTGTGGCCCTGGGGCAGTTAACTGGCAAATGGGACAAGATGCACAATATCTTTTAACCTCGGCCTTCACCCCTGGCCAGTAAAACCGGTCGGTTATCCTGGCCTCCGTTTTCTCTGCCCCCAAGTGTCCTCCCAGTGCGTCATTGTGGGCTAGGTCAAGTAGCATCCGCCTATATGGTTGGGGAACCAGTAACTGCTCTACAGTTTCCTCTCGGCTTTCAGCCACTCGATAAATCAAATCCCCCTTTAATGCAAAATGAGGAAACCTTTGATCTGCCCCTGGTATTTGTGGTACCCCATCAACAACAGAAACCTGCTCTCGAGCATTGACCAAGGTAGGATCCTGCAACTGGGCGGTGCCAAACGCACCCCTGGGTACGTCCAGGTCTGGATGCACTGACCTTGAGGATGTTTCCCCTTCACCCTCCTCAACTGGGAACTGCAACGGGGAGAGCTCCTCATCATCCTCCCCCAGCATAACCTGTAATGGGAAGGCTTCCCCCCCCTCAGAAGTCAACTCGGTATTGAGGCCTGAAACAGAAACATTGTCATTCAAATTAACATTCTCTGCAATATCCTTATCAGTGACAGGTATCTCTGTTTTAGAGGGGTGTGTTGTGGGGGTTTCAGACCTAGACCCCTCAGACTCCATCTCTTCCAGGCCCAGTGTCCCCAGTTCTCCTGGCAGCCCCATCTGTGCCTGGTTCCACAGTTCGAGGAATAGCGGACACTCCCGCCCCACTATAATATCATGGATTAAACTATGTACTACCCCAACCTCTTGCGTCACTGAGGTACGTCCATAAGAAACCGTCACAGGAACCAGGGGGTACTCCCTGGTATCCCCATGGATACACACTACGCGCAGAGTTTTATTTACGGGGCCAAGTCTCCCAATCACCCTGGCATGTACCAATGTTACCATGCTCCCGGAGTCTAGTAGGGCCCTGGCAGGAAGGTGGTTCACCCACACTTCACACTCGAACCGTCCTTCAGCCAGATCAAGATGAGTGGTACACGCTCTTTGCACATAGAAGGAGCTTCTCCGACCAGTCCCGCAATCCATCGGCTCCTCCTGAAGTGGGCATTGTGCCCGGGTATGCCCCCAGGACCGACATCGCCAACACTGTAGGCCTCCCATCCTAGGGACAGGAACCAACCTTCGAGGTTCTGCAGAAGATGGTGCAGGGTTGCGGGTTCCAATGTCTAGCAGGGCTTCTCTCCTAGGTGCTGTGGCCGGTCTTGTTGCCCTTGGTGTGGGTTCCCGACGTTTGGCAGGCCCAAGCAGGTCCTCCACTACGGTGTACCTTTCAACCAACTCAACCAGCTGGTCAGCGGTTGCAGGGTCTCCATGGCTTACCCAGCGCTGTAGGTCATCTGGCAGGGACCGCAGGTACCAGTCCATCACCACCCGTTCCACCATTTGTGGGCCTGACAGTTTTTCTGGCTGCAGCCATTTTTTAACCAGCTGTATCAGTTCATGCATTTGGGACCTGGGTGGTCGGTCTTGTTTGTACCGCCAGCGATGCACCCTCTGAGCCCGGACAGCCATGGTCACTCCTAGGCGGGCCAGGATCTCTGTCTTCAGAAGCTCATAGTTGCTGATATGTTCAGTTGGGAGGTCAAAGTAGGCCTTTTGCGGGTCACCGGTGAGAAAAGGAGAGATAATGCCGGCCCATTGGTCACGGGGCCACCCCTCTCTCTCCGCTATCCTCTCAAAGGTGGTGAGAAAGGCCTCTACGTCATCGCTGGGTGTCAGTTTTTGTAAGAAATGGCTGGCTCTCACAGACACTTGGTTGCCAACGGCAACGACCGATTGTTCTCGTCCCTGAGCCAGCCGCTGCACTGCCTCCTGTAAGGCAGTCACCTGTGTTTGAGTGGACTCCTGCTGAGCAGTAAACTGGGCGGCTAGCAACCGTGTGTTTTCCTGCTGTGCAGCTATAGCCTGTGCCAGGGCCTGCTGCTGCTGAGCCATCGCTTCCTCATGGCGACGGTTTGCATCTGCTGAAGCTTGCTGCTGGGTCACGGTGGCTTGCGCCAAAGCCCTGATGACCTCCTCCATGCCTTTACTTGCTGTTTGCAGCGTCTGAGCTGACTTCACTCACGACATGCCATTTGTACACTGTCTCTTTAAATGTCAGTTTAGTTTTAAACGGTTTTTGCGGCTGCAAATGCACTTTTGCCAGCATCCAAGACACCAGTTGTGAACTTTGGGGACAATAGCTCCACGGGATTAAGTGCATAAACCGTCAGTTTTATAATAAAAGGCATTTATTTGAAAGAAAAATCAAAATAAGGCTTTCTTCAGCGCACAGGTAAAGTACCAAAAACAAAGTCCGCTTATCTTCAGCATAACAGAAAAACAGCTTATCTTCAGCACAAAAAAACAAAGTTTAAGGAAAACACATACAGTTTTTGCAGCAGGTTCTTTTAGCAGCCTCCAGACATCCACACAGCTCAAAACCAACAGGTGTAATCACCTACTCCTCCTCACCAACAACTCTTCCCTACTTCCTGTTTTATGAGCTGTCTTCCTGGAGGCCCTTAACCCCCTGTGCGCTGAATCATTGTGGTCAGGGAGGGAGGCTCTTTTCCCACCCGAATATCTCTTCAGAGCCTCCCAAATTCCGGGTCCCAAATAACTATTATTAACTTAGAGAGGACTGCGAGTCAGTCCTCTCCTGCTCGGCTACTCCCGGAACCCCTCACCCATTTTGGGTGACCCCCTGAGCAACGCTGCGACTCCTTTAAAGGGACCACAGCCCAAATACTGGTGCTATATAGCACCCGTCCAGGACCCAACCTTGGCGTCCTGTACACTGGGTATTGGCAGAGTACTGGCTGGGTATTGCAGAGTATTGGCAGAGTACTGGCAGGGTACTGGCTGGGTATTGGCAGGGTATTGCAGGGGGTATTGCAGAGTATTGGCAGGGTGTTGCAGAGTATTGGCAGAGTATTGGCAGGGTATTGGCAGGGTGTTGCAGAGTATTGCAGAGTATTGGCAGGGTATTGGCTGGGTATTGCAGAGTAGTGGTAGGGTATGGAGGGATGGCTGCTGCCATCCGATCTCTCCCCTCCACTGTACAGATCTGTACACAGAGGGGAGACTTTGTTTACAAGTGATCGCTCCGTCATTTGACGGAGCAATCACATTGTAAACGGCCGACGGGGGCACCAAGATGGCCGCCGCTCCGGAGCTAGGCCGGAGCTGCGGCCATCGGGTGCACCAAGATGGCCGCCGCTCCGAAGCTAGGCCGAAGCCGCGGGCTTTCCTAAGGCCGAGGCCGTGGACGGCTCCGCGGATCGCAGCTGGTAATTGCGGTAACGCCGCCCCAGTAATGGGAATGGCGTTACCACGAGGGGACGAGTAATCAGTTAGATTACTCGTTACCCTCTAAAGTAACGGCGTTACGTAACGCCGTTTACTTTAGCGGCGTTAGTTCCATCACTGGTTATTTGTTAACTATAGCTTATTCATGGCTAGTTCTGATCAGATGCACTTATCATGTATTCAGGCGCAGTTCATTTCTAAAGGACTCCATTCCGCTAACTTAACCACTTCAATACCGGGCACTTAAACACCTACCTGCCCAGACCAATTTTGAGCTTTTAGCGCTGTCGCACTTTGAATGACAATTGCGCTGTCATACAACACTGTACCCAAATTACATTTTTATCATTTTTTTTACCACAAATAGAGCTTTCTTTTGGTGGTATTTGATCACCTCTACGGTTTTTATCTTTTGCTAAACAAATAAAAAAAGACCGAAATTTTTGAAAAAAAATATGTTTTTTTTTTTTTTTTCAGTATCAATACTTTGTAAATAAGTAAGTTTTCTCCTTCACTGATGGGCACTGATGGGGCTGCACTGACAGGCACTGATAAGGCGGCACTGATGAGGTGGCATTGATGGGCACTGATATGTGGCACTGATAGGCGGCACTGATGGGCGACACGGATGGGCACTGATAGGTGGCACAAATTGGCACTGATAGCTGGCATGGATTAGCATGGATAGGCGGCATGGATCGGCATGGATAGGTGGCACAGATGGGCATGGATAGGTGGCACAGATGAGCATGGATGGGCACTGATAGGCGGCATGGATGGGTACTGATAGGTGCCATGGATGGGAACTGATAGGTGTCACGGATGGGCACTGATAGGCGGCATTGTATTGTATTGTACTGATGGATGCCAATCAGTGCCAAACAATAATGCATGCCAATCAGTAATGCCCATTGTGGGCACTAATTGGCATCCATTATGGGCACTGATTGGCATCAATTGTGGGCACTGACTGGCATCCCTGGTGGTATAGGGTGGCATACCTGGTGCTGGTCATCCCTGGTGGTCTGGTGGCGTCCCTGGTGGTCCAGTGTGGGCATCCTCGGGGGGACTGCACTGATAATCGATCAGCACATATCCCCCCTGTCAGAGGAGCAGCCGATCGGCTCTACAGACGCGAGTGAGGACAGACGCGAGTGAGGAAAAGCCAATCAACGGCTCTTCCTATTTACACTGTGATCAGCCATGATTGGACACGGCTGATCACATGGTAAAGAGTCTCTGTCGGAGACTCTTTACCGAGATTGTAGTTGCGGGGTGTCAGACTGACACACCGCAACAACGATCGCCGCGATGCGCGCCCCCGGAGGCGCGCAGCGGCTCAAAATCCTGAGGACGTCATATGACGCTTGGTCAGGATTTTGAAACCACTTTGCCGCCGTCATTTTGCTATAGGGCGGGCGGCAAGTGGTTAAAGTGTTAATAAACCCAGGACCCTGCATTCACTATATCTGGTACACAGAACATGTAAATGCAATTATTTTAGTAAATATGAACCGCTAAATACCTTTTCTCATCAGCAGTATATACTAGTCTTGTGACTTCTATCAGTATCAGGTTAAAGCTTGTAGGAGAAGTTTTCATTCTACTGACTGTCCTATGAGCCTGCAGGACCCCTGACCCTCTGTTTGGACAGTGCTGATTGGCCTTGTGCTGATCACATGCACCCTCCCTTGAAAAAAAAACTCTCTAGCACTACACACCACATTGAGCATGTGCAGAGTGCCCCCAAGAGTCTGTACTATCAGGAGATGGATTGGGGACAGTGGAAGGAGGAGAGGATCAGAGAAGATGGAATCAAACATAATTTTTTACTCAATGCAGAGGATTAACCCCTTGGGATCCACAGTGAGTATAACAAGCATGCTTTACTGCATATACAAACTGATTTTAATGTTGTGGGTTTAGTAACACTTTAATTGGCAAAATGTAGGATAATACAAACAATACAACACATATTCACAATGCAAGGTAAATGGGTAAATGATAAAGGAGCTAGTAAGAATCAGTCCTTACACTTTCTTAATATTGCAAAGAGTACTCATATCTATCACATGGCTCCCTCACTGAGTTATGGTAGGAAACCCTTTGGTACAAATGCTGGATAGTCTAGCTACAGCTGATTTGTGGTGCAGACCTTAATGCAAACTCCTTTATTATTCAGTAATGGAAGGTTGGAAGTTGTCCTGTAAGGTCAGGTTAAACATCATGATGCAGCTAAATCTATGCACTTTAGCATATGGAGCCAGATTTGGTTCAGATTGTTCCTGTAGTTTATGTTTTGCTTTTTCTCATCACTGGACAAATGTACCTATACTTGTTATAATTATAACATTGGTAAGATGTCATATCAGACCAATTACAGCATAAACATATAGGGATTAGGCAAAGCTATTGCATATATAGATGGGGTGATTTCCCCCATGCAAGCTATTTAAATATATGGAAATACTGGCTAGAAGAGATGAATGTCTTTACTTGAAGTTGGATAGATTTCTATTATGCCATTAACAATCGGTCAATCATCTACTTGAGTTGCTTGTTAAGCATTTGCAGGTCAGACAATGTAATTTTGTTAATGGGTTCGTTGGCAGCAAAGCTCTAAAACTTATATAAAAGCCAAGGCAGAGCTGTAATTCTCCTTTCTAAAGGGAATGTGTGTTAAAATCACACTGACAATCCGAACGCTTTAAGAACAAGCAAAATAGATTTCCTTTCTAGATGTAACAGCTCATGGGCAGGTTAAAAATATATTTTGAAAGCTAAGAAATTGCCAAACAATTAGTGTGTTTTTCTATAAAACGTATCATTACATTAACAATTAACCATTGTCTGAATATACAAAAACCTTCTGGAAGTCAATTCACCAGCAGCCATTCTACTATAGCAAGATCTCCAAATCACCTTTGTGTGTATGTATGTGAGTTTTTTGAGACGAGTGCAGCAGATCGCACCACTGCTATTTGCAATATTTGTCTCAAGCGTATCTCGCGTGGCCAAAACATCAGCCGCTTGGGCACGACAAGCATGACCAGACATATGGCGACCTGCCATGCAGCTCGTTGGCAGGCACACATAAAAGACCCACACCAAAGAACTAAGCGGACCTCTCCTTGCTCCTCCTCAGCTGGGATCTCCATCCCCACTACACCTTCAGTCCTCTCTGAAAGCTGCTCTGAGAGGACTGAAGGTGTAGAATTAGGTGTGTCACAACCAAGTACTTGCAGTACACCGACGTCCGATTGCAGCAGGCAAATTTCCCTGCCCCAGCTGCTGGACCGTAGAAAGAAGTACACTCCCAGCCATCCACATGCCCAGCGGTTGAATGCTAGCCTGGCTAAATTGCTAGCACTTCAACTGCTGCCTTTTCAGTTGGTAGACTCGGCCCCCTTCCGTGAGTTTGTTCAATGTGCGGTTCCTCAGTGGCAGGTTCCCAAACGCCACTTTTTCTCACGGAAGGCGATTCCGTCTCTCTACCGGCATGTGGAGGGCAATGTCCATGCCTCGCTGGACAGGGCGGTCAGCGGTAAGGTGCATATTACCGCTGACTCATGGTCCAGCAGGCATGGACAGGGACGGTACCTTTCTTTCACGGCCCATTGGGTCACTCTATTGGCAGCTGGGAGGGATGCAGGACAAGGTGCAGTAGTGTTGGAGGTTGTTCCGCCACCACGCCTCCAAAACGCTACTACTGCTACTGGTTGTGACACACCTCTCTCCTCCACCCCCTCCTCTTCTTCTTCCTCCAGTGCTCTGTCCTTGGAACCAGCGGTGCTCCGTAGGCGTACAAGGGGCTACGCAAGTACGCAGGCAAAAAGATGCCATGCCGTGCTTGCGCTGGTGTGTTTGGGGGACAGGAGCCACACTGGGCCAGAGGTTCTGGCAGCTCTGCAGGGGCAGGCCGAGAGGTGGTTGACGCCACCTCAGCTTAAGCCAGGAATGGTCGTTTCTGACAATGGCACCAACCTCCTCTCCGCCCTGCGACAGGGGCAGCTCACCCATGTGCCCTGCATGGCTCACGTCCTCAACCTGGTGGTGCAGCGGTTCTTGGGCAGGTTCCCAGGCTTACAGGATGTCCTGAGGCAGGCCAGGAAAGTCTGTGTGCATTTCCGCCGATCTTATAATGCCAGTGCTCGGCTGACTGAGCTGCAAAAGGAGCTGAACCTGCCCAAGAACCGCCTAATATGTGACATGCCCACCAGGTGGAACTCAACGTTGGCCATGCTGCAGCGACTGCACACGCAGCAGAGGGCCATCAATGAGTACCTTTGCGACTACGGCACCAGGACAGGGTCAGGGGAGCTTGGTTTTTTTTCCCCACGTCAGTGGAGCATGATCAGGGATGCATGCACTGTCCTCTCACCATTTGAGGAGGCCACGAGGATGGTGAGCAGTGACAGTGCATGCATCAGTGACACTGTCCCTCTTGTCCACCTGTTGGAGCATACGCTGCGTGGGACTTCCTTGCCTCTCAAGGCCCCCTTTATCCGGACAGTGTTCCTTCTGTCCCACCCATCACACAGGAAGAGGATGAGGAGGAGGAGGAGGAGGAGGAGGAGGATTGTGTGAGCATGGAGGTGGAGCCTGGCACTCAGCATCAGCAGCAGCAGTCTTTTAGGGATGATGTACAGTCCCAACAAACCAGTGGACTTGTACGTGGCTGGGAGGAGGTGGCTGGCGATCATGTCATCCTCAGTGACCCAGAAGACTCCGGACCGAATGCCTCAGCTAACCTACGCTGCATGGCCTCCCTGATCCTGCAAAGCCTGCGGAAGGATCCTCGTGTTCTTCGGATCAAGGAGAGGGACCATTACTGGCTGGCCACTCTCCTTGATCCGCGGTACAAGGGTAAGGTTGCGGACCTTATCTTGCCGTCGCAGAGGGAGCAGAGGATGAGACATCTCAGGGAGGCCTTGCAGAAAGGTCTGTGCAACGCGTTCCCAGAAACTGGGAGGCTACAAACTCCTGGTCCTGGGCGACGAGTTGCTGAGGCTTCGGTCAGTGGCAGAAGGAGCGGTGGGGAAGGTGGACGTCTGACCGATGCGTTCAGACAATTTTTTTTAGTCCGCAGCCCCAAGGTATGATCGGTTCCAGCAACCATCGCCAGCGTCTGATATACATGGTGCAGGAATACCTTGGGGCAAGGTCAGACTTGGACACCTTTCCCACCGAAAATCCTCTGGCTTACTGGGTCCTGAGGATGGATCACTGGCCAGAGCTTGCACAGTATGCAATTGAGCTACTGGCCTGTCCTGTCTCCAGCGTTCTTTCCGAACGCACATTCAGTGCTGCTGGAGGATTTGTGACTGATCATAGGGTGCGCCTGTCCACCGCCTCGGTTGATCGACTGACCTTCATCAAAATGAATCAGTCTTGGATCACCACCAGCTACCAGGCACCTGAGGCGGATATAACCGAATAATTTTTAATGTCACATCCCTTCAAGACTGCCTATGCTGATGCTGAGTGACTGTCCTCTTATGTTCACTGACTATCCTCTTCCTCCTCCTCAATGATCCATGCCACCACACCAGTGCCTAAGGCACAATTTTTCAGCCCCTGTTTAACAGGGGCGTGTACATACAATTTTTATAAAAAAATGCTTCGCAACACGTGTGACTGCTGTGCTCCAAGTACAGTATCTGTGAGGGGTTGCAGTGTTGTGGCACCAGCACCAGTGCCTAAGGCACAATTTTTCAGCCCCTGTTTAACAGGGGCGGGTACTTACAATTTTTTAAAAAAATGCTTCGCAACACATGTGACTGCTGTGCTCCAAGTACAGTATCTGTGAGGGGTTGCAGTGTTGTGGCACCAGCACCAGTGCCTAAGGCACAATTTTTCAGCCCCTGTTTAACAGGGGCGGGTACTTACAATTTTTTTTAAAAATGCTTCGCAACACATGTGACTGCTGTGCTCCAAGTACAGTATCTGTGAGGGGTTGCAGTGTTGTGGCACCAGCACCAGTGCCTAAGGCACAATTTTTCAGCCCCTGTTTAACAGGGGCGGGTACTTACAATTTTTTAAAAAAATGCTTCGCAACACGTGTGACTGCTGTGCTCCAAGTACAGTATCTGTGAGGGCCGGGTTGCAGTGTTGTGGCACCAGCACCAGTGCCTAAGGCACAATTTTTCAGCCCCTGTTTAACAGGGGCGTGTACTTACAATTTTTTAAAAAAAATGCTTCGCAACACGTGTGACTGCTGTGCTCCAAGTACAGTCTCTGTGAGGGGTTGCAGTGTTGTGGCACCAGCACCAGTGCCTAAGGCACAATTTTTCAGCCCCTGTTTAACAGGGGCGGGTAATTACAAATCTTGATCTAATAGTTCACAGCAGGGCCCATTCCTGCGCCCACCAAGAGTAACTATGAGGGCCTGCAGTCTTGTGGCAACACCGTCCACCACCACCGCCAAAGGCCCAATTTTTCTGCCCTGTTCATCAGGTGCTTGCAATTACAAATCTTGATCTAATAACTCACAGCAGGGCCCATTCCTGCGCCCACCAAGAGTAACTATGAGGGCCTACAGTCTTGTGGCAACACCGTCCACCACCACCGCCAAAGGCCCAATTTTTCTGCCCTGTTCATCAGGTGCTTGCAATTACAAATCTTGATCTAATAACTCACAGCAGGGCCCATTCCTGCGCCCACCAAGAGTAACTGTGAGAGCTTACAGTCTTGTGGCAACACCGTCCACCACCACCACCACCACCCCCAATTTTTCTGCCCTGTTCAACAGGTGCATGCAATTACAAATCTTGATCTATTAACTCATAGCAGGGCCCATTCCTGTGCCCACCAGTCTTGTGGCTACACCAACATCTAATAGGGCAAATTTCTGCAGAGTATATACGCCAGGGCCCTACTTTCAAACATCCAACTTACAAACGACTCCTACTTGCAAATGGAAAGAGAAAACAGGAAGTGAGAGGAAATCTACCCCTAGGAAGGGAAATTCTATCCTGTTAGATTTAATTTGGGAAAAAGGTATCTCCTCTCTACTGATACTTTATCACCAATCCTTGTTTCAATTAAAACCCCACTTTTCCAAAAACATTTGTCATTGGGACGGAAAGTGAGGTGACATGTTCTGAACAGATGTGCAAAGACAGCAAATGTTACAGGGGTGATAACCCCTCCCTATGTTCTCCAAAAAGCTTAAAAATAGATTTTTTTGGGATGGAGCTACACTTCATAATGTACCTGTTCAGATTCTACTTAAGAACAAACCTAAAGCCGCAAGTGGTTTTAAATGGCTTCTTTTTTTCCTTTACAAATGTCATTTTGTGCAAGGACAGTTCTAAACACGGGAAACACATGCCACTTCACAGGCATACTTTAGACACCCCCCAGGTACCATATTTAAAGGAAAATTTCACTTTTTTTTTTTTTCACTTTATGCATCATTAAAATGACTGCTCCCGAAAAAACGTTAGTTTTTAAAAGTTCTTTTTGCATTTATATGTCCCCTGGGGCAGGACCCGGGTCCCCAAACCTGTTTTATGACATTAACATGCATATAATTAGCACTTTTGATTTCGAAGTCCATTATAACGTATAGGGTTCGAAAATTCGCGCGAACTTTCGGTCGGTTCGAAGGTTCTGGTGCGAACCGAACCCGGGGGTGTTCGGCTCATCCCTAGTGAGCATGCTTTTTAAAAGGATAACTCTATATTTCTTGATCAAGTTTACATCCAGTCGAGTGCTGCTAGCATTAACTACTACACTTGCACACTGTGTCACACACCAAACTATCTGGTATAGTACATGTGAGATAACAAAAGGGTCAGATATACATCTGTCAACAGTCATATATACACCCATAACTATGGGCAACAATAGTAAACTATTAAACAAAGGAACACTTGTCTAATAATCCCTGCTTCTGGCCTGGATTAAATACAGCAGCAGCTTCTGTATGGATGTTCAGGTGGTTCAATTCTGTCTCTACTTCCTGAAAACTGTTAGTGATACTCCATATAGCTTTTATAATGATGGCATTTTTCACCTGCTACTAAGGTCTTGGTAGGTCTTTTTTCTTCTCCCCCATTGTCGTGTGGCCTTCTGTGCTGTGTGTGCTCTGTTAAGTAGTGTTTGGGGTAGTGACTTATATCCCTCTCCCTTTCCCACCTTCGCCTCCTCTTAATGACCGCATTCATATGTTTGTACTTGATAGGTGTGGTCCCACTATATATATTTTTCTCACCCCGCTTGGTGAGTATTGTATACATTTTGAGTTCATATGCGCATGGGTGGGGTCATCTACGCCTCTGCATATGGGGGTACCTATCAAACGGAGTGCGCTCATCAATGCCCAGGACCAGTCAGAGACAGTGGTCATGTGAAGAATCAAACATTAAGGCAGTTCTCTGACTTAGAGATGAGCTTTCACTGTGTGCAGTAATAAAGTGCAGAATTCTTACATTTGCATTAGGAGGGACGTGCTGATCTTGCGCCCACTCCACCAGTCCAGCATACCTCTGTTACCTCACTACATGCACAGCACATAGGGCCACCAATTTTGGTGTCCTACAGTATATCACATGATATTTATTTATCCTTTGTTTTAGGCCCCTAGGGGTTTAGGTGGGTGTCGCTTCATTCACTTGTTATCCTCCTTGGGCTCATTGTCCCTCTTTTTGGTCCGTCCCAAGACCTGTTTGTACAAGCAGTTCAGGATGTTATACTGCTTCACACTATGTAAGCATCCAGTTCAGTGGTATGATAGGTAACATAAGCTTTTGTCTTACTCTATATATTGTTGTGAATATTATCAAATTTTATTTATTCATTGTATTTAGTGCAACACACAACCCAACTTTTCCTGAAATCTTTTGCGAAACGCACTGACAGTCTGGATTTGGAGTAACATTTGGGCACCATTTTTTAAAGCTGTGTATGCTATGTAAAATTGTGTCTATACAAATATCTTGGAAAGCCCTATTCCATTCCAGAGTTGGGGACTCTATTTTGCAATACAAGCTCCTCTGTTTGGGAATAATATTTTTAAAGAAATATTTTAATGACTTTAATACTTGAATTGAATGGTTAGCACTTCCACCTGGCAACACTAGGGTCATTGATTTGAATCCCAGCCAAGGTACTAGCTGCCTGGAGTTTACATGTTCTCCCTGTGCGTGTATAGATTTCCTCCGGGTACTCTGGTTTCCTCCCATACTCCAAAGACCTGTTGGTAGGTTAATTGGCTCCTGTTTAAATTGGCCCCAGTATGTGTATGTACAGTATCTCACAAAGTGAGTACACCCCTCAAATTTTTGTAAATATTTTATTATATCTTTTTATGTGACAACACTGAAGAAATGTCACATTGCTACAATGTAAAGTAGTGAGTGTACAGCTTGTATAACAGTGTAAATTTGCTGTCCCCTCAAAATAACACTTAGCCATTAATGTCTAAACCTCTGGCAACAAAAGTGAGTACACCCCTAAGTGAAAATTCCCAAATTGGGCCCAATTAGCCATTTTACCTCCCCAGTGTCATGTGACTTGTGAGTGTTACAAGATCTCAGGTGTGAATGGGGAGCAGGTGTGTTAAATTTGATATTATCGCTCTCACTCTTTCATACTGGTCACTGGAAGTTCAACATGGCACCTCATGGCAAAGAACTCTCTGAGGATGTGAAAAAAAAAATAATTGTTGCTCTACATAAAGTTGTCCTAGGCTATAAGAAGCGTGCCATTTGGGTTAGACATTAATGGCTGTGTGTTGAGTTATTTTGAGAGGACAGCAAATTTACACTGTTATACAAGCTGTACACCCACTACTTTATATTGTAGCAAAGTGTAATTTCTTTAGTGTTGTCACATGAAAAGATATATTAAAATATTTCCAAAAATGTGAGGGATGTACTCACTTTTGTGAGATACTGTATGAATGTGATTTAGGGACTTTGGATTGTCAGCTCTTTGTGGGCGGGGACTGATGTGAATGCACAATATATATATATGTGTAAAGCGCTGTGTAAATTGTCAACGCTACATAAGTACCTGTAATAAATAAATAAAATAAATAAATTTTTGGATTTTATTTTATCTGCCTCTTGTTGTGCCTATCATGTTCACATATGGTTCTTAGTTTTTTTTACTGGAAACTCCCCTTTATAAAATGTCACAGTCCTCCAATAGGAGTTTCTGAGCCAACTAGCAGAGACAAGAAGTACCAGTTTATAACCAACCAACTCTGTTGTAATTAACAAGCAACAGCTATTTGTCCTAGTAGCCACTGTCACTAAGACAGAAATGATAGGAGGTCCAAAATGTCACTTGAACAAGAGGGGAGGTTACATTTTCAAATGGAAACACATGTTCCTGTTAAAACTGTCTAACAGAGGAATTCCTCTCACTCTGAGAGATTTCCTTTCTCTTCCTGTTGCATCTCCAGGAAAGAAATCGAAGCAAAATTTCCCCAGCAGGACACAGCAAAAATTAATTCTATGCACATGTAGCACCCTGTTGTTTAGGCAGGCTTGCTAGTAAATGTAATTTGCCATGCGGTAGTTTCCCTGGTTAATTGTTAGTAGATCCACTGATTCCTCTCTAGTTCTGGACTTGCTGCACCTTTTCTCTTCTGTCGCTAGGTGGCAGGCCCGGACTCGCCATAGGGCAGACCGGGCGTTTGCCCGGTGGGCCGGGGACCTCCGGGCCGCATGTCTGGCTGTGACATGCAGTGCCGGCCGCCGCCGCAGGTTCCGACATGCAGGGCCGGCCGCTGATGTTCTGCGCTGCATGCAGGGACATGCAGGGCCGGCCGCTGGTGGTGGTGGGAGGCAGGCCCGGACTGGCCATAGGGCAGACTGGGCGTTTGCTCGGTGGGCCGGGGACCTCCGGGCCGCATGTCTGGCTGGGACATGCAGTGCCGGCCGCCGTCGCAGGTTCCGACACGCAGGGCCGGCCGCTGATGTTCTGCGCTGCATGCAGGGACATGCAGGGCCGGCCGCTGGTGGTGGTGGGAGGAGCGGAGGAGCGTAGGTGGGAAGAGCGGAGGCCTACTAAGTCCATCCATGGCAACCCAGGCCGCCAATTTACGCATGCGCCCCACAGCCGAGGGGCACCTGGCAACCAGGACGCCAGGAGAGGAGGAGGTACAGAGAAGCCGAGGAAGAGGTCGATATGGGGAGACGGGCCGTTTTGTCAGTGAACACAAGAGGCTGCGCTGTAACAAGGGGAAGGCGAGCTGCGGGATGTCAGCGTATCTCCCCCGCTTGCCCCCCCCCTCTCGCCCCCCCTCTCCTGTCAGCAGAATGCATTTGGCTGCTCGCTGCTCAGCTTGTTGACGTTTTTTTTTTATGTCCATATTGGCCACAGTGGAGGGCCAATCAGAAGAGGCTAGCAGTGCATCATGGGACATGTAGTACTGGAGGATTGTAAACCCCATTGTTGTCCACAGGCAGCAGACTTCAGCCCCCAGCATGCACTCTGCTGGGGGAAAGACTGAGAGCCTGGAATCCAGGAAGAAGCGTGACTACTAAAGGAAAAAGAGAGGACTGTGCTAGGGGAAGCCAGAGAGAGAGCCACGCTGTACCCGCACCAGCAGAGAGAGCCACGCTGTACCCACACCACCAGAGAGAACCAGGCTGTATCCACACCACCAGAGAGAGCCATGAGAGCCACGCTGTACCCGCACCACCAGAGAGAGAGCCACGCTGTACCCCCACCACCAGAGAGAGCCATGAGAGCCACGCTGTACCTGCACCACCAGAGAGAGAGCCACGCTGTACCCGCACCACCAAAGAGAGCCACGCTGTACCCACAACACCAGCGAGAGAGAGTGCCACCACCACGCTGTACCCGCACCACCAGAGAAAGAGCCACGCTGTACCCACACCACCAGAGAGCCACACTGTACCTGCACCACCAGAGAGAGAGCCATGAGAGCCACGCTGTACCCGCACCACCAGAGAGAGCCACGCTGTACCCACACCACCAGAGAGAGCCATGCTGTACCCACACCACCAGGGAGAGAGCCACGCTGTACCCACACCACCAGAGAGAGAGCCATGCTGTACCCGCACCACCAGAGAGAGCTACGCTGTACCCGCACACCAGAGAGAGCCATGCTGTACCCACACCACCAGAGAGAGAGAGAGAGCCACGCTGTAACCGCACCACCAGAGAGAGCCATGCTGTACCCGCACCACCAGAGAGAGAGCGCCATGCTGTCCAGCACCACCAGAGAGAGAGCAGGTCAGTGTCACTGGGCAGTGTGGGCACAATTGGAGACAGACAGTACTAGCATTGTATAGCCACAATAGGATTGGGACATCGTAATATAAAGGGGACTGCACTGTAAACAGTGCAGTCCCCTTTATATCACAGTGTCCCTGCACATTACAGGTGGAGGACCGACACCAGCCACCCCCGAGAATGTCTACTGACGCCCCCCCCCCCCCCATACCCAGTCGCTCTGGAAAAGTTGGCTGCTCAGTCTAAAATGCCCGAGCCTATTTTTTGTCCCAGTCCGGGCCTGCTAGGTGGCGTTATGCTGGTGACATTAGATAGACAAGGGCTTAGCAAGGTCAGGTTATGAATGGATGGGGTGTCTCAGCCAATTGGCGGGTGTTTCTTTAGTCCCTTGGCCTACTGGGAGAGCTATTTATTTGGGTGGAGTCAGGTGATCGGGGGTTCTGTGCCTGGACGTGTTTTATGCTGATCTGGGCTGCTAGGTCAAAAAGCCTGAGGCCTATCCCTGGGTCATCTGTCTGCTAGGCTGTCTGAGGGCCTAACCAGAAGCAGGAGAAGCAACGCAGAGTTGGGACTGCAGGATAGGAGTCCAAGTGAGAGTAACGGTTCAGCCGGACAGGGAACCATTTGGGTCGGAGGTAGAGGGGAAGCTGTTGCCACTAAGGGACCATCCACCTTGTTACTGGAGACTACTGTGAGTAAGCTGAAGCCAGTACCAGAGCAGTCTTCTGACCAGCGGGGGGGCGGTGAAGAAGTTGGAAAACTTCAGCAAGTGCCAAGCCAGGGACCCAGCGGGACAGCAGAGGTGATGCTTGAGGAGCATCAGTGAGTGCCAAGCCAGGGACCTAGCGGGTCTACAGGGGTGATGCTTGAGGAGTATCTGTGAGTGCAAAGCCAGGGACCCAGCAGGAAAGCAGGGGTGACGCCTCAGGAAGATACAGAGTTATGGAAATGAAGGAGCTCCTGGGATCCAGTGGCAATTGGGTCTGAAAGTCTAGTGAGAGACTGGGAGCTCGGTGAGTGAAGACCTACAGTGAGAGACTGTAGAGTGCGAGGAGAACTAACTGTGTTACCAATAGCAAAGCTACCATTAGTAACTGTTACAAGACTTGTTGCCATAGGAGACAGCGATCCTACCTATACAGAAGTGGTATCCGACTGGAGGCCTTCCCCTGTATAGCTGTCCACCTATAGAAGTCTCGGAGTCTGACAATTAACATTGCATCTATCTAAGGGTGTCCTGGCCCTAACCTGCTCTCCCACAGTTCTGTTAAGAGACAATAAATCTCTTTTGCATTCAAAAAGTGTCTGGCGCCCATCACTCCATCTTGCATCACACCCACCATGCCTTGTAACACTCTACAAAGATGGATGTCAGCTAGCCCTGACTCTGGAGGTCCCCATTAGGCCTTTGCTACACACAAAAAAGGAAATTGCAAAACTCTATAGGATTGTGATATTGATGGTACTATTGAGAATAGTCTATGAGCTAGAAACACCTTATCATTGTTAAAATAAGAATATGAATAATAGTCTATGGGGACAAAATACGGTTCATGAAATAGTGGAAAAACTAATTATGGTTATCTATAATCTATTAGCAGAAAATATAATTCATGGTATGTTGGTCATTTAAAATAATAATAAAAAAGAAATGAGATTGTTGGAAGAATCACAAAAAAAAGAATTCCAGGCAAGGATATTTTTACATATTTACATTGATCCATCTTGGATCAATGCAACTATGCATATACCAATAACTGTGGCAAGGGGTGGGCAGGAGGGGTGGCTGCCCTAGGCACAGTGGTATCATGTAAGGTGGAGGGGGGTGCCACAAGGAGATGGGGGGGGGGATTTGTGTTAGCGGGGGAATTTGGGGTCTGCACGGGGTAAGTATTCTTTTAGAAGGGGAAATTTGGGGGAGGTGCTAAGAGTGATGATTTAGGAGGATTGGAGGGGGATGAGGGAAAAATATTTGTGCTAGGTAGGGGTATTTGGGGGCAATTTGTGCTGGGAGGGGGGATTTGAAGTGGAAGAGGGGGGGGGGGGGGATCTGTATACTAGGAGGGGTGAACTTTTTTTTTGTGCTGAGCTGGGGGATTATAGCTGGGGGGGGGGGGGGCAGATTTGTACTGGAAAGAGGGGGGATTTATTCTTACGGGGTGAGCATGCAGATTAGAAGCTGGAAATTACAGTAACAGACACCATTACTCCAGAGAGCTCCACTAGCTTCCGGGTCCCAGGCCAATCAGCTGGTGCTGCTGTATTGTAAACACCAGAGGTTGGCCGTTGGCCATGGGCACCATTCAGCTCTGCATTTTCTCAATAAATACAAAGCATTCTTTTATTTCAAGAGGTGGAGAGATGGGATGGTAATGTAATCTGGAAGCTAGTGGAAATCACTGTAGTACCTGAATTAATTTTTAAAATGTATCGAAACCAAGAATCAAAATGTGATATATCAAAGCTACTAATTGTTAGATGTGCTGACTACCTTGGTTTTTTTTTTTTTTTTTCCTATCCATTTTTCCCTTTTTTGTTTTTAGGTTTATTTATCTTTATTTTCACCTGCCAGTAAGACTCTTCCTTGTCCCAGGGTGATACTGGATAGTACTGTACTGTATCTATAGAGGAGCAGTGTTATCACTATATCACAGGAAGCAGTACTTTTTTTAAACAAGCAGATAATTAGATGGCAGAAAATATGATTAGAGCAGCATAAAACTGAAAAGGTAAATATGTGTACTTCATTTATTTTTTAAATACACTAATTAAAGTTTTAAGTGTGTTTTTGCCCAAAAGGTAAAGCTACACTTAAAGTAATATTTTTATATGGTAATATTTGTAGCAAGACTATATTCTGTGTAAAGGTGTAACGATAAAAATAACGATGACTAACTCAGACTTCCATAACTGTATTGAATTGAGAATATCACTCTTCTGTTGTCTTGTCGCTTTCATCTTTTCCTGGTCCTTCTGCCAAGCTCTGCTGAAGTGTCATAATAACAAAAAGGAACTATAAATGTTTCTATGGCTACAGCACCCACTGTTACTGGTATCAAAATACTCACTCAATGCACCATTATGCCTTAGCTGAACCATTACTTAGGGTTTTCTCTGCCCAGCTAACAAAATAATACACTAGAAAATGGAGAAAAAAGGGACCACTCATTCCTTTTTCTACAAAGAGCATGGGCGAGTGGGCTGCTTAAATACCCTCGGGCTCCTCCCATAAATTCAGGCCACCATACTGGCCTTCTTATTTATGGTCGTGGCCCTATGACCTAGAGAGATGTGGATCACATAAACATGCGACAAGAATTACAACATAAATAGACCTGAAGTGTGGCTTGGTGGTCTGGTCGGTATGCTAAGGTGGCAAAAGACTCAGATAGTGGAATAATTCTTTATTGATTCTTGTGGTTATTGAGCCTGCTTGGTGAAGGCTTGTGCCATATACGTCTGAGGATTTGGGATGTATGTGGCAAAGCAAGTGGACTACCATCTGCCTAATTTCTTGATTACGTGGTCTGGAACTCCATGCTGGGATGCAGCTGAATCTGCTCCAATCCGGAAGGAATGTCCAGAGAACTGACTAGGGTTGAAGCCCAAGTTGCTTAGGAGGATCCTGACATGCCTGATAAACTGGCTGCCACTCAGGGGGCTGGTCAGAAAGGGTAGCAAAGGCTACCATCAGATTAGCTGGGTAGATGGGACAGTAGCTGGTCAAACACCGTCACTGGGCACCAGGCGTTATTAGTCTGAAACAGGTTGATGTCAACCCGGGGGGCGGTTTGTTGAGTTTTGGAGACTGTAAGATGAAGGGTGTAATGGTTTGAAAGCGAGTCAGGTGGCGTTGGAGCAGTGTCTGACTGCCGGAGCCATTGAAAGCAAATTCACTAGGTCGTAGGGAACTGTAGAAGGCCAAGTAGATGGCCACTTGGATGACTAGTCTGGACGAAGCCCCAAATGGAGAACAAGTAAGGATTTCAGACATGTCCCTTAAGATGGCACTCGTGACAGGTAGGCGTTTGCCACTAGCTACGGGTTGGTGCTTCTGTATGCCCCATAGGAAGGACCTGACTGCATGGCCAAGAATACTGACGTTTTACTGGGGCCCTGTAAGGACAAAAATGCTTGGACGCCAGATAGGTATAGCCTAACAGTATTGTGAGAAAGGGCTAGCTGCGTGTGGCAATATGATATGAAGGCTAGGACGTGTCCAACATCACCTATCGTTGCCCCCGGGGCAAGAGGCAAAAAACTTGCGCTAGGTGTTCCAAGCTGTGCGATAGGCCTTCAGTGTGTTGCCTGCAAAGGATTGGTTGATGAGTTGGGTTGCGTTGGGAGGTGCAATTTTTGTCCATCGTCGGCAACGACCAGGGTGGGACAGGAGTAGTCGTTGGGTCGGCTCCAGGCTCCTGCTGGAAAAACTATGAAAGGTTTAAAGAGGACAGTGCATCAGCTGCGATATTGCATTGCCTGATATATGTCTACAGAAGATATTAAAATTGTGATGGAGTGACAGCTGCACAAGCCTGTGCAGGAAGGACATGATAGGGAGTGACTTGGATCTATCTTTATTGATGATGTCGGCCATGGCCTGATTGTCTGTGGTGAAGAGCACCGTCTGTCCTGTCCAAGTGTGGCTCCAGACCTGGGCAGCTGCCACGATGGCATACAGCTCAAAGAGTGATGAAGACTGGGCAAAACCAGAGATTTAAGAGAATTTCTAGGGGCCAAGGTTCAGCAAACTAGTGGCGGCCGAAAATGGCCATAAAGCCCAAGGAGGCTGCAGCATCGATGACCACCTGTGTTGGCTCGGCTGACACTGCTAGGATGAACATTGAAATGCCTTTCCAGCTGGTGAGAAACTTGTCCCACATAGCTACATCTGCTACTGCTGCTTGTCTAGTTTGAGAACTTGGTCTGGATCTTGCACTGGTGTGAGGAAGATTAAAGCCGTGATTTAAAGAATCGTCCTTGAGGAATAATCCTCATCGCGAAGTTCAGCATCCCTAATAAGGATTGCAACTGCCTCATGGTGCACCCTTGTGACCAGGGGAAATCGTGGCTAACTGTCCTGGTACGGGCGGGAGGCAGGCTAGCCTGTATGGCACGCGTAACCAGAGTGACACCTAGGAAGGTGGTGGAGTGTGTCAGGCCTTCTACTTTATGCTCGGCTATGGGCACGTTGAGGTAGCTGAACACTATTCTCAACCTGTCTAGATCTGCCGTGGTGTGCCTGGTTGTTCAATGAGCAGGAAGTCATCGAGGTGGTGCATAACCGTCTGACAGTGTGCCTGGTGTGACTTTTACCTGAAATAAACTGGCCCACCCCTGTTGTGTGACTGACCCTGGCGAAGATGCGAACTGTACTTTCTTTCCCTATTATTTTTTTTTTACCTGGGGGGATAAAGACCAACCTGTGCCGGATGGAAACCTGAACTGACCTCAGGGAGAAAGTAAGAGAAAGATGAGTGGCCCGCATGCCACTGGAGATGAATGGCCAACTGGGTGACGCTGCGTGTTTGTGTGGCTGATTGTGTGCCACTGAGGTGTGTTTGCAAGTTACTTTCTATGCGGGTCTGTACGTATGTGCATGCCGCAAAGTGTTTTATACTATTGGAGATGATAGTGGGTGGTTGCAAAGGGTCTCAGTGAGTATCAGGTTGTTGAAACAAAATTGCATGGTGGCAAGGATCTTAACGAGTGTCAGGTTGCTGGGACGATATAGCGTGGTTGCAGGGGTCTCGATGAGTGTGAGGTTGTGTGAGATGATATTGCGTGGTTGCAAGAGACTCGATGAGTATGGGGTTTGTTATAAATACGAAGTTGTTTTGAGATGAAAATTGCATGGTTGCAAGGGTCTCAGTCTGGTTTGCTGAGACGATATTGCGTGGTCTCAAGGGTCTCGATGAGTGTCTGGCTGCTGAGACGATATTGCATAGTTGCAAGGTCTCGATGTGTATGATGTTGGTTTTTTGAGACAATATTGCGTAGTTGCAAGAGTCTCAGTCTGGACGGCTGAGACGATATTGCATGGTCACAAGGGTCTCAGTCTGGTTTGCTGAGATGATATTGGGTGGTCGCAAGGGTCTCGATGTGTATGATGTTGGTTTTTGAGACAATATTACATGGTTGCAAGGGTCTCAGTCTGGACTGCTGAGATGATATTGCATGGTCGCAAGGGTCTCAGTCTGGTTTTCTGAGAGGATATTGCATGGTCGCAAGGGTCTCGATGTGTATGATGTTGGTTTTTGAGACGATATTGCGTGGTTGCAAGGGTCTCAGTCTGGACTGCTGAGACGATATTGCATGGTCGCAAAAGGTCTCAATCTGGTTTGCCGAGACGATATTGCGTGGTCGCAAGGGTCTCGATGTGTATGATGTTGGTTTTTGAGACAATATTGCGTGGTTGCAAGGGTCTCAGTCTGGACTGCTGAGACGATATTGAGTGGTCGCAAGGGTCTCGATGTGTATGATGTTGGTTTTTGAGACGATATTGCGTAGTTGCAAGGGTCCCAATGAGTATGAGGTTTGTTTTGAGACGATATTGATTACAGAGGTGATAAAAGACTCATCATGACGTCACTTCCAGTCTAGGGAAACTAAACTTTTATTTTTTTTTAAAGCAAAAGATCAAAAAAAATTGTTTTGATCATTTGCTTTAAAAGGTAAAGGAGATTTTTGGGGTCTTTTTGACCCCAGATCTCTCCATAAAGAGGACATGTCGTCCTTATTTCTATTGCAAGGGATGTTTACATTCTTTGTAATAGGAATAAAAGTTATAGAATAAATAAATAAAATGTAAAAATAAAATAAATAAGATTTTTATTTTTAAATTGACCCCATCCCTCCGTGTTTACGCACAAAAGCAAGTTCTAGTGCAATACCTCCTCTGTAATTCTAAACAGGTAAGTTGTAAAAAGTTTTAAAGCATTGGCTATGGAGATTTTTAAGTACCGTAGTTTGGCGCCATTCCACGAGTGTGCACAATTTTAAAGTGTGACATGTTAGGTATCAATTTACTTGTCGTAACATCATCTTTTATAGTTTACCTAAAATTGGGTTATATATTGTGTTTTTTTGCATTAAAATTCTTTAAAGTGCATTTTTTAACCAAAAAATTGTTTAAAAATCCTGTGCGACATAAAAAATTGCAACACCCACCATTTTATTCTATAGGGCCACCACTTAAAATATAACTAATGTTTGAGTAATCTTCTAGCAAAAAAATTATGATTTTTTACATGTAGGAGAGAAATGACAGAATTGGCCTGGGGTGGAACTAGTTAGCAAATGTGTTTTTCATGTGCTCATGTGTTCTCATTAAAGTCTATTGGGCCAAAAGCACACTGTCTATCACCAATTTTAGCACATCCCCCTTTCAAATTTTTCAAAAATCATAGTCTTCAAGGGGTATGACGACTGTACTGCAGTATGGCTACTGATTAGGAGAGCTCCACTCCAGCACCATCCATTTTTATAGTCTGATTCATATGTCAATGATCTATACCAGTGATGGCAAACCTTGGCACCCCAGATGTTTAAGAACTACATTTGCCATGATGCTCATGCACTCTGCAGTGTAGTTGAGAATCATGGGAAAGGTAGTTCCAAAACATCTGGGGTGCCAAGGTTTGCCATCACTGATCTATACTCTTAGTGAGCTGGACCATATACAACCTACTCTAAGTTCTGGGCTATCTTCTCCTATTTGTTTTTAAAATGGGGTTTAAAACCATCTGTCTCAATGTACACAGCCTCAATCAACCAGCCAAACAGGCTATGTGAAAGCTACCGGAGTCCTAACGACCAATGGCATCTTCAGTTGCTAAGGAAGATGTCAATCACCTGCATAGCATCCTTGTTTGACCCTCCCCGGCCTCTCTTCATCAGCGTTGGTGTTGAAGTAAAGCCTCTTAAAAAAAAAAAAAAAAAAAAGACACCCTGCAAGGCAAAGGCATAATGAGCTAATATGCATAGTATACTAGCTCATTATGAATCACTTACCTGAGATTGAGGCCCCCGAAGCGACCCTCGCTCACCTCCTCCATCGCTGACATGTTGACTTGGCGTGTCTTGCGGGTATCGCTGCTCTGACGCGGTGACTGGCCGGAGCAGCGATGACGTCACTCCCGCGCATGCGCGCTGGTGCCGCCACTAACGGCATAATCGCCGTTAGAAATGGCATGCTCAGTGCGCCTGCCCCCGATGTCTACTGTGCATGCGGTGCTTCTATTTCTGCAAATATCTCCTAAACCTTTGAGATTTGGGAGATATTTCTTGCACCTACAGGTAAGCCTCAATCTAGGCTTACCTATAGGTTAAAGTGGTTGTAATGGGTTTACAAACACTTTCAAGGCAAATGCCCCTACCAATAAAAAAGGAGTACTAATCACTGCTAAAAATGCAATCTCCTTTAATTTATTGGACTTAGTTTTAGATCCTGAAGCTAGATTTATAATCCTCTTATGTGAGATCAATACCGGGTCCTATACTCCAATGTTTCACAAACCTTTTTTCAGTCAAGGCACCCTTTAAAAATGATGGACAGTCTCAAGGCACCCTTTAAAAATTATGGACATTCTCGAGGCACCCCATTATAAAATTTAAGATATTCTAATAGTTTTACATAATGCAGCAACATCCACAAGTCCAAGTAGGACACCCAACGTTAGAGGTGACTTATTCTTTCAAAGCAAATATACTTTTGCAAACTGGTACTGACTAATATTCCAATGTTTCTCTTCTCTTTATCACTTAGCTAATGTGACACCAACGCTGATGAAGAGAGGCCGGGGAGGGTCAAACAAGGATGCTATGCAGGTGATTGACATCTTCCTTAGCAACTGAAGATGCCATTGGTCGTTAGGACTCCGGAAGCTAGAAGGTTGTAATGGTGCACAATGAAAACTTGCGACTTAGTGTCACTAAAAATGCAGTCTTCGTCCACATGCCGGCTTGTATACAATTTTTGGGCAATTTTTAGGCATTTTGCCAGGGCACCCCTGAAGAATCCTCAAAATCCTCAAGGTACACCGGGTGCCTGGGCACCCTGGTTGAAAAGGGCTGCTACACTCCTCTGAATATTTATGCTCCTAATGCACACCAGCTTCACTTTCTACATAACCTTTTTCACAAAATATCTTCCACCAAACAGGGCTCTCTTACTCTCTGCAATGACTTCAGTCTCACTGTGGACCACCAACTAGACTCTAGAGCTCCAACGAAGAGACTAACACCTACACCTAACTCCCCTTTTCATACAGAAGAAGAATACAATGTTTGGAGGTATCAACACAATCATGAAACAAATTTTACCTTTTTCTGTTGCACACACTCAAAGATTCATTCATTTGTTGTTGACAAATGGCTTAGAAATGGGTCTCCTTCTACACCAATGATGACAGCAAGTGGTCTGACCATGTCACTATTTCTATATATATATATATATATATATATATATATATATGAGGGAGGATCTGGTCTGTACACCTGTGCATTATTGGCTTTGTTACTCTTAAGTAATGAAAAGTCCACATAATACTGCCATACTTTCTCAACATCTCAGAGAGTACTTTTGATATAAATGCACCATCTATATCTAATCTATTCCACCTCTGGAATGCCCATAAGGCATATATGAGAGGTATCATCTTAAAAACGCGTGCAAAGGCTAAGAGACAAAACAAATCTGTATATTGATAGTCTTCTTTCTGAAATTCATGTTCTAGACAAGCAATAAAAAGACTTACTGCACCTTGTAATATCCACAACCTTGACTAAACTTAGGCATGAATTATGGTGTTTATTATGTGAACAATATGATAAGCATTCCAGAAATTTTTAATTTAACTACTATGCCAGTGGTACTAACACTGCAGCATCCTGAAAACAATAAACTTGCCCAAAATATCTGAAGCCCAGCTTGCATGCTTAAAGTGGAAGTAAACCCTTCCAAAGCACTTTGACCTACAGGTAAGCCTAGATTAAGGCTTACCTGTAGGTCCAATAAATATCTCCTAAACCTACATGGTTTAGGAGATATTTAGAAAAAAAGAGGCATCGCTGTCTAGGAGGGAGTGACGTCATCGCCGTTCCAGCGAATCACAGCGCTGGAGCGGCGAGACCCGGAAGTCACTCCCGTATTGATGGCGGCAGAGAAGGTCGTGGATGAGGGGGCTTCGTTCTCAGGTAAGTTATTCATAATGAGCTAGTATGCTATGCATACTAGCTCATTATGTCTTTGCCTTGCAGGTTCCGTTTTTTTTTTTTTTTTAAAAAGGCTTTACTTCCTCTTTAAGTGTACTGTTGACATACTCTGAAACTATCAAAGTCATAAAATCCCTTGCATAAACTAAATCTCCAGGTCCAGATGGGTTTTCTAGTGAATATTACAAACTTTTCAAAACTCTCCTTAGCCCTCAACTTAAAGCTCTTTATACTGAGGCTGCCTCGACAGCCCCTGTCTCTGCGGAAATGTTAAAAAACATCTATTATTACCATAGTTAAGCCAGGGAAAGAGCTGCCTTCCCCACCAAAAATTTGACCTATTTCACTATTGAATACAGATGTCAAAATATATGCAAATATTACAGCTAAACGTTTACTGGACATCCTTCCCACTCTGATCCAACCAGATGAAATGGGGTTTACATGAGGTAGACAAGCCCCTGATGCTACCAGGAGAATTCTCAATGTGATTCACTTTGCTGAGACCAATCAAATGCCTTCTTTGCTTCTCTCTCTTGAAGGCAACTGAGTGGATTCACTAAGCATATATATATATATCGCAGGTTCCTTCTAAATTTGGGTTTACTGGTCATATCTTTACAGCTATTTTAGCCTTATATTCCTGTCTGTCCACTCAAGTTTACACTTCCAATATGCTGTCTCAATCCTTCCATATTACTACTAATGGTCCCCATAGGGATGTCTGCTTTCTCCCTCTATCTTTAACTTATTAATGGAACCCCTATCGGAAGCTATCTGTCCTCACCCAAAGATCATGGGCTTTGTTTTTCAACATATGTCACATAACAATATTCTTTTTGCAGATGATGTTATTTTGTTACAAACTAATCCAATAGTATATTTTGAGTCATGCTCATGCTGTGTTAACTCTTTTTAGTACACTGTCCTACTACAATGTAAAGTTCTCTAAATTATTGATATTAGACTTGGGAGTTGACCAACCCTCTAAAACTTACCTGCAAACGACATTTCCTTATTTCTCATGCACTCAAGATGTATAGGTGTTTGATGTTTTTTTCTCAGCTTTTAAATGTACCTCTATGTTAAGCTATGTGGCCATGCGCGATTAAGCGTTTACAGACATGTTAGAAGAGGGGCGCTTAGAAGCTGAAAAAAAACTCATCACTTTCACGTTCAGGAGAGGAGCATTTGTTCAGAAAAAAAGCTGAATGCGACTAAAAACGTGTAAACGCGCCTAAACGCTAGGCGCATTTAGCACTTAAGTATTCATTAATTTCAATGGCCAGAATACTTTAGTATGCACCTAAACACATTTGAAAAACTCAGCTTTTAAAAGCTGCTTTTCTCTTGCCAGGAAAAAAGGCGTTCAGAGGAGCTGGGCAAAAGCCCAATGTGCGTGAGGCCTTATACATGGATAAATGACGGAAACCCATATTTGGAAATTACTGAAGCACCTAAATTATTATTAGCTTACCTGAACTACAAACAACTTATATGCAGGTTGTTTAAAAAAATTAGCAAAATTTGACTTATCTTGGTCAGGAAGACTAGCATTTTTTTTAAATGCTTTTCCTACCTCAAATGTTATACTTTTTTAGAACCCTACCAATTCCTGATAAAGCTAATCATCTCTGGTCCCTAAATTCTCTACTTAAAATGTTTTTACTTACAATTAATTAAGAATATGAAATTTGAAGGAATGGGATATGTAATTATTAATGATTAATATACAGCAGTTCATTTAGCTCAACTTAAATACTGGTTCAAACCCTCTCCTGGAGTGTTATGGTTAAAAATTGAACAAACTCTAGTACCTATAATTGACGTATACACTTGCTTAATGGTTGATGTGTGGCAACCCTTTGTTTTAACAGACCTTTCGCCATCAATACAGGCATCTCTTATGGCCTAGAGGACTCTTTGTTCTTTATCCAAAGAGCAACTACACAGCAGCCCCATCCCCATTCCTCTTAATACACTTGAAGCCCTAATTCCTCATATTTCAGGTACATTTTGGTACCACAAAGGTATTATGCTCATTGGAGACCTATAAAAAGAATGCACCTTCAAAAGCTTAGGGGAACTCATGGTGGAGTTTAACCTTTACATTTTTTTATATATTTTTAGATCATGCATTACTTATCAACACACTGAAATAGAACGCTGTCTATACATAAAAAGTTGTGGCCATTTTATATACAGTATTCTCTGCACCTAGACAGAAATGCATCTCTGTATTTTATCATTTACAAAAAAAATAGCTTTTGATAAAATGACGCCTTTTCTGAAACGGATGAATCAGATCTCACAAGTAAATATTTCTCTTCTCAGTGGCTTTGGGCTTTTTTAATCAATCAATCTACTCCACAACCAATTGTGTCAATCATTCGGAATTAACACAGAAACATAGGTACCTAACACCATTTTGACTGGCTAAGTTTTCCCCTTCCCCTTCCAGCTCTGCAGAGGGTACAGAACTATAGACATTTTGATGCATATTCTGTGGAATTGTAAAAATCTCAGCCGTTTCTGGCAGAAACTCTTTTATATCATATCAGAGGTAACCAAAATAATTGTTTCTCCAACACCATTTCTAGCTATTTTGAACCTTAAAATTGACATTGTACTTTTAATAAAATGGTAAAAATGGTACAACTGGTAAACGTAGTCAAAACATAGCCAGGGTTCGGTAGCCAAATAGGGTAGTCAGAACAAGCCAGGAAATCTGGAAGCCAGAGATCAGTGTAGTCAGAGGCAGCAGACAGGATCAGAAACCAGAAGGGACGTCAGCCAGGCAAGTCTTCAACAGGAACACAGCAGGGTGTCTCTAGATTTGTTGACCAAGGCGAAGGCATTGAAGAAATAAACCAGGCAATTTAAATAGCCAGGCTGGCTGTGGGCTTGACTGATGAGCAGGAGATGATCAACAGGTGAGCCACTGTGGAACAATGAGTACTGGCAATTAACCAACAGCTGAGCAACCAGAGCACAGAGAAGGGAGGGCTGAGAGCCCAACCCTGACAACATTATCATACAGTAGTTACTCATATTCTCTTAGCAGCTAGAAAAACATAACTGGACATTGGAAGCAACAATAAGCATAAACACCAACCCATCTGAAACTGTTGACCTGGTTAAATCACATTTGTATGTGGAAGAATGTTATGAGAAGGGATATTTTTCATCATTTTTAAACTGTTTGAATACCCTGGGTTACCTGGAATGAAAAGTAAACACATTTTGAAAATGTGCGCAATAACAAAAAGTTTATTAAAAAAAACTAACTATAATCTCAAATAAATACTAAGTGCAATAAATATATTTAAAAACAATCATAACATTATTTTTGTGCACTATGAAATAATGTGCTTCACAGTAGAATTTAAAAATCTATGCCCAATGTATAGCCACAGGGGGCAAAAATGTCCATTATGTTAATAATAAATAACAAAGTGTCCAAAATAACCAAAACACCTCCAACAATGTTGGTCTTTCACTGCATGTGATAGTCAAACTCCATATCCACATCTATATTTCTTCAGGCGAAACAAATCTATCAAATCTCACTCACCAATACACTCACCAATTTTAATTTCCAATCTCTCTCAAGACAGACAAACACAGGATGCTGTGGCCTCTTGTGTATGAACACCTTGTACTGATGAGGATACACTTACCTGACACCTGAAGGCAGTTTCCTATCAGGAGAAGGGAATCATCAGCTAAAGCTTCCCAAGTGTGCTTGCCTGTCTTGAGAGAGATTGGCAATTTTAATTGGTAAAACGCATGTCCATTTGTTCAGTGGAGGGAAACACTTTGTGTTTTGTTGGATTTTTTTCACCTGAGGAAGGATTGACATAGGTATGGACTTTGACTATTGCATGCAGTGAAAGGCCTACATCGTTGGAGGTGTCTTGGCTCACACCGATATATGTCGGCAAAGTGGCACGGGTTTCTTCAAAACTACGTAACCGTATGTCACTCCGCCATTGGCGGCTCGCGGGCCTGATGTCGGCTGGTGGCCCGCGATCGTGGCACGGAGAGGCAAAACGGGGAGATGCCTATGTAAACAAGGCATTTCCCTTTTTCTGCCTAGCAACATGACAGGGATCTACTGCTCCCAGTGATTGGGAGCAGTGATCTCTGTCATGTTCTAGTGAGCCAACCCCCCCTACAGTTAGAACACCCTGAGGGAACACACTTTACCCCTTGATCGCCCCCTAGTGTTTAACCCCTTCCCTGCCAGTGACATTTACACAGTAATCAGTGCATTTTTATAGAACTGATCGCTGTATAAATGCCAATGGTTCCAAAATAGTGTCAGAACTGTCTGATCTGTCTGCCGCAATGTCGCAGTCATGAAAAAAAATCGCAGACCGCCGCCATTACTAATAAAAAAAATTATAATAAAAATGCCATAAATCTATCCCCCATTTGTAGACACGATAACTTTTGCGCAATCCAATCAATATCCGCTTATTGCGTTTTGTTTTTTTTACCAAAAATATGTAGAAGAATACGTATTTCGGCCTAAACTGAGGAAAAAAAATTGTTTTTTTATATATTTTTTGGGATTTATTTATTATAGCAAAAAGTAAAAAATAATATTTTTTTTTTTCAAAATTTCGCTCTTTTTTTGTTTATAGCGCAAAAAATAAAAACCGCAGGGGTGATCAAATAACACCAAAAGAAAGCTCTATTTGTGGGAAAAAAAGGACGTCAGATTTTGTTTGGGAGCCACGTCGCACGACCGCGCAATTGTCAGTTAAAGCGACTCAGTGCCGAATCGCAAAAAGGGCCTGGTCCTTTGGCTGCAAATCTGTCCGGTCTGAAAGTGGTTAAACCCAAAATAAGAAAATATTTATTTTTCAGCTTACCAATGATTAGATTGGGTACATTGTTTACTAGAATGTGTGAAGAATAATAAATAATATAAACTAAATGTACCTATGAAAAAAATATTTAACTATGAAAGGATAAATTATAAATAGAATAAACCTATAGCCTAACTCCAGGTTTCTTGTGACTCGAAATAGTTCTTTGGACCACGCTGGTCCAAACAAACTATTTCTTTCACTAATAGATGTACCCACTGGGCATTACCTACATTCCGTATACAGTGCTGTGTTCTGGTTGGGGGATTGGGGCTTCCTGTCCTGCTCCCGGAACAAAATCGAGGGGGGCTGAACACTGCTCAGACATTCACAAGGAGCATTGTATTTCATAAATGAATGCAAGGTTTCCTCTGATTCATTGAGGTGGAGTTTGTGACATCATTCACAAGCCTCTCCACCACAACCACAGCTTCATGATAAAGTTTGCACCATTTTATAGGACAGAATAAAATGCGAGTAAATAAACATTTTTACTGGTTCTTGGCTGTTCTCAGACAAGTATCTAGATCGTAAAGGAATGTGTGGATAAAAGAACAAATACAAGTAACTACATAAGAACACTTTCTTGTACATACTGTATCTGAGCACTTAGAGAGTAAGTAAATATTTAATCAGAAAAAGGAAAAATATGAGCAGATTACTGATTTTTGTTGCAATAGTCTGGAATTTATTCTTACCTTTACTCGTTAAAAGCTAAATTACTATTAACTTAATCCTCCAAATTCAATTTAATAAAACAAGCAACAAATCAGTAAGATAGCTGATAACCCCCTTGTGTCTCCAGGTCATCTCTTGATCCTTTAAATCAGGGGTCTCAAACTCAAATTACCTGAGGGCCACAAGACAAGTTTTCATATCCTATGGGGGCCGCATGCAAACTTTCAAACTTCAAAAACAACAGTACTGGTGTCAGCGGACACATTATTAAACCCCAGCACTGGTGTTAGCGGACGTATTAATAAACCCCAGCACTGATGTTAGCGGACGCATTATTAACCCCCAGCACTGGTGTTAGCGGACGCATTATTAAACCCCAGCACTGATGTTAGCGGACGCATTATTAAACCCCAGCACTGATGTTAGCGAATGCATTATTAAACCCCAGCACTGATGTTAGCGGACGTATCATTAAACCCCAGCACTGGTGTTAGCAGACGCATTATTAAACCCAGCACTGGTGTTAGTGGATGCATTATTAAACCCAGCACTGGTGTTAGCGGACGCATTATTTAACCCCAGCACTGGTGTTAGCGGACGCAATATTAAACTCCAGCACTGGTGTTAGCGGACGCAATATTAAACCCCAGCACTGGTGTTAGCGGGCGCATTATTAAACCCCAGCACTGGTGTTAGCGGGCACATTATTAAACCCCAGCACTGGTGTTAGTGGGCGCATTATTAACCCCCAGCAATGGTGTTAGCGGATGCATTATTTAATCCCAGCACTGGTGTTAGCGGACGCAATATTAAACCCCAGCACTGGTGTTAGCGGACGCATTATTAAACCCCAGCACTGGTGTTAGCGGACGCATTATTAAACCCCAGTACTGGTGTCAGTGGAAGCATTATTAAACCCCAGCACTGGTGTTAGCGGACGCATTATTAAACCCCAGCACTGGTGTTAGCGGACGCATTATTAAACCCCAGTACTGGTGTCAGTGGAAGCATTATTAAACCCCAGCACTGGTGTTAGCGGACGCATTATTAAACCCCAGTACTGGTGTTAGCGGACGCATTATTAAACCCCAGCACTGGTGTTAGCGGACGCATTATTAAACCCCAGCACTGGTGTTAGCGGACGCATTATTAAACCCCAGTACTGGTGTCAGTGGAAGCATTATTAACCCCAGCACTGGTGTCAGTGGACACATTATTAACCCCCAGCATTACCCCCTACACTCCACAAATACCCCCCTACACTCCACAAATACCCCCCTACACTTCATGAATACGCCCCACACCCACACTCCACAAATACCAACACTCCACAAATCTCACTCAGCCTCAGTGTGATGGCTCACTTACCTCTCCTCCTGGCAGTCAGCTGGTGGCCTGATCTGCTGCCTCCTGAGGCCTCTCCTCCTGCCAGGTCCTGGCTTCAACACAACCTATTCCGAGAACGCCACTATCTCCCGCCCTGAGGTAACAGCAGGACCCTGGATCCGGGGCTCTGGTCGATCATCAGTGCCTAGGTGGGCGGGGCAATGGGCGGATCTCATCATCTATCACCTATCAATGGGCGGATACTCCCTCCGCTCTGTTCTCTCTCTGCTCTCCTGTGCGGTGTCTGTATCCAGCTGGGCTGCAGCAGCATGCGGTGGAAAGGACACATGAGACAGAGAGATAAGACGGTGCACCCCCCCTGCCTGCCGGCCATTTGTATCCGGTTTGCGGGCCGCAAATGGCCCGCTGGCCAGTACTTTGAGACCCCTGCTTTAAATCCTTGTGTACCCCCTGTGACTTCTGTGTGCCTGCATCTGTGTGTCCTGTGTATTTCTGGAGAGCATCCAGCATTCCTGCACCTGTATGCCCTGTGTACGTTCAGAGAATTCTCAGCGTTTCTGCACTCTTTTATCCCTGTTTTTCTGTGATCACAGTACCCCCAGTGCTCCCAGAGGCATTCCTGTGTTCCCAGTGCTTCCAGAGTGTGACGGACTGCCTGGCACCCTGCCTGGGTTCTTCTGCCAAGATATAGCATCCTCCACTCTGGAACCAGGAACAAGGTATTATACCTTGGCTGAGCATTGCACCCAAGAACTAGACAACACTAGCTTAAACTGGAACTGACTTTATTGTAAATTCACCCAGAATTTATACCACACAAAATCAGATCTTTATCACATTATCCTACACGATGCAAACTATAAACAGTAATATCATCAGTACATCAGAATGCTAATGTGACAAAAGACTACATGGTGGATCTCTGTCAATTACTTTACCTGCTTATGGCTGTGTCAAATTGAATTACTATTTAGTTGTCAACTACAGAACACCAGGCCGAGCGACCCAGGGATTGTGTGAAATGTAGTTTGTTCATAGAGTCAGTTCTTAGAACAGACAGAGATCATGCATTAACTTGTATCGGAATGTGAAGATTTACTCTACTATAGGTTGTGTGTACAAGGCAACAAATGACACAATGAAACTACATATTCAATGCACATCTTATGCAGGTGAAATAGACAAGGTGCAGGTAGGAATTATATAATGCCTTTAAGTAAACCCTAAAATCATACCTGCTTATTGGTTTCCATGGTGACCTGGGGTACATTATAAACACTAGTAACACTCCCGGGTAGAATACATTGGGCAAATTATATCTGCTATCTGTCTAATAAAAGTAAGGGGTGGGGCATAACATGTCCCCACCCCACCACATATGGGATCATGAGAGACAATTGATTTGTAATTTACGAATTATTGTTATACCTATAATAAAGGGCACAGCCTATTCAACCCACAGGTTATTGAGTCTTGAGTATTATTTAGTTGAAATATATAGAAGTTCCATCTATGATCCCATTAAAATATTTCAGGAAAATGTTATCCTGCATGTAATGTAATGCATTACTTAATTTTGATAACATTTTACCAGTGTATATTTTCCCTTTAGAGGACTTGGCACCTGCCCACACTGCCAAAAGTACCAATACCTGGATTAATGATCATGGTATCACTGTGCTTGATTGCCTAGCAAACTCGCCTGACCTAAACCCCATAGAGAATCTGTGAGGTATTGTCAATAGGACGATGAGAGACACCAGACCCAACAATACAAACAAGCTGAAGGCAGCTATCAAAGCAACCTGGGCTTCCATAACAGCGCAGGAGTGCCTCAGGATGATCTCCTTCATGCCATGCCGCATTGATGCAGTAAATATTTCATGCAAAAGGAGCCCCAAGCAAGTATTGAGTGCATACTATACTGTACATGGACATACTTTTCAGTAAGCCAACATTTCTGTAATAAAAATCCTTTTTATTATTGGTCTAATATGTAATATGTAATATTCACATTTTCTGAGACACTGAATTTTGTAGAGTAGAGATGGACCCGATGTTTGAGTGGAATGTTCACCCGCCGACGAGCGCCCCATAATGCACAGGCTGCTGATTGGCCAAAGCATGCTCATGACCTGTATACTTTGGCAAATCACAGCACGATGTACAGTGAGAGCAATGATTGGCCAAAGGCAGGGTGCACGCCCCACACTATATAAGGCTGCTTACACAGCAGCCATGTACAGGGGGTCCCCTAGTTACAAACATCCGACTTACAAACGACTCCTACTTACAAACGGAGGGAGACAACAGGAAGTGAGAGGAAATCTACCCCCAGGAAGGGAAATTCATTCCTGTAAGAGTACTTATGGGAAAAAGGTACCTCCACTGATGCTTTTTTATCAAGGTTTGTTTCCACAACAACCCAAAATTTTCAAAATCCATTTGCCATTGGGGCAGGAAGTGAGGTGAAATCTTCTGAACAGGGGCACAGACAGCAAAACAAACATTACAGGGGTGTTAACCCTTCCCTATGCTATCCAAAAAGCTTAAAAATAGCTGGAACTACACTTAAAAAATGTACCTGTTCCGACTTACAAACAGATTCAACTTAAGAACAAACCCTATCATGTTTGTAACCCGGGGACCCCCTGTATAGTGTTTATGAATGGAGAGAGATTAGGCAGGTTAGTTAGTGGATTGAGCATGCAGTCAGTGTAGTGTATAAAACGCAGTGCAGAGTATATAGTGCAGTGCAGAGTATATAATGCAGTGCAGTGTATATACTGAAGTTTTTAAGGGGAGCCCTATGACAGAATACAAAAAAAAAGGCATGGCCCCCGCCCCCCAATCCATACCAGGCCCTTATGTGAGCAAGCAGCCTGGCAGGCTAGGAAAACCATACCAGACTGCTTGCCCTCAACATGGGGAGACTGCTTTGGGGAAAGTTGATCTGGAGTCATGCAATGCAGACTTGCTGCAATTGTGCAACAAACTTGTGAAGCCTGGCAAGTCTAGCAATAGCTTAGCAAGTCATTTTCGAACTTGCAGCACAATTGCTTGCTATCTGGGTGCCTTTGCAGCTTAAGGAGGAGCGGTTGGGGTGCGGTAAAAAACATGACGAAACCACATCTTTTTCCCCTCAACCACAAATTTAAATGAGGCCTGTCGTGGATCACCATATGAGAGCATGTGCACGGTGAGTTAAGAACAGCCTAATAACAGAAAGTTCATACAGCATTTAGTACACTTATTTTTTTAAACTTTTCAAAATAACCTAAAGATTTTAACTAAAAACCATTTAAAAAAAAACAAAAAACGCACCTATCCCTCCAACTGCAGAACTAACTTTAAAACTACAGGTACATTTTAAGGATAAAAATACCTTTAAGCAATGAAATCCTATAATTCCACATTTAAATTACATAATGAAAATAACAAAAAAAGGTATTCAAACAGGGGAACAAGTGATTTCTCGCTCCTAAAATCACTCTGTTGCTAAGCATTGAGTGGGTGCAAGGCAAATTGTTAGGCAGATCAGGTGAATTACGTGATTAGCCAGAAATCCTGACAGATTTATTTCCATCCCTCCAAATTAATGGAAATAAATTCGGAGGAACTGCTTTTACGTTTGGGAAATGATGACTAG
>CM053026.1:662670624-662696297 GCA_028564925.1 Lithobates sylvaticus | reverse complement strand
TTTGTGGCAAGACTGGGCACAGCTGGTCTGAAATTCCATACTCTATATTGTGCCAGACAAAGATATTGTACTTCTCTGCCGTATTGCAAAAAATGGCCTGGTCAGGAAGTGGGTAAATCCTTTCCGGGGCTGAAGTGGTTAATGTGCAGCACAATCTTCACCTATGGCAAGAAGGGTTCTTCCCAGCATGCAGAATGCTTCTTACCACTCTTCTGAAAGGGCTTAATTCAATGTGCCACACTTACTTACAACAATGTATACAATGTTTACAGAGCTGCATAGCTCAAGCTAAAATTTACACACAAAGGTTATGTAAAACCATGATATTTCCTATTAAATATGACATTTCTAACATACAATAAGCCTTTATCATGGTAAAAGGCAATTTCGGCATCTACCTCCGTCTTCACTGCATTATATTTATTGAAACTATAGTGGTGTACTTTTATGAACAAACTCTCCTCCATTTATACATTTTAGATATCAAAATAAATACATGGCAGGTATAAACATTTATATTGTAAAATAGTGAAAAGAGGGCACACCAACCTTGCACATTACCCAAGTGATGTTCATGTAGCGCTGGTATTTTCAATACAAACGCTATTGTTTTTGTCAATTTAAGTTTGTCTGAAGTTGCAGTTTGGCATAGACCAATTATGTCAAAGTTCTGGTTTCTGTACCAGTTCAGCTGGGTTGTGCTAGTTTCCACTTGGCCGTAGGTGTCGCTGTCACCACCGGTAAGTGTTGGAAATGCAACAGGTTGAATGCAATAGGTACCCCTTTTACTCAAAAACAGCCCGGTGGGAGTGGTTCACCCGCTGTGCGTTCTGGGTAAGGGTACTTAAGGTACAGGCGCCATTTTTTGGGGTTTGTTATCCCGACCTCATGGCCCTCCTGGCCTAAGGTGTGTGTGCTGCCTTTTTTTCTATGTCTCGGGCCGGCTGGCCCGAGGCGTCACAACTGAAGGGTAGGCCCAGAAGTTCTGGGGCCTACCGATCCAGGGGTGGTCCTGTGCTGTCTTGCCTGCGGGGAGAAGCCAAGCAACTGGAGGATCCAGGGGAGGACTTTTCAGGAGAAGACAGAGCAACAAGGCTGGTATCTCTGGAAGGGCCTGGAGACTCAGTTGGAGGATGCATCCCGGATCATCTACCACACAGTATCGCCAGACCGGCTGAAAGAAACTGGTACTGTGTGACAATTTTCTACTTTCATCATAAGTTGCTGTTTGTGTATTCCTGTGGTAGAGGACTGCACAACGATAGCTTGAAGTTGACAAGTCTGTGGCAGAGACTTTGACCGAGCAACCCATCGGCTGCTAGGCCAGTGAGAGAGGCCTATCCGGTGAGGGCTATATCCAGTTCTGGAGCTGTTAGCTGCTGGATAAAGAAACACCTCTAACCCGCAATTTCAAGGTACCTGAATCCCCTCAACCCTTCATCTCTCTACTGCAATTGTTGTTTCTTTAATAAAGCTTTGAAAAATGGACTAAGTGTCAGAGCCAATATCCTTTAATCAACTCTAACGGGACCCCTATGACGGACACGGTAACGGTAAGCCCAATCAAATACCAGCAGCTCCTTTGGGGGTCAGTACTACATTTATTAAAATCAAAAAGAAGGAAATATACTCACAAACAAGTTTTATAGGATAATAAAAGCATATCTAAGCCCACAATGGACAAAAAGCAACCAGGTCACCAGGACTGTGTCCAATACGCCAGAGGACCTTCCAGGTGGCTGATGCGTTTCAAGGGGAGATCCCCTCTTCCTCAGAGCCAATCAACACGCCTATCATCTGGAAGGTCCTCCGGCGTGTTGGACACAGTCCTGGTGACCTGGTTGCTTTTTGTCCATTGTGGACTTTGATATGCTTTTATAATTCACTTGTTTGTGAGTATGTTTCCTTCTTTTTGATTTGAATAAACATCACTTGGGTAATGCGCAAGGTTGGTGCGCCCTCTTTTCATTCTTTTACAGTGTTTTCGTTGGGTATCCCCTGACCCTTGGAGGGCAGCAAGGCGTGTGCATGTACTGGGAGCCATAGAAATTCCAGGCCTCTTCCATCGCACCACTGTTGAGCGCAGGAGATTTTGTTTGACTGTGATAAACATTTATATGTATGTAATTCTTGCTAATTGGTTTCTTGGGTTGTAAATGCTTTTCACCTTCTGTGCTGACGTGCATTGTGCTGCACTGTGTGAAACAACACATTCAAAATTAGTAAGTTAGATACTGACATTCACACACAAATCTTCCATCTTTATTCGAGCACAGGAGTGTAATTACAAAATTATATCCAGGTGGTACAGATATCCTTTCACACTACATAATAATGATCCATCCATTCCGAACACATTATGGCGATGCCTGAGAACTCCCAGAACCATGTCTTATGTCTGTCCCCTGATTGTCCCTTTCTGGGCCAAAATTCTCCAACTTTACTATAAGCTCATGGGAGATACCAAATACTCCCAAAGTTACCCTTCTGTCTATGCTACCGGGCTCTTACAAACAAAACAAGAGAAGTTTACTCAGCCATTTTCTGACCTCCGTACATACTATCTTCAGAAATCGATTTTAATTGGGACTGCGATATTGCGGTGGACAAATTGGACACCTTTGACACATTTTTGGGACCATTGACAATTATACAGCGATCAGTGCTATAAAAATGCACTGATTACTGTATAAATGTCACTGGCAGGGAAGGGGTTAACACTAGGGGGAGATCAAGGGGTTAACTGTGTTCCCTAGGTGTGTTCTAACTGTAGGGGGGATGGGACTGTCTAGGAGGAGAGAGAGATCGGTGTTCATACTTAGTATGAACACACGTTCTGTCTCTACTTCCCTGAAAGAACTCGGATCTGTGTGTGTAATCTCTGTGTGATCTCTGTCACAGGCGATCGCGGGTGCCCTGAGGTCATCGCGCCCACCAGGCACTCGCATCGACTCCGGCACACGCTGCGGGCCTAGTGGCCAAAAGGCGAAGCGATGTAAGGTAACATCGCTTCGCCCAGCCGTGCCATTCTGCCACAGTAAAACAGCGGCGGCTGGTCGGCAAACAGTTAATGTTTTCAGTGGACTTATTTATCCTGATTAGCGCACCTTTTTTCTTATTTTAACTTGCATATGAGCCTTTAAAATTAATACATTTAATTTTTCACGTTCGTGTCCCAAAGACTTTAGCGATGTTCGCATGTTTGCCGGGGGTGTTTGGCTCATCACTAAATACCAACAATATTTAAGAACTAATACTTATAGAAAGAATGTCAAATAGGAATACACAAAATGGACTGGCAGTACTTCCTGGGAGCTAAACATCTTCCTAATATCAGTGTTACTTTAAACATGAGATTATATTTGGAGGCAGTTCAATAAATCTGAAATATTTAACAGTGTAATGGCTTAGCAGATAGACAATTGATGAGCTGTGTGCCAAAAAGTCTGAGGTATTATCTTTTTCCTAAAATGATATATGATGAGATTCTGTTCCTGTAGCAATATGATCTGTGTCTGGTGACATAATACGGGTCTGTAAAACCAGTTCTTCTTACATGAGACAAGACAGGAAGTCTTTAGATTATATGTATTTAGGTAATTTATAGTGTTTCTGGTATTATATTAATGAAGAATATGCTTTCAGCAATGATACATGTACAAGTATTTGTTCAGTTTAGCTGAATGTTGTAGCCCAATATAACATTTAATTTATTGAACATAAAAAATATATATAGTGAGCCATATGTAAAGTGGAAGTTGTCCTGCTTATTTTTTTATTAAACTTGATAGAAAATGTGGTGCTACCCCCAAAGGGGCCGCTTGGTAATTTGTGTTCTCTGTTCTGCGCCTCAACTCCAAGAACAACCTCAGCCCCTCTGGCACACCTGTTTGAGTGAAAGTTGCTGCACGCACTTATAGGAACACAAGTGTGGATATCGTTAACTTGGCTGTGAATTATTATTAGGAAATATACACAAAACCGTTTAGTGGGAAATTAACTTAATATATTGATAAGGGTTAGAATAAATGGTGGTTTGAGCATAAATTAACTCACAGAAGGTAGGTCCAGACACAGTATGATAGACAGTATAATCACTATGCCAAGGTACCTAGAGTATAATAGGGTTCTGTACCACTAGACTTCAATTAACTCATGGATCAGCAAAGTCAGCAATAAACAGTGCATAAGCATTGACTGCAATGTGAATAATAATACTATAACTAGTCTAAGAGGATGGCTAGCATATGGTGCAATGTCCCCTGCGAGGTATCTCATAGCAAAGGCAATAAGTAAAGGGATCTGTGTAGTAGCTGTAAAGGGGCAGACTTTAGTCCTAATTCTTCAGCCAGCTAAGGTTGGGGCCTGTTGGTGCACATGAGAATACCCCCAATCAAGCCTGCATGCAGCAATAAGGCTACTAGATTGGTTTATGGTCAGTTCCTAAAGGGCTCTGTCTCTACTGCGGCAGATATTTAGTCCACACAGCAGCAGCTCACCAGTCCCAGCAATATTGCTGCTCAGCATCCGATCACACGCAGCAATTAGTCCACTCTTTGTTCTGCAGTCAGATGACTGTGGCTGTCGGCATGCTCAAACTCAGCACTCTACATCCCGCTAAGGCCACCGACATACAGCATTGATGGTGCACATTTAAGGCGTCCCATTGGCCAAAGCGGGTTGGGCCAGAATTTACGTGCTGACGTCACAATGATGCATACTTCTTGACTGCAGTGGCCTGAGAAGCAAGTTTACAGCTGTATACAGGCAGTCCCCTGGTTACAAACAAGACAGGGACTGTAGGTTTGTTCTTAAGTTGAATCTGTTTGTAAGTCGGAACATGTACATTTTTTAAGTGTAGCTCCAGCCAAAAAATACATTTTTAAGTTTTTTGGATAGCATAGGGAAGGGTTATCACCCCTGTAACATTTGTTTTGCTGTCTGTGCCCCTGTTCAGAAGATTTCACCTCACTTCCTGTCCCAATGACAATTGGATTTAGAAAATTGTGGATTGTTAGGGAAACATGGACTGGTGATAAAGCTTCAATGGAGACACCTTTTTCCCATAATAACTCTTAGGCCCTTTCAGACGAGGCGGACTCCGCTTGCACGGAGCCCGCCTCTGTCCGCCGGCTCAGCGGGAGATCTGTCCGTTGATCTCCGCTGAGCCGGCGGATGACAAGCCTCTCTCCGCTCACTGAGCGGGGAGGGGCTTGCGAGCGCCGCTGATCTCTATGGAGAGATCGGATGAAAACGGACAGTGTGTCCGTTTTCACCCGATCTCACTCGATCTACCCGATCCGACGGATCTGGACGTGTGGTCCATACGTCTGGATTTGGCGGATCGGACCGGATCGGATGTCAGCGGACATGTCTCCGCTGACATCCGACGCTCCATAGAGTAACATGGAGCGCCCGTTCAGATCCGCCGTCAAAACTGACAGGCGGATCTGAACGGGCCTTCCGTTCCGTGTGAAAGGGGCCTTACAGGAGAGAATTTCCCTTCCTAGGAGGAGATTTCCTCTCACTTCCTGTTGTCTCCCTCCGTTTGTAAGTAAGAGTAGTTTGTAAGTCGGATGTTTGTAAGTAGGGGACCGCCTGTAATTGTACTTTTATTGTGGATTTCACTGGATGATGTTTCTGTTTATTAAATTCTGCTACACTTTGAGTACTTCTGACCTGTTCCTTATGACAGCCTGATGTGGCATCTCTGAGTACAGAAACCACCTGGGTGCAGACACCATACTGAAGCTGATACTAAAGGCCACAGTTAACCTATATGATCATGCTATATGGGCTACACTTGCTGTAGCAGTAAGTCTGGTGAGTGTCCAGTCTGATGGGTGTTGGTTCATACACTGGTGGATTTACATCAGATCAAGATCTGATGGTGCTTAGATGCACTTTTGGTTTATCTTATAATTTCCGGTTTATTCATATTTTTTCTGTTGATTTATTGAGCACTTTGGCGCAGCAAGCATAATTTTGACCTTCATTAGACACCATAACATGGATTTTATTTTTTGTCACTTTTTTTATTATTTTTTTTACAGATTTCCCTTCTATACAATACATCTTTTCCTCTTTTCAAAAGAGAAACAACACTGAGGTTAGTTTTCACATTAGTGATGACTATGATTGGCTAATGATCAAGTGCTGGTTCTCCCAGGTCCCAACTGTTAGAACGAGACCCAGGGCTGTGGCTAAGAGCTCGAACTCGGTGCTGGGAGCGCATGATCCAGCAAGCTTCCAGCACAAACACAGAAGGCAGTCATAAACAGGTTAAGCAAACCTCTAATTCGAGGTAATAATACAAATTTAGCACACAAAACATTTCAGTTTAAGACCAGCATAAGTAATTGCAAAAAAACATTTTTTCAATGAATGCAAAACATTCCCTTATTGGATGAAGTGTAGAGGCGGGGAGGTGGCATCATGGTCTAATCTTATCTTATCAGAGATTGTTTTGCATTCGCTGAAAAAATGCGGTGTTCTCTGAATGGCGCCTGTACCGAGCAAGCAACCTCCTGTATTCACTAAGTAGCTGGACAGAAGCTAGCAGCGGTCACAGTAATAGTTTTGTCTACTAGAGTGATTTACAGCTTCTGCGGGATCAGCCAGGTATGGAATATGTATACTTATATAAAAATGCAAAAAAAGGGGTACCGGCGCCAACTCTTATATTAATATACGTTTATAAAGCCTGCACTCTAAAAAGTAAGAGGACTGTATGTTCAATTACTGGTTATGATTATGATAATAAGGAGAGTTGCGCCAATCAAAAATTCTTTTGTATCCTTTAGACACTATGTTTAAAGAGCTTGTTATATAACACTACTGTCAACTAAGGATCCCTTTGAGGATTTGGCCAATCCTGTGGTGGGCGGAGTAAAGTACCGTATATACTCGAGTATAGGCCATCCCGAGTATAAGCCGAGGCCCCTGATTTCCCACAAAAAAACTGGGAAAAGTTAATGACCCGTGTATTAGCCGAGGGGGGGAAATGGAGCAGCTACTGTAAGTGGAAAAGAGTGTCAGCAAATGCCCATCTACATGTCCCCTCTGTCCTATACAACCCCCCGTGTCCCCAGTGCAGCCTACCTGTGCCGATCGATCCGGTGTCCCGCTGTCCCGTGTCCCTCGGGGGCCGCTGTCCGGTGTCCCTCGGGGGCCGCTGTCCGGTGTCCCTCGGGGGCCGCTGTCCGGTGTGCGGTGTGCGGTGTCCCTCGGGGGCCGCTGTCCGGCTGTCCTGCCGATCAGCGTACACGCTGAGGCGCGAGGGGCCAGGCGCCATTGCAGGTTTGAAAGCCGCGCCTCCTCCTCCTCCTCGTCCGTGATAGGAGGAACACTCGGTTTTCCCAGCAGTCATGTGCAGTGTTCCGCCTATCACGGATATTCTCTCATCCTCGTCCATGAGATGAGAATGACAGAACATCCGTGATAGGCGGAACACTGTACTGCTGGGAAAATTAGTGTCCGCCTATCACGGACGGGCGGGAGGAGGCGGCGCGGCTTTTGAACAGTGCCGTCTGTCTACATGACAAGCTGTTCATGTAGGCAGACCGCACTGACTCGAGTATAAGCCGAGAAGGGGACTTTCAGCCCTAAAAAAAGGGCTGAAAATCTCGGCTTATACTCGAGTATATACGGTAAAGTAAAATAAATGTAAATATAAAATAACAATTAATATTGTGCCTCTAATTACTGTGCAATACTAAACACTCCTATGTGAAAGGGTGAATAATTTTATACGATCCTGTAAGAAAAATTTCTACAAGAAAAATTCTACAATCGGCTCCCAATTCTGTGAAAAAAGACAAACCTCCCAATCATGCAAACCCAGTCCTGCAAAGAGAAACTGCAAAAAATATGTACGTGTGTGTCTATAATCCTGTAAAAGAAATTTCTATATGGCAGGGCCACAATTTCTGTAAGGAAAAAAACAGCAAAACCACAATTCTGTGAAAAGAACCTCCCCCTTCTGTAATCCAAATCCTGCAAAGGAAATTCAAAAATAGATGTATTCTCAAATTCTATGTGCCACAAAAATCATAAAAAAACATGTAAAACATATAAAAAAGTCCATGTGTTGACACCACTGTCATTCAAATCAATCCGTAACGGGTTAATTCCACTCGGATACACCACTAGTGATTGATACTTTCAAAGCTTGTGTACATCACCCTGTGAATCCACCACCACTAAGAAATGGCCACTCACCAGATTTAGGTGAGTTTTAGGCGTTTGGTTTATTAGCCGGATAACCACTCCTTTACTCAATTCTTCAGATTGGTGGATCAACTACATTTTTGACTACCAAATCTCTAAGGTCGGGCGCTTTTTTGTATATACTGTATATTTAGGCTTGTCGGGGATGGAGGAACCTATGTGTTTATCTTTTTTCAATATTTGCCAGTGTTTGCTGATGATTTTCTCAATTTCCTTAAGGCTTTATCCTTTATTAATTCTTCCTGTTGTGTATTCTGTACTTTTATCCTTTCTCTTCGTAGGAACTCTTTTTCATAACCTTTATCTAGAAACATATCAGTTAACCTTTCCGATTTGGGTATGGAAGTCTTCCTCCTCAGTACAATTTAATTTGATCCTCATGTACTGGCCCCTAGGTATGTTAGAGAGCCATGTTCTATGATGACAGCTGGTGGTTGGTATATACGAATTTCTGTCTGTATCCTTAAAGAAAGTTTTTGTTATCAGACAATTGTTCTTTCTATCTATTGCTAAATCCAGACAATGTATATAAATATCACTTATTTCCCATGGTAATATGATGTTTTTATCATTTATGTTGAGATTAACTTGTAGGGTGGTTAATTCTTCCATTCCTCCTTTACAAATTATAATCAGGTCATCAATATAGCTTTTATATAATAATATATTTGGATTATGATGTAATAATGTGTTACACTGGGTGCAAACTTAGCCCCCATGGCGACTCCTTTAATCTGTAAATAATATGTCCCTTCATACCAAAAATAATTGTGCTCCAAACAAAACTTTAAACTTTTTAGAATGAATTTTCTCAGATTTTTTGTATAATCCCCATATTTTTTGAGTGTCCAACTAACTGCTTTAATCGCTCCTTCATGATCTATATTAGTATAGATTTAGGGCACATCTGCCTTTCCCATCACTGTGTCCACCTCTATATTCAATTCTTGAAGTAATTGTAATGTGTGCTTGGTATCCTTCAAAAATGCTTTTGTTTTAGAAACCAGGGGTTGTAAATGCATATCGATGTATTCCCCCAGCCTAGCTGTTGGGGAATCTATTCCATTAATGATAGGTCTACCTGGTGGATTGAGTTTATCCTTATGTATTTTAGGAACACTATAAATAATAGGTAATTTACATACAGAGGGTAGCAAATATTTTTCTTATTTTTTTATTTAGTATTCCTCGTTTTTCCCAATAACTGTTCAGGTCTTCCAGTTCCATTTTGTAAGAAATAATAGTTGGTAAGTATTCCTGTCCTCTAACAGTCTTTTCATTTCTCTCCCATTTTGCTCTTTAAACAAGATAACACCCCCCCCCCTTATCCGCCAGGCAAATCACAATATCTTTTCTTGCTTTTAGCAACTTGATTCCTTTCTTAGTTAATTTTTCCAAATCATTACAGACCAGTTTTTTAAAAAAATGTCTATCACTTAATTGTATGGGATATTTGGGTTAAATGTTGAATTGCTCTTTAATATGGTATGTTTCCTCATTTCATTAGTTTGTACATTTCTTTCAATGGGGTTCATAGCATAATATTTTTTAATATTTAATTTTCTTACCAATTTGTGTATCCCTACATAAGTATCAAATGTATTCATAGCTTTCTAAGGAGCAAATTTGATTTCCTTTTTTAGTACTGCTATTTCCTCTTTACTGAGGGGAATACCACCAATAATATAAATGCCTTCCCCCAACTCCCCCTTGCATTACAGTGTTTGTTACCCTAAAAAAAAAAAAGCAAATGCATTAAAGCATGTTATACTGCACAGTGCCTCCTGTCTGCTCTCCCTCCACCCTCCTGCCTGTCAGCTAGTGACAGTGCCTGCTCCCCCCTCCTGCTGCTGGAATAACATGTACATCTTTATACTATCAGCGCTGTTTCCTAATCCTGTGCCCCCCTGTGTATGTGATTTATTTTAAAAAATGCAGTATATACCTAATTTCAGAGCGCCGCTCTCTCCTCCTCCCCTCCCTGATGTCAGCAGGGGAATCTTGGCCCCGACCACTGCAGCTGCCAGACGGGGAGAGGAGAGAGCCAGCCAGTTACATGAGCGCTGCTCTGACATTAGGTATATACTGGATAATTTAAATAAATCACACACACAGGGGGACACAGGATTAGGAGACAGCATGGATAGTATAACGATGTTAGAGTGGCTTAACAACCACTTTAAAGAGGAAGTAAACCCTGGCGGGTTTTACTTCCTCTTTATTTCCCTGCAAAGGTAAAGCATAATGGGCTACTATGCATCGCATAGTAGCCCATTATGTGTCACTTACCTGACACCAAAGCCTGCAATGTCTCCGTTGTCCCCACTAGCAGGGAGCGTCCATCTTCACCCCTCTTCCTTCTGGGGCTGTGAACTCAGGCTCTGTGACTGGCCAGAGTCGCGTGACGTCACTCCACCAGTCACGGCATGACCCCTATTGGAAACGGCACAATGTGACCTTTCTAAAGGGCGCATGCGCTGATGATCATCGGCGCTCGGCTTTTTAGTAAATGTCTCCTAAACCGTGGAGGTTTAGGAGATATTTCAAGTACCTACAGGTAAGCCTTAATATAGGCTTACCTGTAGGTAAAAGTGGTTGTACATGTGTACAACCACTTTAACTTGCACAGATTTTTTGTGGTGTATGTGTTCCCCAGAGGAAGGACAGAGCTTCCAAAAAAAATCTACCATAAATTGCAGAGAACAACTTGGTGATTTAAGGCCATAGGGAAGATATGACTTAACACAACCATCAGGGACATACAGTATTTTTGCATAGCAAACACAAGCAATAGCTTAGGGTAGCAAGATTGAACACAACTACCCTGATCCTGTGGCTTAGACCCCTTTCACACTGGAGGCCACCCAGGTACGTAAACGGGTGGCCCTATCCCCCTCTGACACCACGGGGAAGCCATTGGGAAGTTCACCTGGGTACGTCACTGTGTGGCCCCGCCTTCACTTATAAAAGAACTGTCATCTGCGCTGAAGTGTCAAATGGCGGGTGCCTCCCATGGAGGTGGATCTTTTTTATTTTTTGGTCCGTCGGCGGAGCCATAGAAGAAGTTGAAAGGACTTCGTGGGACATTTTTTATTTTTTGATAAAGGACTTGTCCCAAGGTGTGTCTTGTTTTTTTTAACATTTTGAGACTTTTTTTGTGAAATGGTACCGGTACAATGTCCCCGTTACCATTTCAAATGGGGGGGGGCGGGATCTGGGGGTCCCCTTGTTAAAGGGGGCTCCCAGATTCCGATAAGCCCCCTGCCCGCAGACCCTCACAACCACCGGGCAAGGGTTGTGGGGATGAGGCCCTTGTCCCCATAAACATGGGGACAAGGTGCTTTGGGGGGCTACCCCAAAGCACCCTCCCCCTGTTGAGGGCATGTGGCCTGGTATGGTTCAGGAGGGAGGGGCGCTCTCTCGTCCCCCATTCTTTTCCAGTGGCCTGAAAGGTTGCGTGCTTGGATAAGGGTCTAGTATGGATTTTTGGGGGGACCCCCATGCAATTTTTGTTTAAAATTTTGGTTCGGGTTCCCCTTAATATACATACAAGACCCAAAGGGCCTGGTAATGGACTGGGTGGGGGATCCCATGCCGTTTTTTTCAATGACTTTTATCTGTATTGCCGAGACCCGACAATTCATTATAGCTGCGAGTAGTTTTAAATTACTTTTTTTCCTTTAGAAATGTCATTTTGTGCAGGGACTGTTCTAAACACGGGAAAAAATTTCCACTTTACAGGCATACTATAGACACCCCCCAGGTACGAATATTAAAGGAATATTTCACTTTTATTGTTTCACTTTAAGCATTATTAAAATCACTGCTCCCGAAAAAATGGCCATTTTTAAAACTTTTTTTGCATTGATACATGTCCCAGGACCTTTTTTTTGACAATACCATGCATATGAGCCTTTAAAATTAGCACTTTTGATTTCTCCCATAGACTTTTACAGGGTGGGAGGCAGCGAAAACCCCAAATTGTTTGCTATTCGGCGAATACCCGATGTTCGAGTCGAACTTACGTTCGACACAAACATCGGGCTCATGCCTAACCTTGAACATACCAAACTGTGCAAAACAAATCAAATAACAAAAAAGTCACCCACAAAGAACATCTGTCTAAACTAAGTATATACAGCAGATAGGGAATACCAAAATCGTAATCGTAGCCGAGCCAGGGTCATACACAGGAGATCAAGCAGTGGGAATTGGGAGCAAGACAGGGCAGGAAAAGGGTAACAGCAGACGGAAAGAGCAGGTGGGAAGGGATCAGGCTGCAGGGCAGGGTTCCAGGAATGGATGCAGGGTTCAGGAACACAGGATACAGGAATTCAGGGTTCAGGCACACAGGATTCAGCAAACACAGGTCAGGGCACATGGATAGAATACCAGGGCGATGAGTGCAATCCCGGGTATATATACACACCTTCTAAGATCAGTCTCAGGTGATGCATGATTGCAGGAGATGATGTTGGAACACACCTGCTGGTGGACCCCGAAACTGCGGCCCATAGGAGACACAGCGCCACCAGCAGGTGAATCCTTTCCTGACAGTACCCCCCCTCGAAGGAGTGATCTCCGGATGCTCCAACTAGTTCAAAAAATTCATGACATTGAGCCTCTCCTTGGTTGAAGGATCATCAGAGGTGGGCTGGAATGCAGGCATATCAAGCTGGGCAGCGGGCAGAGGTACATCAAGCTGAGCAGAGGCACATCAAGCTGGGCAGTGGGCAGAGGCACATCAAGCTGGGCTGCGGCTAGAGGCACATCAAGCTGGGCAGCGGCTAGAGGCACATCAAGCTGGGCAGCGGCTAGAGGCACAGAATCAGCAGCCTGGGTAACGGGCATGGGCTCAGCAGGCTGGACCGTAGGCACCAGAACATCAGGCTGGACAGTGGGCACCAGAACATCAGGCTGGGCCGTGGGCACCAGAACATTAGGCTGGAGCGTGTGCACCAGAACATCAGGCTGAAACATCAGGCTGGAACGTGGGCAACGGAATATCAGGCTGGTCAGCAAACACTGGAGCATCAGGTTGGACAGCAGGCAGAGGATTGGCAGGGTTAGGTGGGTCATCAGGTTCTATATAGATATAGGACTATAAGAGGCTAGCCTATCCCCATTGGCAGTCGGCTGGAGCAGATCGGCTGGTGTGGAAGCAGGCTGGAGCAGATTGGCTGATGTGGAAGCAGATTGGCTAGTGCAGCAGCAGGCTGGAGCAGACCAGCTGGTGTGGAAGCAGGCTGGAATAATTGCAGGACTGTATGGGTTGGGAAAAACTTTTTTTCTTTGGTTTAGCCACTGAAGCTCTGTAAGTGACTGCAGGGCTGTATGTAGGAGGTGCAGCTGATTGAAGAGAAGGGCTGGAGTACAGTAAAGAAGAGGGAGCAGTGGCTAAGGGGGATTTTTGTGGGATTGTTGCAGGCAGCAGAGAAGAGGCAGATGGGTTAAAGGCAGGGTAGGTGCAACAAGTGGAAACAGGATACCGATACTTAGTTGGTAGCAGGGTATATTGGGCTGTGACTGTGGTTGTTGTGGGTGATGGAGAGAGAGACCACTTAGCAGGCAGGTCTCTGGCAGCAGGAATGGGTTGTTGCAATCTGACTGAGGCTGAGTGTAATAGATTTGACCATGCTTGTAGTAATGGCTGAACAAAATTCAGTTTACACTCTGCCTGTCTGACAAGAGACTGCACTGAAGGGGGGGAGAAAAGTCATCACTGCCTTTAGGAGTACTAGACAAAGCCAATTCCGCACAGACTTGAATTAACCACTTTCAGACCGGACCATTATGCAGCCTAAAGACCAGAGGACTTTTTACAATTTCGCACTGCACTGGTTTAACTGGTAATTACGCGGTCATGCAATGTTGTACCCAAACGAAATTTGCGTCCTTTTCTTCCCACAAATAGAGCTTTCTTTTGATGGTATTTGATTGCCTCTGCGATTTTTATTTTTTGCGCTATAAACGGAAAAAGACCGAAAATTTTGAAAAAAAATGATATTTTCTACTTTTTGTTATAAGAAAAATCCAATAAACTCAATTTTAGTCATACTTTTAAGCCAAAATGTATTCAGCCACATGTCTTTGGTAAAAAAAATGTCAATAAGCGTATATTTATTGGTTTGCGCAAAAGTTATAGCGTCTACAAACTAGGGTACATTTTCTGGAATTTACGCAGCTTTTAGTTTACGACTGCCTATCTCATTTCCTGAGGTGCTAAAATGGCAGGGAAGTACAAAACCCCCCCAAATGACCCCATTTTGGAAAGTAGACACCCTAAGGAAATTGCTAAGAGGCATGTTGAGCCCATTGAATATTTTATTTTTTTGTCCCAAGTGATTGAATAATGACAAAAAAAAAAAAAAAAAAAATGTTTACAAAAAGTTGTCACTAAATGATATATTTCTCACACATGCCATGGGCATATGTGGAATTACACCCCAAAATATATTCTTCTGCTTCTTCTGAGTACGGGGATACCACATGTGTGGGACTTTTTGGGAGCCTATCCGTGTACGGGACCCCGAAATCCAAGCACCGCCTTCAGGATTTCTAAGGGCGTAAATTTTTGATTTACACCCCAAAATAAATTCTGCTGCTTCTTCTGAGTACGGGGATACCACATGTGTGGGACTTTTTGGGAGCCTATCCGTGTACGGGACCCCGAAATCCAAGCACCGCCTTCAGGATTTCTAAGGGCGTAAATTTTTGATTTCACTCCTCACTACCTATCACTACCTATCACAGTTTTGAAGGCCATAAAATGCCAAGATGGCACAAAACCCCCCCAAATGACCCCCTTTTGGAAAGTAGACACCCCAAGCTATTTGCTGAGTGGCATGTTGAGTCCATGGAATATTTTATATTTTGCCACAAGTAGCGGGAAAAATTACAAACTTTTTTTTTTTTTTTTTTTTTTGCCCAAAGTTGTCACTAAATGATATATTTCTCACACATGCCATGGGCATATGTGGAATTACACCCCAAAATAAATTCTGCTGCTTCTCCTGAGTACGGGGATACCACATGTGTGGGACTTTTTGGGAGCCTATCCGTGTACGGGACCCCGAAATCCAAGCACCGCCTTCAGGATTTCTAAGGGCGTAAATTTTTGATTTCACTCCTCACTACCTATCACTACCTATCACAGTTTTGAAGGCCATAAAATGCCAAGATGGCACAAAACCCCCCCAAATGACCCCATTTTGGAAAGTAGACACCCCAAGCTATTTGCTGAGAGGCATGTTGAGTCCATGGAATATTTTATATTTTGCCACAAGTAGCGGGAAAAATTACAAACTTTTTTTTTTTTTTTTTTTTTTGCCCAAAGTTGTCACTAAATTATATATTGCTCACACATGCCATGGGCATATGTGGAATTACACCCCAAAATATATTCTGCTGCTTCTCCTGAGTATGGGGATACTACATGTGTGGGAATTTTTGGGAGCCTATCCGTGTACGGGACCCCGAAAACCAAGCACCGCCTTCAGGATTTCTAAGGGCGTAAATTTTTGATTTCACTCCTCACTACCTATCACAGTTTTGAAGGCCATAAAATGCCCAGATGGCACAAAACCCCCCCAAATGACCCCATTTTGGAAAGTAGACACCCCAAGCTATTTTATGAGAGGCATGGTGAGTATTTTGCAGCTCTCATTTTTTTTTTGAAAATGAAGAAAGAAAAGAAAAAAAAATTTTTTTTTTTTTTTTTTCAATTTTCAAAACTTTGTGACAAAAAGCGAGATCTGCAAAATACTCACCATACCTCTCAGCAAATAGCTTGGGGTGTCTACTTTCCAAAATGGGGTCATTTGGGGGTATTTTGTGCCATCTGGGCATTCCATGGCCTCTGAAACTGTGATAGGCAGTGAGGAGTGAATTCAAAAATTCACACCCTTAGAAATCCTGAAGGTGGTGCTTGGTTTTTGGGGCCCCGTACGTGGCTAGGCTCCCAAAAAGTCCCACACATGTGGTATCCCCGTACTCAGGAGAAGCAGCAGAATGTATTTTGGGGTGTAATTCTACATATGCCCATGGCATGTTTGAGCAATATATCATTTAGTGACAACTTTGTGCAAAAAAAAAAAAAAAAAAATAATAATTATTATTTTTCCCGCAACTTGTGTCAAAATATAAAATATTCCATGGACTCGACATGCCTCTCAGCAAAAAGCTTGGGGTGTCTACTTTCCAAAATGGGGTCATTTGGGGGGGTTTTGAACTGTCCTGGCATTTTATGCACAACATTTAGACGCTTATGTCACACATTACCCACTCTTCTAACCACTTGAAGACAAAGCCCTTTCTGACACTTTTTGTTTACATGAGAAAATAATTTTTTTTTTTTGCAAGAAAATTACGTTGAACCCCCAAACAATATATATTTTTTTTAAAGCAAAGGCCCTACAGATTAAAATTGTGGGTGTTTCATTTTTTTTTTCACTCAGTATTTGCGCAGCGATTTTTCAAACGCATTTTTTTGGGAAAAAACACACTTTTTTAAATTTTAATGCACTAAAACACACTATCTTGCCCAAATATTTGATGAAATAAAAAATTAGATCTTAGGCCGAGTACATAGATACCAAACACGACATGCTTTAAAATTGCGCAGAAACGTGCAGCGGTGACAAACTACATACATTTTTAAAAGCATTTAAACGCCTTTACAGGTTACCACTTTAGATTTACGGAGGAGGTCTACTGCTAAAATTACTGCCCTCGATCTGACCTTCGCAGTGATACCTCACATGCATGGTGCAATTGCTGTTTACATATGACGCCAGACCGACGCTTGCGTTCGCCTTTGCGCGAGAGCAGGGGGGGACAGGGGTGCTTTTTTTTTTTTTTTTTTTTTTTTATTATTATTGATTTTGCTTTTTTATTTTATTTTTCAACTGTTCCTTTCATTTATATATATTTTTTTTCATTTTTATTGCTATCTCAGGGAATGTAAATATCCCCTATGATAGCAATAGGTAGTGACAGGTACTCTTTTTTGAAAAAATTGGGGTCCATTAGACCCTAGATCTGTCCTCTGCCCTCAAAGCATCTGACCACACCAAGATCGGTGTGATAAAATACTTTCCCAATTTCCCAATGGCGCTGTTTATATCCGGCGAAATATAAGTCATGAAATGCTCGTAGCTTCCGGTTTCTTAGGCCATAGAGATGATTGGAGCCATTCTGGTCTCTGATCAGCTCTATGGTCAGCTGGCGGAACCACCGGCTGCATTCTCAGGTTCCCTGTTGGGACAGGAGAGCCAAAGAAAACCATGGAAGACGGTGGGAGGGGGGGGGGCATTCCCTCCCACTGCTTGTAAAAGCAGTCTAGAGACTAATTAGCCACTAGGATTGCTTTTACATGAAAGCCGACCGCTGGCTGAAAAGAATGATACCAAGATAATGCCTAATCCTGCCGGCATCATTCTGGTATAACCACTCAAAGTCCAGCAACATACCAGTACGTTGCTGGCCCTTGTTTGGCATATATTGTAATCTTTTTTTTCATGCAGCCTGTGGGCTGAACGAAAAAAAAAGATTGATCGGTGGGTATGCCCACCATTAGACCCTCCCTTCATCCACCCACTTCTAATGATGGGCATACATGCACCATTTTGTTTTTAACTGTGGTGGTGAAATCACCTCCAACAGCGCTGGAGTCACGGATTTATGTATCGTGGGAGCAAGCGCTGTTGCTGTCAAGATAAATAAATCCGCGCTGCAGCTGAATAGCGTACCTGCTAAGCAAATTATGGTTAACAATAAAACAAAGTAACATTACAGTATAACAGTAAGATTTACCATACCTGCAAAGCAAATACCAAAAAAAACATAGTAAAAAATAAAACATTTTTTAATGCAACCTGTGCCTAAAATATATATATGCCGAAGCATGGGGGCATCCTCCCGCAAAAAAGTTATGCCGCGTACACACGGTCGGAATTTTCCACGGGCAAGCCTCCGTCGGAATTTCAACCGTATGTAGGCGGCATTAGGAGCAAATCGCTCCTCCGCCCTCGGCTGCCCCCATGCTTCGGCATATATGCTCTTTTTTTTTTTTTAACTGTGGTGGTGAAATCACCTCCTACAGCGTTGGAGTCACGGCTTTATGTATCGTGGGAGCAAACGCTGTTGCTGTCAAGATAGATAAATCCGCGCTGCAACTGAATGGCGTACCTGAAAACAAAAAAAATGGTTAACAATAAAACATTGCAGAATAGAATACAGTAAAAAAGAGAACAATAGAGAGAGAGATAGAGAGAAAGAGAACAATAAAACAACAACTATTTTTTTTTTTTTTTTTTTTATTTTATATTTTTTTTGTTTTTTTATTTTTTACTTTTTTTTTTTAAACTTTTGTTTGTAACTGTAACAGTTCTAACGGAACTGTTGTAACGGTTCCAGCGGTTTTGGTCTCAAAATGCGATGGCATTCTTGAGAACGTGTGCCTAGTCTGTGCAATGCTGTACCCTACGCTAATACTCAACTAGTGTATGGTAGCGTTCAAAACATTCACCGATGCAAAGACCAGGATTGTCAGGACAGCGGGGACAATAATAGCGGGTGTCACGCCTAAATCCGCGCTTTCTGCAGACACGACATTTTCTTTGGGGGGCTCGTTGGGTAGGGGTACTCGGGAGGACATAAATAAAATGCCGCTCATGCAGCCGGCTAACTGCATTTGGTTGGGGAATGTGAGGTGGAGCACCGTCTGGAAACAGAAGGGCTCCGATGATCTCTTCCTGGAATTTAAGGAAGGATCCAGTACGTCCTGAAGCTCCGTATAGCACATGAGCGTTCAGCAAAGCCAATTGGAAAAGGTAAATAGACACTTTTTTGTACCAGCGTCTAGCCTTACGGGCAACTAGGTACGGCGCCAACAACTGGTCGTTGAGGTCCACCCCTCCCATGTTTTGGTTGTACTCGTGGACACACAGAGGGGTTTCGTCACAACACCAGCCGCCGTAGTAATTTGGACCGTTGTGTCTGCATGAAGGGAGGTAAGAACGAAAACATTCTTATTATCCCTCCACTTCATAGCGAGCAAGTTATTACACTTCAAGCAGGCTCTCTCCCCCAGCCTAAGACGGGACTCTACAAGCCGCTGGGGAAAGCCCCGGCGATTAGGTCGCACGGTGCCACATGCTCCAATCTGATGATCAAACAAATGACTAAACAGTGGCACGCTCGTGTAATAATTGTCCACGTACAAGTGGTACCCCTTTCCGAATAAGGGTGACACCAAGTCCCACACAATCTTGCCAGCGCTCCCTATGTAGTCAGGGCAGTTTGTCGGCTCTATGTGGCTATCTTTGCCCTCATAAACCATAAATTTACATGTATAGCCTGTGGCCCTGTCACAGAGCCTATACATCTTGACCCCGTATCTGGCACGCTTGCTGGGAAGGTATTGTTTGAATGACAAGCGGCCAGTAAACTTAATCAGGGACTCGTCAACGCAGACAACTTGATGGGGAGTAAACAAGTCTGCAAAACGTTGGTTGAAATGGTTTATGAGGGGCCGAATTTTATAGAGCCGATCGTATGCAGGGTCTCCACGAGGACGACAGAGTTCATTGTCGTTGAAGTGCATGAACTGCAAAATCTGTTCGTATCGTGCCCTGGACATGGAGGCAGAGAACACGGGCATATGGTACATTGGCTCAGTGGACCAATATGAACGCAACGTACCCATTTTAACTACGCCCATGATGAGGGAAAGGCCCAGAAAGATCTTAAATTCGGGGACCGTAATTGGTCTCCAATCTCTGGCAAGGGTGGACAACTGGGGATTAGCGGCGATGTGTTGACCAGCGTACAAATTGGTTTGGTCCACAATAGATCTATAGAGATCTTCGGTGAAAAACAGCGAAAAAAAATCAAGTGACGTAAAATCAGCTGTTTCCACCTGAATACCGGGTTGGCCAGTGAATGGGGGAAGTACGGGTTCTGCAGAAGTGGTGGGCACCCAATCAGGATTGGCGAATTCTGCAGGAAGGGCACTATGGGCACGACGGGCCTGTCTTTGTCGTCTTCTTGGTGGCAGCGGGACACTACTTGTGCTTGCCACCTCGCCAGCTGGAACTGCACTTATGGGACTCGCCACGTCACCACGTGATACTGCAGTGCTGGTTTGACTACGTCCAGGGTGTACTAGGCCGCTGGTGCTTGCCTGTTCACCAGAAGGAATAGCGGCTCTAGTACGTCTCTGCCTCCTACGAGCGACCTGCGGTTCCTGCACCTCAACAACAGAAGAAGGAGTTTGGGGTCTGGTACGCCTGACCTTAGCAGGGACCACAACTCCGCCGTCAGAGCTATCTGTCATGGAGCCGCTGTCGTCTACTGGGTCGTATTCTGAGCTTGATTCTGACAGATGAGTGACCTCCTCTTCACTATCTGTCATACTCAAAAACAAGTAGGCCTGTTCACTAGTGTACGTTTGACTTGCCATTTTGGGCTCTAAATTTAGTAGTACACTAGTGAGACTCACAGGAAAAAAAAAAGCTCCTGACTGTTAGCGACTGAATCAAAACGCTACCAAAAAAACTGTAAGCGATCGCAGGGATCAGGCCTGACTCTGCGAACGCTGCAGTTATGTGTGCTTAGTGTTTTGTAAGTGACAGTGATCGATCGATACTGCACTTGGGTGGGCTGGGCGGAGGGGGAAAACGCAGGTGCTAGCAGGTATCTGGGCTGATCCCGCTAACAATGCGTTTTTGGGAACCCTAAACAGCTGGGGACGCTAGTATAGATCTGATCAGATCAGATATCGATCTGTTCAGATTCTATACCACTAAGGGAGGTGTATGCTGCGTGCGTGGGTGTTAGCGGTACTGGCACTAACCCGACGCTGCCTGGGGCGACGCAGACCCTATTTGACTCTAAAACCTTACTTATATCACCCGCCGGGCGATCAGGGGGTTAAACCTTTATTAGGTAATAAACGGCGGGTGCCCTGAAACTATAAAAAATAAACTAACTGACCAGCGTCACCCGTAACAGTTATATGGTGATCACTGGTGAAAGGGTTAACTAGGACCCTATAAAACGTTGCGGCAAACCTAAATACCTACCTCCCTAACTAGCGTCAACTGTGACACTAATACAGCGATCAAAAAAACGATCGCTTAGTGACACTGGTGACGGGGGGTGATCACGGGGTTAAACCTTTATTAGGGGGGGTTCCTAGACCTAAAGGGGGCTAAATCTAACTGCCCTAACAGTTATTAGGGTCACAATGCACCAATGCAGTTAACAGTAAAAAAAAAAAAAAAAAAAAAAAAACTGCTTTGGTGTCACTGTGACAGGGGGTGCAGGGGGGCAATCGGGGGGGGGGGGGGGGGGGTGTGAAAATGTGTGCCTAAAGTGTTCTACTGTTAGTGTAGTGTAGTGTAGGTGTAGTGTTGTGCAACTGACGTGTCTTCTCTCCTCGGCGTCGGTTCGAAAAGACCGCCACGAGGAGAGATGACCTCACTTCCTCTAGCTCTGTACACAATACAGAGCCAGGGGAAGCATTCCATTGGCTGGGAGCGATCGCGAGGGGGGGGGGGGCACGAATGAGTGCCCCCCCCCCCTCATCTCCGATCCCTCCCCCAATGTCCCGGACAATTTACAGACACGGGGGCGGGCCCGATCGGCCCCCCACCCGCGTCTGTTAGGGATGACATCATTTCCTCTAGCCCTGTTTACATGACGGGGCTAGAGGAAGTGTTTGATTGGCTGGGAGCGATCGCGAGGGGGGGGCCACGAATGAGTGGCCTCCCCCTCATCTCCGATCGCTCCCCCAACGATGCCGACCGCCGCAGGCACCGGGGGGGGGGCCTGATGAGGCCCCCCACCCCAGGCAGGTAGGGACTTATATATACGCCCTCCTGAATGTACGTGCCATTCTGTCGACGTATATCGTCGTGCGGCGGTCGGCAAGTGGTTAAAGTATACAACCTCCTCCAGATGCATCTTGCCACAAACAGCAGAGCCAAGATGGTTTCCAGACACTTCTGGTCAGGACTGTCCCTGGTATTATGTCAGGAACTGGGGGGGGGGGGGGCAGAAATGTGTGGACTGCCAGAGAATGCCAGACACAAGTAGTGTAAAATATTATAATTTATTTAAAAGATAAGTGAACAACACAAATATAAATGCACCTCCAACATACCAAACTGTGCAAAACAAATCAAATAACCAAGTAGTGACCCACAAAGAACAACTGTCTAAACTAAGTATATACAGCAGATAGGGAATACCAAAATCCTAATCGTAGTAAAGCCAGGGTCATACACAGGAGATCAAGCAGTGGGAGTTGTGAGCAAGATAGGGCAGGAAAAGGGTAACAGGAGACGGAAAGAGCAGGTGGGAAGGGATCAGGCTGCAGGGGTTCAGGGCACATGGATAGAATACCAGGGTGTGAGTGCAATCATCTGCCGGGTATATATACACACCTCCTGCAATCAGTCTCAGGTGAGGCCTGATTGCAGGAGATGATGTTGACTCCAGACTGCCTGGAGACACCCGCTGGTGGACACCGGAACTGCTGCCCATAGGAGAGACAGCACCACCAGCAGGTGAAACCTTTCCAGACACCTTTGAATACTAGTCCGTACCAGTGTGCAAATGTGTATTTGCTTTGAAAGAATAAATAACCTCTAACGTTGGGTGTCCTATATGTGTGGATTTTGCTTTGATATGTAAAAGTATTAGTTTTAGTTTTTAATATTTTAGAATAGGATGCCTTGAGAGTGTGCATAATTTTAAATGGTGCAGTAGTGCGGACCTCATTCGTGCACTTAATTAATTCCTTCTCTCTCTCTCGTACCATTCGGCTAGGTCCTTGAGGTCTCCATACCATAGGTTCAGTCCCGATTTCTTTGGGGAACTGACTGCTAGGGAGGGAGCCAGAGCACTAAGCCCCTTGCTACCGGATGACCCGTCACCCATGCCTGGCACCATTCTTCACTGTCTGGCTGCTGTTACAGTACATTCCTACCAGCTCATGGTTACCCATAGCAACTACATACTTTCTCCAATCCCCCTGATGAGTTAACCCTTGTGGTGGCCTTCCTTTCCTTCCTCTTCTACGCAATGTGTGCTTTACAGGCCCTGTTCTTCTGATATACCATTCACCTTCATGCACACCTTTGAATAGCTACAGACAAGTCTCAATACAGTCTCAAAAATGCAGAACACAGATTCTCCCAGATAAGTAACTTTAGGCTGCCCAGGCATACCTTTCCAGGTAGTAGTCCATTATCAGCAAAGTCCCTGGTGAGGTAGATTCCTGTGCGGCCGTTCGTGAGTTTGCTGCAGGTTACATCTTTTCAGGTGGGCTTTTCACTTCTTTCTCATGCAGTCCCGACTCCCCCTGAGCCCATCCTTCCCCCTTTTATATGTACCACAGGGAGGAGGGCAGAGCCCAGAAAAGCCCAGGAAAATCCAGAACCGGCATTAACCCCCTCTCCACTTGGGCATCCCAGAAACTAACTACACCAGCAGCACACCAATAGTAGGCACCTGTCTACATACTGTAAGATACACATTGAGGCTTGAAGATGAAATATTGCTTTTGATCTTCAAACACTGCAAATGTCAACCTCTACCCCATCATATTGTTTTCCTCAACTCTTTTTCATGCATTAAAGATTTTCATGCATGCCAGGTGTTTTTTGAGTTCAGATATCTGATGAAATTTGAAGTGATTGTCTCTGCTACATTCAGGCCAACCATAGAGCTCTCAGGAAGGGATAAGTCATCTGTAGATAATAACCAACCACATTTGTTTGTTGTATGCAAGCTGTTGCATCTGTACTTTATACTTTGAAAGCAGCTTTGAATGTTCACATTCTACATTGTTTTCACTAGATGGCAGCAATCTCTGGTTTGTTTGCAGACCTGTCCTAGGAATACAACAATGGGCTGTCTGCAAATAGCTCTTTGCTGAAAATTTAAGCCAACCTTATTTATTTGAGCTGTAACATAGAACCAATATCTTTACCCTCTCTTTTCTAGTTCCTGGAACCCCCAGTCCATTCTTATAGCTTAGTGCTAGAATCTGCCTTGGTGCCATTCCCAAACCATGAAACATATTGAAAAATATTGCCATAACCAAAGAAAAACATATGATTAGAGGGTATATAATGTAATTGTCACACCACATCCCATTATTATATTCAAAACAAAAAATACAAACAAGAAGAAATAGAATATCCCTGTTTGTTTCTTTTTGTTTGTATTTTTTACTATAGCGGAAAATAACACTGCAAAATCATATTAGAGACTGAATAACACAGTTATGCAAATTAGATGTAAATACACATTTTATGACTGTTCTCCTGTTTCCATCTTATTCTGCACTTAAAATGTTCTGAGTGCGTGTGGGAATGAGGAAATTAAGAATTATAAAAATGTTTCTATGGTCGGTAAAGGCATACCTACCAACTGTCCCTGATTTGGAGGGACTGTCCCTGATTTGGAGCAATGTCCCTCTGTCCCTCATTCCTCCTCATTTGTCCCTCATTTTGGTCTGATCTATATAGATGTATATAAAATGCACTTTTTTATCTATCAAAAAGTGTTTCCCAGTGCTAAACCTTTCATCTGATTTCTAAATTGCTGTATTTTCCTTCTATATAAAGGAATAGTAGTGGTAAAAAAAGCACTTGTGGGTTTAACCAATCTTGTTTTTTTGTACAATTCTCCTTTAAGGGGTGTGTGGCAAGGGGTGTGTCCTATGCCTGCATACTTTTGCTGATAGGTGTCCCTCATTCTCATCTCAAAAAGTTGGGAGGTATGGTAAAGGTAGTACCAAGGCCAGTAATAAGGCAGTACAGCCGGCCCTCCTGTATCAGGCCCGCACCCAATCAGTTCAAAAGGGTGGGACTGGGCACCTGTTGAGCAGGAGGGCTGGCTGTACTGCCTTATTGCAGACACTGAACCTTTTGTTCCTCCCACTGCAGCCCTGTCGGCTTTTCCTCCTTTCTCCTTCCAGCTGCACTGCAGTGGGATTGGTTCTTGGATCTGTGCCCCCCTTCCCCTGCAGTGCTGCCAGCTGCACTCCTCTCCTCTCTTGCTGGCTGCTGCGGGCACACAGCATAATTGCTTTAGGAGAGCTGGGAACGGCACCTTCCTTTCCTGAATAAACACATTGAGTGATCAGTTCCATTCATCACTTATGCATAATAAACGGTGTAAACTGTTTTTAAGAGACTTTTAAAAACAGTTATTTGAAGTGACATACTAATAAAATAATGTATGTATTAAAGGTACATATATTTATCTCTGTGATATTGCTTAGTGGAAAATAACATTACAAAATCATATTAGAGACCGAATAATACAGTTATGCAAATGAGATGTAAATAAACTTTTTATAGCTGTTCTCCTGTTTCCAACATTATTCTGCACTTGAAATGTTATGTGTGTGAGAAGGAGGAAATGAA
>CM053026.1:662520606-662670157 GCA_028564925.1 Lithobates sylvaticus | reverse complement strand
CAAAAAACACAAACACTGTTAGAAATCAATTAATTCGAAAAAATAGTTTCAACCTACTCCTTTAAATTTTCTTATCACTGTCCCTATTTAACAATTATGTTAACAATTAGAAAATCAAACAAACGTTCTTAAAACTAAACATTTAAAAAAGAAGTAAACCAAAAAAAAATGTTATTTAATGCTTAACATAGTTGAAGTTAAATACATTAGTTTGTCCTGTCTTGTGTGAAAAAGTTTAAAAGCCATTAAACGCAATAAAAATCATACTACCTTTATAGCAACTCACCCCGAGATAATGGCCATCAATGAAAACGACAGGCAGAGATGGCAGTTCCGATACCCGGCGACATCTATCCTCCAGCTCTTTTCCATAATCACCATTCAGAGCAATATTCTTTTCTTCAAACTTTACTATGTGATTCTGGAAGATCTTCCTCACCATTTCACACCTTTCAAATGTGTTTCTCACAACACGTAGACTGGTAGTGTAGATCACTATCCGCCCATATTCCAGTGTGGAAGAGGCCTGCAAGACAACCAACAAAGAACAATGTGGAAAACGCAGCAATCCGCAGCAGCCAATAATCAGCCATCTTGCATTCTTTCAACTGCTCTAAACCAGTAAAAGGGGGGAAAATGTATAGGTCTATTGTCAGTAAATACAAAATGATGATTAAATAGATATTTTATTATTTTGCACATCTGTAGTACAGCTTAATTAGTAACCTGCCACAATTTTCATTATTTTATATTTTGTTATCAGTAAATGGCTACATCAAAGGATGAGGAATACTGCAAGTAGAACTGAACGCAACATTTTTCATTGTGGATAGAGTCCCATTTGGAAGACTTCCCTTCACTTCCTGTCACATAGCCATAGCCACTCCTAACTGAAGGAAATCCCTGATAGTTGCTGTGACAGAAGTCATCTGGCTGTATAAATTTGTGTGACATGTCAAATAAAGAATTCCTGATGTACCCTACACTGGTGTTGTCTGGTGACTGGGTGAGCTAAGGGGTCTTGGATTGTATGGTACCGGACAGAGGAAGCATTTACGGCGGACATCTTGGGTACGAGGTCCGTCACAGTTGCCAGGGTTACTTGATATATGTAATTATTTTCCTGTTCTGGTGGCTACTCTCAAATATTTTTTCACTTTCACTTCGGTGATAATGAGCACCAAGACAAATAGGGATAATAAGACCTGGTTCTACTGCCTTGAATATACCTGCATCAAGGAGTTTTTCAGGCCAGTCTCCTCCATTGACAATGGGCTTTTTTTTTGGGGGGGGGGGGTTGGACCCAGGAGTACCATCTTGAGTTTGATTTAGACAGGTGAAGTCCAGGGAAGTGATCACCAATGGGAGACACAGGTGGAACCGCCAATGTAGCTTGCTGTGGTGGGTGGTGATGAGGCCAGTTATTTAAACTATTGGACAAGTGCCAATTGTACCGTCTTAACATTTTCCTCATAATTGCCTGTGTATAAGGTGCTTTTTTTCTCTATGTATCTATGTTTAGACTTTTTGTACACCTACTTTTGGGGTGGTCTGTAATGTATCTTGATTTTGGTAGTTTACCCCTATGTAAAAACAAGAAGAAAAAATGTGATTTGAAAAGTAAAGAATGCATAACACAAATCCAAATGGGGGGGTGAATCTCCCTAACAGGGACACAGCCAATAATTAAAACCTGTTTTAATCCCTTTGCACTCTATTCTGTGTTCAGTTATACTTTATAGCTGGCTAGTCTGTACATATAGCCACACTTTAAAGAACTTCTATATAACTAAAACAAATTTTAAGAACACAGGGGTGAAAGTGAAGGGGAGTTTGAGATTTTGAGTGGGCACCAGAACAGGAAACAAATACATATATCAAGTGACCCTGTTGACTATCAGAGATTTCCTTCTGTTTTGAGGGATTTCCTCTCACTTCCTGTTATGGCTATGGGACAATGAAAAAGGTTGCGTTCAGTTCTACTTTAGATGTTGTATTCCTTATCCTTTGATTTAGCCATTTACTGATACTGTAAACAAGCTTTCCAAACATGTAAAAACCTTCCATCACTCTGCTGTGCCATTATAAAGGTTTGACAACATTTGTATGTTTATAATGCCCCTCCAGCAGGGGCAGACTGACCATTCGGCCACTCCGGCACTTCTCAAGGGCCCCGGGCCACTAGGGGGCCCCATCAGGGTTGCCAGCCTCAGTAAAACCAGGGACAGTATGTAAAAAACTGTGTTTTTTTTTACATCTGTTTCTGAAATATCCCTTACCGACATCCTTTTGGTCTAAAAATCCAGAGATTATAGCTGCCCCACCTCTCCAGTACCTTCTCAGCCAATAGAAACATGTGTATACTGTATGTGTATACTGTGTGATTGTATACTGTGTGTGTGTGTATACTGTGTGGCCCCATAATCTCTGATTGTCTGGGGGCCCCATAATCTCCTATTGCCCGGGGGCCCCATGAGTTGTCAGTCCGCCCCTGCCCTCCAGTCCACATGTGTAGTGTATAGAGTTTCTATAGTCTCAAAGCCACGTAACTTGTGAAGGATGAATAAATTCAAATTCACTCCCAACCACTTTTCAAAACCAAACCTGTGCCCTCTCCCATGTATGCTCTGCGTACACATGGGAAATTTTCCTTTTCTCGCTAATAAAGGGTGAAGAAATAAATGCACACATAAATAAGCAACTCTTTTAACAACGATGGTCATCAATACAGGACACAATTACTACTGGCTCATTCACTTGCAGTGAAGATCAGAGAGGATGTGAGGGGGTTTGCTTCAAGGTCAGCATGAAGGAAGGAAATTGGTAAGGAATCCAAAGGACAAACCGTTTGGTTGATCTGGTGAAGCAAAAAAGCGATCTTCAACAAATATCTGATTGCAATGAAATTATGGGTAAACTTATGCTGTGCTGTGAGGTTATGACAATGCTATGAGGTTAATTTGTGGGAGCTATGAAAGAAGTTAGACAATACAAGACAGAGAAAAAATAGAAAAGGGAGCCACTGATATTGTGCTCGAGGCTGGAGAGCAGAGGATTTGACTGTTCCTACTGTAATGTTACGTATTGACAGGCTTTGCCCTGTACTCAAGCACTGTTGATCTCTTGGTTTTGAGGTCAATCCTTCTGGTAAGTAGGTGGGGTTTGTCTGTGATGGTAGAGCACTGGATCTGCATTATGGATTGCTGACACTTGTAGTGCACATATTAGAAAAACTGTTCACAATATTAGTTTGCATTTATACACTAATTATAATTTTTTTGTGTTTGAGCAGTTATATCACTGAATGGTGTAAAAAGGATTTAAATTGAAGCGCCACATCAATGCTAAGAGGTCCAGATACAACTTTATTCCATTAAAGGTCAGAGGTACAATTCAAAAGGTAGCCAAAGTGTTTCATCAGGGCTTAAATGGCAACAAAGCGAACAAACCAGAAGCAGACTGGACCTACAATGGTATTTTTTCCCGGAGTGAATTCAAAGCACAGGCCTAGTCAGCAGCTTGTTTGGCAGCCTATCACTATATCACTGAATAGTGTCACTATATTTGTCAAACGTTGTTTGGCAACAAAACATCTAAAGTTGTTGGGACAACACATCCATTTTTTTTCATTAGAGTTTTATTTGTGTTTTGGTATCCTGACACTTTTTAGTGTGCATCGTCCCTTATTTCACATTTTGAATATATTTGTTTGGCATTATTTCATTGATTTATTTTTCACCAAGCACCCGGTTAGTGTGGCTTGCTCCTTTGCTGCCTCCAGCTGCATCGCTTGAATAGCACCCTGTCACACACACCGAAGGGCCCCAAACTTAATCAGGCACTTGTAACCTTATAGCCAGGGGCAAAACCTGAAGTAGAGTCTCTCATCGTAGACTGAGTTAGTAGTGCAGAGACAGATAGTATGTTTGATGTTACAGAAAGGACTACACCAATAAGTTGCAAGCATTTCTATCTATGGTCATTTCAGGAGATCTCTTGGTATAGTGATTTCCAGTTGGTGTAGTGGTCATTTTATGCTTTAATTAGAATGTCACATAGATGTTTAAAGCATATCCAAACCCAAAAACAAAAACGTAAGATGTTATCGTAACAACTTACCAAATCTTAGATGTGTTGGCTTCAATAGTCTTCTTCTCTTCCTTTATTTTCACCTGGTGATCTGGCCAGTAAGTCTGTTATTTTTTTAAAACATCCTTTAACAGACCAAGCAGTCCAGCAAAAGTGGCAGGTAGATGATTGAGACAAACCATATACCACTGATGACTGATATAATGGTCAGCATTTTTTCATTTATGTAAAACCTTTATCCCAAAAGAAACAAAATAACTATTGCTGCAACTGCTTAAAAGGAGTAAGCTGGAGTTCGCCTTTAAAGTGTTAGTCAAGTCCATCAGGTTGAGATTGCTGCTGTCCAAAGGTGTCTGTGTTGCTCCTCCAGTGGAGTGGATACACCCTAAGACAGAAAGCGTGTTACTGGCCAGATCACCAAGTGAAATAAAGAAAAAAAAGAAAAGAAATGCAACCACCACATTCATGGACTGGTAAGCCGCAATATATAAAATTTTTGTTTTTGGGTTTAGATACATTTTAAGTCTAGCAATAACTCTAAAGAAGGCGGGATAACAGGTCATTGTATCCCTGTGTTCCAGGCTTTCAGAATTAAAGTGATTCTAAATGATCAACTTGTAAAACAACCCATTCAGTTTAAGGCTGGGTTCACACTATTGCAAGTTGGAGGTGGGTTCCCTCGCATCTAATGGAGATTGTGACCGGCTCTCAATGGAGCCAGTTTAAACATCTCCGGAGCGGCTCCGGAGCGAAAAAGTCTGAAAAAGTCTGAATTCAGCCAAAAATTCGGACCGAAATCGGACCTAAAGCGGTGAACAGGGACACACCGGACCGTTGCTGTGAGCCGCTCCGTTCTGCAGTGTGAACCCAGCCTAAAATAGAAATGACAGGCAAAACATTTTTGTATAGATACAAGCCACAAGATACTAGCCACACCACCGGACCTCCTAGACGCCTAATGCCGCATACACACGTTCGGAATTCTCATCGGAAAAAGCTCTGATGGTTTTCCCGTCGGAATACAGAAGGAATTTCGCTCAAACTGTCTTGCCTACACACGGTCACACCAAATTCCAACGGTCAATAACACCACGACATACAACACGCTCGACGGCACTATAAAAGGGAAGGTTAATGCTTCCGAGCATGCGTCAAATTGTTTCCGAGCATGCATCGGAATTTTGCGTGTCTGAATTGCATACACACAATCAAAAAATCCGATAGAAAGGTTTTCCGTCTAAAAAATTAAGAACAGGCTCTCAATCTAAAGCCGACAGAAAAAGACCGATGGGCATACACACGGTCGGAAAATCCGATGAAAAGCTCCCATCGGACTGTTTCCATCGGAAATTCCGGCCGTGTGTAGGCGGCATTACTACTCTCTAAAACGGCATGTGGACCCATTGAATCTATCTGGGCATATTCTATGGATGGCCACACCCTACTTGACATCCTGAGGATACCTAGAGGATACTATATATTTAAGTCCACCGGCCTGGGTTTTTTCTAATTATATTTTGGCCTCACTCCAATCCTCAATATTGTGAATGGACCATATCCTATGTACTATTAGCCAGTTTATAAGAGGTTTACCAAATGTAGATTTATCACTTACATTTGTGTTTCTCTCACCCTTTTGGACATATTAAGCACGCCTACATGTATATGCCCTAAGTAGTGACCTTCTGTGGGTGATCTTTTCTTTGGTTGGAGTTCCCTTGATGCTCCATTGCCCACCCAGGGGACTGCTGTGTTGGTGCTGTTATATGCCAGAATGAGTGCTATATTGGTTTCAAGAGCTCTGATGAAGCTAAGTCTGGTAAAATGCGTCGGTTGAAGAAGACCTTTTTTACCAGCACTAATATTTGAAACCTTTTTGTGGATAAACACATACAATGTACTTTACTCACACTGATGCATAATTGTTTTTAACTATCAAAAATACATATCAAATATATGTATTTTTAACGTTTGTTATATACTAAAAAACATTATGATTTAATAGATAAGTTGCTTACTCCTTGTCTAGCCTGTACAATCCAATTTCTTCTCTTCTTTAATTTTTCCAGAAAAATATCCCATTATAAATACCTTTTTCCCCCTATTTTTATAAGTGATCACTTTCCCTCTGTTCTCAGCTGCATAAGAGCAGTTCTGTCAGGACAAGTCTGATCATTGAAGGAGAGCACACTGAGTTCCCAGCATAGCTAGAGAACTGACCACACTGTGTTCTCCTGCTTAGTGTGGTGAATTTTTAGTAGGAAAGCAGAAGGACTGACAGGAAAAAACAGGGATTTTACACAAAGGAAGCAATACAAAGAGAACAGGGTACTTTCCCATACAAGTACATGATACAGCAGGCACATATCAGAAATACAAAGTGTTGGGGGAACAAACACTTTAAAGCATTTGTTAACCCCCCCCCCCCCAAAAAGATCCTGCTTCTTTAAAGCATGTTATGCAGAAAAGTGCTTGTGCTGTGTCATTTGGCCCCCCGTATCACCTGAAATACATGGCTGATCCTGCCTGTCCTCCCCTTTGTAAACTGACCACGGTGTATCATAGCCGCTGAGCCCTGACACCGTGGTCAGTTTACATGCCTCTGTCACCCGCAGCTCTCCTGTCCTCCTCTGTCCTCTCTTCCATCCTCTCTCCCCTCCCCTTCCTGAATGTCTGTTCCTGTGTCAGTGCCCCCCCTCCCCTCCTGCTGCTAAAATAACTTTTATCTATAATCCTCTGTGTCCTAATGACAAGTGCCCCTGTCTGTGTGATTTATAAAAAAAATGCCTTCTTTACCGTATTTCAAAGCGTTTCTGGGCATTCACGTGACCGTATGACTCTCTCTCTCTCCTCCTCCTGACTGACTGACGCCAGTGGGGGAGACTCGGCCCCTCCCACTGCGTCTGTCAGACAGGGAGAGGAGAGAGGCGGCCGGTAACGTGATCGCCGGGAAACGCTCTGAAATACGGTAAAGAAGGCATTTTTTTTATAAGTCACACAGACAGGAGCACTTGTCATTAGGACACAGAGAGGATTATATGAAGTAGTCAAAGTGGGTTAACAACCACTTTAAGGACAGGGGGGGCTTGCTAATTACCTCTGTAGGGATTTGCTGCCCTCCTCTCTCTATATTTGTAAATAACTGCTAATATGACAAAGTTGTTTATGTACATAATTTCCTATTTCTGTATAGCTGGGTTAGAATCCCTACTAGGTGGAAGTGAAGGGAAGAGGAGCTGAGACCACATATCCCTATGGGAGAACTGTTGCTATTCCAGAACAGAAGCAGGGGTTATTAGGCAAGTGTTCCTATCATAGCCCATAGATTCTGGGTGTATATACTGTATGTATGTGTTTAATGACTGGTGACAGAGGTACCGTATATCTTTTCCATTGTTGTTATCTTACATGCACTATACCAGATAGTTTGATGTGTGATCGAGTGTGCGTGTGTGTGTGTATGCTGTATGTTAGTAGGTGAACCTGTTTTTTTTGCAATAGGGTTTATATGCAGCTCCTGTTAGTCTAGTTACTTAGCCCTTTTGGTCTGGGATTCTATAGCTAAATTTAGCTCAATTCTTAGTAACCAGCATAGGCTAGAGTCAGGTTAGGCATCCGATAGCCACTTGGTAGTTAGAGGTCTGTTTGCATGACAGATTAGATGCTACTAGGGACTAAGCACAGAGTAGATAGGATGACTCTGAGTTCCAGAGTCACATCACAGTTTGTGCTAATGAAAAGCTGTGTTCTAGGCTGGTTAGACAATGGCTGGAGGGTCTTCCTATCACTGCAGACCTTGCCTTTAGGTCTCCGACACCAAGACAAATGCTGCATCATGATCATCCTCAGGGGCCCCTGCAACTGGACTATGTTGCAACATTCATATGGCGGTATTTCTAATAATAACTATATATTCCCAGGTATATGTGCCCAATTCCACCATGACTCTTGTTGGACCTTTTGCTGATGATACTTGTTTGTACATTAAATGTATGTACTATTATTAATCTTTTTTTAATATAAGCTTGTATTATTGCCATACTGGTGTGCATCTATATACTTATAGTTAAAGCGATTGTAAAGGTTCATTTAAAAAAAATATATATAAAGATGTTATACTTACCTGCTCTGTGCAAGGGTTTTGCATAGAGCAGCCCCGATTCTCTTCTTCTGGGGTGCCCCGGCGGCGCTCCTTGCCCCTCCTTTTCATCGAGTGTCCCCACAGAGAGTCGCTTTCCTTGGGGGCACCCGGGGGGGCGCTCTACCGAGTCCAGCTTCTGTGTTCATTAACACAGACAGCAGTACTCGACCCCCCCCCCCCCACTCCCGTGTCACTGGAATTGATTGAAAGTGGCTGGAGCGCTGGGCTCGTGCTCGTCACTGGAACAAATGGGTTCAGGTAAGAAAAAGGGGGGCTCTGGGGGGGCAGCTGCAGTACAGAAGGTTTTTCACCTTAATGCATAGAATGACTAAGATTACGTCATTATAATATTGTATTTGACAAACATCTTTCTTACCAGAAATTTTAGCTTGTGCGACGCATGCTGAGTAGTGTACTGCTTTGTGCTCTTAATCCCCAGAATATGTATTATTCAGTAAAACTCATACATTGTATGTAAGTAGCACAGTCGCTTTCTATGAAGAGAGCCTTTGTTCTTGTATTATAGTTACTAAAAGCCATTATCAGTTCAGCCTTGTGCCATGCCTGAAAATAAAGTGTGTCCTTTGGGACGTAATCTAATACGCCTGTCTGTCTGATCTCAAACACTCGATAGTAAAAGTGTTTGTGACTTCAGCTGACCCTTACAGATTATTTTCACAAAAAAAGTATTAGTTTAAATTGTGCTATGTGTCTAGAGAGAAGAAGCAAACAGACACAAAAGAAAGGAGACTGAAAGGGGAATAGTTGAAAGCAACCTTTCAGGCAAGAATTATGGTTATTGCTGACATATTTGGACACTCCAGGACTGTCATCCTTATCCTTCACTGCTTGGTAAGTCACTGACCTGTAACATGTATGTTGTGCCTTTTCTGTGTCAGCGATTTACCAGGTAGTGAAGGAAAGATAAGAATGACAACCCTATGCTATGCACCTAAAAATACATCAGAATTGACAGCTGCCATTTTTCTGTCCGGACAAACATATCTTTAAAGTGGTGGTAATCCTCTGAAATTAAAAATGAATAAATCATATTTTTTTATAGTGTTTACTTCTATAGTGGGGTGCCTGTCTTTTCTGTAATTTCTCTGCTTTTTGCATAAGCTAATTCTGACAGTTTTTCAAGACTCCAGGAAACTGGCATCCTCAGATGTGCATGTTTCCCTATGAGACTGTATAGAGGGGGGTTGTGCCCTTTCCTTCGACTCAGGTCTCAGATTACACTCAGCTCCATGCTCTGTGCTGTACAGTGTGTGACATCAGATCCCCACCCCCTACCTAATGGATGCTGAAAAATATGATCAAATTGTGTACTTTGGAAGGCTGCATCGGAGAAAAATATGTAGATAAACAAGTACAGCTTATGTAGGAGGAATGAAATCTTCACTGTGTATCATCTGATGCTAGTAACTTCAGTCGGCTTATGTAAGGGTTTATTATCTATTTAAATTATTTTGAAATATCTGCTAATAAATAGAGGAGAGTTTTTAAATGCTTATGTTGCATCCAAAACTGTTATGTTTCGTTAACAATCTCTCTAGGTTTGGCAGAGATCCAACTGTACCATATGCATATGTCAAGGGAGACGCAGACTACATACCATGCATGTACCAATACATTAAAGTGAACCTTTTTTTGGTCATGCAGAGAAAAGTCAAAGAGCCAACTCCCCTCCACAGTGGCAAATCCTCACGTTTCCTCACTTCCCCACCATGTCATTCAGCCACTGGAACTAGAGAAGGAAAGCCCCAAGTGGGCAACAAACCAATTTGTAAGAGCACACACAGCTATAGATTCTTTTCCCATACCTATATGACATAGCTGGACCAATACAGAAGGTGCATAGCACTGTCACAAGGGACAGAGGGAGAGAGCCACCTGCTCATCCTTACCCAAATGTGTCAGGTATTTCATTTTTCCCCAAGCAACTGAACAAATCTGCATTGCCATTGCTAGGCCCAACACAAGCAGCTTCTCCTATGGGTCTCTTCTTTGGTGCCCGAGGGTTAAGCACCTTTATGCAGAAGCATCCTCATAATGATAAATTGCCAGTAAAGAACACAGTTCAGATGTACAGTGCTTCCCTAGGCTCCCCTTGGTCTCGAATGTGTCAGGTGAGATAGCCAAAGAAAGTCTAGGAGGAATTCTCCACACTCCAGCCATGCATCTGAGGTCTGACATGTGTTTTGCATGAATGGTAGTTTTGTGCTATGCTTGGAGGGATTTTCTGTTGGTTGGGATTTTTACTTGGGAAATGCATGAGAATGGGGAGAGATTTCTGCTTGGGGAGCAATGGGGGATTTTGTTTGGGGGGGGGGGGGGTTTGCCTGAGGACATTTTTTTTGTTGTTGAACTTTTGCAAAAATTAAAATGGGGGAGGTGGGACTTTGTGTGTGGGGAAAAATGATTGTAAAGGAGAAAGGGAAAGGTTTTGTTCAATTGATTCCTGTGGTGCTAGAGGAGTATTCCATGTTACATAGGCCTAAATGTTGCACTTTGTGCTAAGTACTCCTGACCACTCTGTACTCTGGGAATAGAACAGTCAAAAGCAAGCAACGTACAACACAGCATACATGATGCAACAGTTAGGAGTATGCAATGTATAGCCCGATATACAAAGTTCAGCATTTAGGGTACAGTATGTAATGTGCAGTGTATGTCATATAGTCCAGACTGCCACACTCTGTACAGTTTACTGTTTGATACATACATATGTTTAGCCCCAGTCCAAAGCACTAGCAGGAAAGGAGCTACTTCATGGATCAGGCTGCCAGCATTACAATGATACTGCAGCTGCCCAAACTCAACCGCCTCTGCAATTTCTTTCTCCCTCCTCAGTCGCCAAGAGTCAAGCAGCTGTGAGGAGAGAGGGCAAAAAGAGTCCGGAACACAGTGGTGATGGACATCTCTGTCTATGTAAAGGTGTGTACTGCCACCTATAAAATGGTGAATGGTATCATCCAATCTCCATTCTGTTGGTTGATACATTTAAATGTCAGTTTTACAATCTAGTAGACACAGCCCTACATATCTGCACTATTGCCAAGATGGGAAGTACATAAGATCCCAATATCCCAAGTTACCAGCGTTGTATACCCTTTCAAAAATTCCTGACTATCTACTCCACCTGGAAGACCAATAATATCTGGTTAACAAAGTTTAACAGGAAATGCCAGTAAGTTAGTGGATTCTTATTTATGTCCTTTTATGCTTGGTCTATCAATTTCTGGCAAAATAAACGATAGTCCATGTTTTTCTGAAAGTGTCACACTGTTCGACATTGATGTGGAGAGTTTATATTGTTCTAATCCCCATGAAAAGGGTATCAAAGTAGTGAGACTATTTTTTAACAGGGCAACACTCATTGCACCCAGGGATTTGGGTTAAGTTTGAGTTGACTCAATTTTATTTTGAGTCACAACGTTTTTGTGTTTGATGGAGTCGATAGGCACTTGTTGTGTTCCATCATACACAAACCTGTACATGTGGAGTTGGAGCTGGTTTTCTTGCTATCTGAGAAAGCATCTACATTTATGTCCCACATTGTCCCTTGGTTGTGCTATATTGACAACATTTTTCTAGTGTGGGAGGATTCCGACAACTTGCTTCACAGTTGTTTGACAAGTTCACAGAAATGTACTTTTCGGGATGTTGAATTTTTACCAAAGGGTACACTGTCATGTAATCTCTATCGTAAACCCACAGCTGGGAACACAATACTGAGGACAGATATTTTCCATCCAAGCCTTTAATAAGATTAAGTCTATACAGCCAATACCCAAAGGTTAAGAAGGACGATAATTTTTTTTTTTAAAGCAGCTGATGCACTCAGCAAATATTGCCTCCATGAGAGGATATAGCTAGACTTGTCCTAAAAAGGCTTTTCAATGGGCCACTGGTCACTCTCATGATTTATTGTTTAATCATAAAGGTAAAATCAATGAGAAAGCTCCTTTTTGTATCATTACTAAATATAATGATCAACATGCTGCTGTGAGAAATGCTATTCCTCAATACTGGCATCTTTTTTGACTATCGGTCCTAAGGTAAGCAAATTTGTTTCAGGAAACGCAGATAATTTTAGGAGAGCGTAATCTCTATGAAACAGACTGGTAAAAGGCACTTTTAAAAGAAATGGTGATATGGGAGCTGTTAAATGTGTGGTTGGCAGATTCTTCATTGCAAAGCATTTTGTCAATTTCAACATCAAAGATGTTGTATATCCAATGGTATGTTCTTGTTGAGTCTTTTATATTGGCTAGAATAAATGTCAATTTCGACGATACGTAATCCCATGCCATGCCAAATAGATATTCTCCTATCAGTAGGCACGTGGTGATGGAACACAATTATGTGTTTCCAAAAGTATGGTTTCTGGTGGTGAATAGAGTCCATGTTGATCCCAGGGGAGGTGATTGGAATAAGCAGATACTTCAGAGAGAATTGCAGTGGATATATAGGTTAAAAGCCACAATTCCCGAGGCATCAATGAGACTATGAGTTTCAAATCATACCTGGAGGGTTTAGTGTCTGTTAAAGTAAAAGAAAAAACCTGAGTAAATGATGCATATGTGAAATCCCATACGTGCACCTATACACATGTGCATATTTTTGTATATGGTTCTTCAAATTTCCAAACTCTTGGACTCTCTCTATTGAGTAATGTTGTTTGACAAATTTCATGTTACTGTTCACTGTGCATTTATACACATGTACACATTTATGTGTATAGTCCTTTACATTTTTAACTATTTGTGCTCTCCCCAATGGGTATTGTCTTTTGACTTTATATTATTGACTTTAGGCGCCCCCACCCCTCCGGCCGCTCTCCCGCGCCCTCCGCCGCTTACCGGAGCCGTCAGTAGCGACGGAGGCGATCGGGTCCTGTCACTTCCTTGGTATGGAGACGAGTGAGGCTAAGATGGCCCCCACCCGTCTCTATACCATAGCAGGGCGGAAGCGACATTAAAACGTCACTTACCTCTTAAAGGAACATTTTTCTGTTGTCATTTTTTCAAATGACAATTTTTTATTTTTATTTTGCATTTAAGTCCAAATATGAGATCTGAGGACCTTTTGACCCCAGATCTCACATTTAAGAGGACCTGTCATGCTTTTTTTCTATTACAAGGGATGTTTACATTCCTTGCAATAGGAATAAAAGTGACCCAATTTTTTTTTTTTTAAAAAACAGTGTAAAAATAAATGAAATCAAGTAAAATAAATAAGAAAAAAAAAAAATAATTTTAAAGCGCCCCGTCCTGACGAGTTCGCGTGCAGAAGCGAACGCATACGTGAGTAGCGCCCGCATATAAAAACGGTGGTCAAACCACACATGTGATGTATCGCCGCGATCGGTAGAGCGAGAGCAATAATTCTAGCCCTAGACCTCCTCTGTAATGCAAAACATGCAACCTGTAGAATTTTTTAAACGTCACCTATGGAGATTTGAGGCTAAATGTTTGACGCCATTCCACGAGCGGGCGCAATTTTGAAGCGTGACATGTTGGGTATCAATTTACTCGGCATAACATTATCTTTCACGATATATAAAAAAATTGGACTAACTTTACTGTCTTATTTTTTTATTCAAAAAAGTGAATTTTTTCCAAAAAAAGTGTGCTTGTAAGTGCTTGTAAGACCGCTGCACAAACACGGTGTAAGAAAAAGTATTGCAACGACCGCCATTTTATTCTCTAGGGTGTTAGAAATAATATATAATGTTTGGGGGTTCTAAGTAATTTTCTAGCAATAAAACCTGTTTTAAACATGTAAACACCTAAAATCCAAAACGAGGCTGGTCTTAAAGTGGTTAACCCCCAACTCCCATAAGAACAAATCCCCCCCCCCCAAATCCCAATGAAAGCACACCCCAACCTACCTAACCTACCAAATCCCCTCCCAATCCAGTACCCTAACTAGTCTGCATGCACCCCAAGTCCAGGGGCAGTGGTTCTGCTTAAAAAAAATTATGGAAAAATATCCTGCTGAAAAAATTAAAAGAATAGTAACATGAATCCTCAGCATTGAGGTAAAGATGATAGTATGAATATTTTTTTAAAGTGTATAGAGTGAACCAAATAAGGTATCCACAGGCTTCTACATGAGCATCTAAACAGCTGGGTAAGATATCAAATCATATAGTGATTCGATTACTGCTGGGCTATAAGTTCAGTCAACAAAGGTAGAGTTGAAATAGGGATTGCTCAGACAGTCCATCCATCATTATGAAACAGTGGAAGACTGTTTGTTTTAGACATGTCTATCCTAATGTCCACAAAAAAGTTGACAAATCCCTATTGCTTCTTTAATGCGTGTGCTGCTGCAATGTACTTTGCTTCAGTTGAAGATAGAGCGACAGTTGCTTACTTTCTACTAGACCAACTTATGGTTCCTTCCCCATACTGGAAGATGAATCCACTTGTGCACTTGCAGTCTGTGCGGTCCCCGGTCCAATCAGCATCCACATAACCGACAAGTTTTGGATTGGATGTTGCTGGTAACCGTAACTTCATTTGAATTGTTCCTTTGAGGTATTGTATCACTCTTTTTATTGTGTTCCAATTACGCTGACAGGGAGCTGAGACTTTCCTGCATAGTATGCCCACTGCTGCGGCTATGTCTGGCCTTGTAACAGTGGAAACATATAGCAGCTTACCGATTGCTCTACGATACATGTCATTGTTGGGTAGCAAGTTTTCTGCTTTATTGCTCTTTAGCCTGGTTCTATAGGAGTTTTCACTTCCTTTGCATTTTGCATATGGAATTGTTTCAAGATTTCGGAGATTTTATGAGATTGGTTGAGAAGATAACTTCCATCTTCTCTCTCTATTTGGATTCCCAGATAGTAGCTAATGTTCCCAAGTTCTTTGATTTATAAAATTTTATTTTAGCTTGTGAACTATCTTATTGTAATCCCCTTCTTGTTCAAAACAAGTTATAATGTCATCAACATAAATAAGGATGTATATCCATCTGTCTTCTTGATCCCTGGAGTAGAGAGAGGGGTCTGCTTTACTTTTTGAGAATCCCTCTCTAATGCCCCGCACACGGTCGGATTTTCCGACGGAAAATGTCCTATCAGACCATGTTGTCGGAAATTCCGTCTGTGTGTGGGCTCCATCGGACTTTTTCCGTCGGAATTTCCGACTGAAAAAGTTTGCTCTGCTCTCAAATTTTCCAACAACAAAGTCCTATCGGACTTTTTCAGATCGCGTGTAGCGAATTCCGACGGACAAAGTGCCACGCATGCTCAGATCACATTACAAGACCAAAGCTATTGACTACTAGCCTCTAAGTAGTCCCGTCGTACGCAACGAACGTCACCACGTTCAGGATGATCGGATTTTCCGACAACTTTGTCTGACCGTGTGTATGCAACACCAGTGTCGGACAAAATCCGTTGGAAAAAATCCGACGGATTTTGTGGTCGGAATTTCCGACCGTGTATACGGGCATAAGAAGGACTTTGTTCGCTTTCTCATTCCACATCCTTGCAGATTGCTTAAGGTTGTCTCCTTGCTCAAACCCTGGTGGTTGCTTCATGTAGAGATTTTCCTTAATGTTTCCATATACAGTGCCTTGCAAAAGTATTCAACCCCCTTGGCTTTTTACCTATTTTGTTAAATTACAGCTTTTAGTTCAATGTTTTTTTTTTATCTGAATTATATGTGATGGATCAGAACACAATAGTCTAAGTTGGAGAAGTAAAATTAGAAAAATATATACGTAAAACTATTTTTCTGAAATAAAAAGCTGATAATTGGCATGTGCGTATGTATTCACCCCTTTGTTATGAAGCCCATAAAAAGCTCTGGTGCAACCAATTACCTTCAGAAGTCACATAATTAGTAAAATGATGTCCACCTTTGTGCAATCTAAAGCTGGCCATACACCATACCATTTTCTTATTCAATTTCCTTTGATTTACCTTCAGCTGTTTAGTACAAGGGCCTGCCTGATTGCATACAAATTGAAAGTGTTTAGATTTGACCTCATATTATATGGTTTTGGTAAATCTAAAGGAAATCTATAGACGAAAAGTTGTATAATGTATGGCCAACCTAAGTGTCACATGATCTGTCATTACATATACACACCTTTTTGAAAGGCCCCAGAGGCTGCAACACCTAAGCAAGAGGCACCACTAACCAAACACTGCCATGAAGACCAAGGAACTCTTCAAACAATCAAGGGACAATGTTTTTGAGAAGTACAAGTCAGTGTTAGGCTATAAAAAAATATCCAAATCTTTGATGATCCCTAGGAGCACTATCAAATCTATCATAACCAAATGGAAAGAACATGGCACAACAGCAAACCTGCCAAGATACGGCAGCACACCAAAACTCACGGACTGGGCAAGGAAGGCATTATTCAGAGAAGAAGCACAGAGACCTAAGGTAACCCTGGAGGAGCTGCAGAGTTCAACAGCAGAGACTGGAGTATCTGTACATAGAACAACAATAAGCCATACGCTCCATAGAGTTGGGCTTTATGGCAGAGTGGCCAGAAGAAAGCCATTACTTTTAGCAAAAAACTAAATGGCACGTTTTAAGTTTGCGAAAAGGCATGTGGGAGACTCCAAAAATGAATGGAGGAAGGTGCTCTGGTCTGACGATACTGAAATGGAACTTTTTGGCCATCAAAGATAATTCTATGTCTGACGCAAACCCAACACATCACATCACCCAAAGAACACCATCCCCACAGTGAAACATGGTGGTGGCAGCATCATGCTGTGGGGATGTTTTTCAGCAGTCGGGACTGGGAAACTGGTCAGAGTTGAGGGAAAGATGGATGGTGCTAAATACAGGGATATTCTTGAGCAAAACCTGTACCACTCTGTGTATGATTTGACTAGAGGCTATTACCGAGGTTCACCTTCCAGCAGGACAATGACCCCAAACACACTGCTAAAGCAACACTTGAGTGGTTTAAGGGGAAACATGTAAATGTGTTGAAATGGCCTAGTCAAAGCCCAGACCTCAATCCAATAGAAAATCTGCGGCCAGACTTAAAGATTGCTGTTCACAAGAGCAAACCATCCAACTTGAAGGAGCTGGAGCAGTTTCGCAAGGAGGAATGGGCAAAAATCCCAGTGGTAAGATGTGGCAAGCTCAAAGAGACTTATCCAAAGCAACTTGGAGCTGTGATAGCTGAAAAAGTTGGCTCTACAAAGTATTGACTTTAGGGAGGTGAATAGTAATGCACGTTGACTTTTTCTGTTATTTTGTCCTATTTGTTGTTTGCTTCACAATAAAAAAAAAAATAAGGAAGGTACATCCTGTGATTACATTATATCATAGAATACATGCTATAACACTGCAGTGCCACCTGCTGGTATAGATAGGTATAATGTATACAGTATATAGTTCATAGTACAACGCATTGCTGTTGCTCTTCAAACAGGGACTTGTAGTTCATTCACACACAGAGCTGTGTGAATGAAGGACGAGGGCGTGTGTGCGGAGCCCCGCATGGCCGCACTTATTTTAAAAAGTGACAGCTAGTACAGGAAACTTCTCTCCATACTGCTGCCCCGGGGGGGGGGGGGCAGGCTGCAGCATTGGGGACATGTTACATGTTCCACCCCTAAAACGGGTGGAACATGTAACATGTTCCCAAAGGCGAACTTATGCTTTAATAATAATACCACAAGAACTTTGATCTTTATTGTCACTGTATCTTTATTCCAAGCATATCTACACTTACAGAAATGTTGTTGTTTTGATTTATATGATCTGTGATATTTTACTTTGAAAATGTGTTTTGTAACACTACTGCTGGAATAAAATACTCAGCCACAGAGTAGAAAAGCCTGTCCCTTGCTAACAGACTGTACAAATGGACCCTTGCTCTCTGTGTGGAAGCACCTGTTTCTCTGAGTTTGAGGCCAGTGGGCTTGCCAGACCTCTCCAATAAAGCCACAGCTTCCATACAGAGAGCAGCTGTCCTCTGCAGCATGCTGGCAAGGGACAAGCTTTTTACTCAGTCTGTGGTTTCTTTCTAAATAAACCCTATTATAATTCTGCATACACTTTTTTTTAATACATCTGGAATATGTTTAGCTGATTTACACTGAACTTTCAATTTGGCTTTAGCATTTTTACCAGGTTTATTACCACTGCCACCCCGTTAAGGAGATTTTTTACTTCCTGTAATCTTTTACAAGAAATTGAGGAGTGCAACGGTCACCAGGTCAGGTGTGAACTGACCCTTTATAAAATGTTTTGGCTGGAGTTGAGCAACTATTATTGGCAACTGTTATTAGCAACTATCATATATCTCTCATCACATATCTCCTATATGTAATAACATTGACAACACAAATTTTTGATCACTATCCTACTTTTCAATATAACATTTGTCAGAAAAGTTGAGCAGTACTATTAAACAGGGTGCTAGGTGTTGTGCAAATAAACCACCATATATTTATCAAAGCTTGTGTTTATGTCCTACAGAATGTGTAGGACATTTAACATGTGTAGCATCCTCTAGCATGGGCGTCCGCAGAACTTTTTTCAGGGGGGGGCATCATTTTAGGGTCACCCATGCACTGCCCCTTTTTAACAATGTCATTATCACATTATTATGGTCAGAGTCTGCAGACGTGGTACAGTCCCTAGGATAAGTAATGGATATTGGCCAACAGGCCCTTTTACCAGTCCCAGCAAAATTACAGCAGTGATTCCTCCAGCTGCATGATCGCTCACTCTGGGTTCCCCGGGGGTGACCGGGGTCAGTAGCGTAGCATGTCTGAACCCTGGTAGTGGCTCAGTCTTTCTCTCTCTGGTGGCACTGGGCAGCATGGCTCTCTCTCTCTCTGGTGGCGCTGGGCAGTGTGGCTCTCTTTCTGGTGGCACTGGGCAGCGTGGCTCTCTCTCTGGATTCCACCCAGCACACTCCTCGCTCTTTGTCCTTTTGCACTCTCTCCCTCAGCTTTTTTCCAGGCTGCAGTCTCTCAATCTCTCTCTTGATCGAGCTGTAGCCTCCTACCTGTGGAAAATGGGACCACCAATCTTTGGGGCTACATGTCCCATGATGCTCTCCTAGTGTCCTTTGATTGGCCCTCAGTTATGGCCAATAGGAAAGGAACGGAGTGGGCAGGAAGCTGGGCAGGGAATCTGGTGAGAGCCGCCATCTCTTCTCCCTGACAGCCGAGTTCTCTGCTGGAGTGAGCAGTGAAAAGAGCCTGAAGTCAGACTACACTGATGGGGGGGCTTGACAGCACCTTGATGGTGTCACCCCACTGGCAGGTGGCACCCGAACCCCAATAGCGACGCAACTGTACTGAATTTAAGATCCGATCCCTGATTCCAGGGGGGGGCACCTGACCCCCCTTGCCCCTACCTGCGGACGCCCATGTCCTCTAGTGTGCTAGAATAGGCTGTACATACTTTTTGTTAGTGTAGGTAAATTTAGGCTTGGCTGGCAGCCAAGTCTGTTTTTTGAATCTGGGTCAGGGTGAATGATCCAGGGAGGCTGGATGACTCATCTGACAGCATCTCTGGTACATCCTCCTACTTACTGGAACCTTAGAGAAGTTTCTAAAAGAATGGGAGGGAGGTTAGGAGGAGCTGCCTGGAGTATTGAGGAAGGCCCCAGCCAATCCCAATAGGCTGGCAGGGGGTAGCCCCCCCCCCTTAAATACTCAGTGTCAGGCCAGCAGGGGCAGTGTGGAGTTTGGGTGGAAGCTGGAGATGGAGTGCTGAGGGGGCTGTCAGAGGCCCTTGAAGGTAGCCCCCTAGTAAGGGGGGTGACCTTGGGTCTGGGGCTCAGGTACTGGAGGGATCCTCCAACACCACAAGGAGGAGTCCTGTCCAGAGGCATGGGAGCAAGAGCGAGGACAGCAGCGAGCACATCCAGGAGATCTCCAGGAAGAAGACAGTTGGGTGGCTGGCGAGTGTGGCAGTCTGGGAGGACTGTGGGAAGTAGGCAGGAGGGCTAGTAAAAGGGGCAGCTGCAGCCAGGTGGGCTGGCAGTGCATCAAAAGGCGGTGTTGGGATCAGTAGCCTCAGGAATATAGCTGAACACTGGGACTTTTTCTACACACCGTGTGCCCTGCTTGTAAAGGGTGCCTTGCCAGATCCACCAAACAATGTTCAAGCTGGGTCTGAGTTGTTCTGCAAGCAAGTGATGTGCTGGAGGAAGAGGAGTGTATATAGTTCCCTGAAGAGACTTTGTTCCAGTCAAATGGGCATCTAATAATACCCATATCCCTATCCAAATTTACAGTATCTCACAAAAGTGAGTACACCCATCACATTTTTGTAAATATTTTATTATATCTTTTCATGTGACAACACTGAAGAAATTATACTTTGCTACAATGTAAAGTAGTGAGTGTACAGCTTGTATAACAGTGTAAATTTGCTGTCCCCTCAAAATAACAACACACAGCCATTGATGTCTAAATCGCTGGCAACAAAAGTGAGTACACACCTAAGTGAAAATGTCCAGATTGGGCCCAAAGTGTCAATATTTTGTGTGGCCACCATTATTTTCCAGCACTGCCTTAACCCTCTTAGGGATGGAGTTCACCAGAGCTTCACAAGTTGCCACTGGAGTCCTCTTCCACTTCTCCATGACAACATCACGGAGCTGGTGGATGTTAGAGACATTGTGCTCCTCCACCTTCTATTTGAAGATGCCTCACAGATGCTCAATGGGGTTTAGGTCTGGAGACATGCTTGGCCAGTCCATCACCTTTACTCTCAGCTTCTTTAGCAAGGTAGTGGTCATCTTGGAGGTGTGTTTGGGGTTGTTATCATATTGGAATACTGCCCTGCGGCCCAATCTCCGAAGGGAGGTGATAGTTATCTGCTTCAGTATGTCACAGTACATGTTGGCATTCATAGTTCCCTCAGTGAACTGTAACTTCCCAGAGCCGGCAGCACTCATGCAGCCCCAGACCATGACACTCCCAACACCATGCTTGACTGTAGGCAAGACACACTTGTCTTTGTACTCCTTACCTGGTTGCTGCCACACACGCTTGACACCATCCGAACCAAATAAGTTTATCTTGGTCTCATCAGACTACAGGACATGGTTCCTGTAATCCATGTCCTTAGTCTGCTTGTCTTCAGCAAACAGTTTTCAGGCTTTCTTGTGCATCATCTTTAGAAGAGGCTTTCTTCTGGGAAGACAGTCATGCAGACCTATTTGATGGAGTGGGCGGCATATGATCTGAGAACTGATAGGCTGACCTCCTACCCCTTCAACCTCTGCAGCAATGCTGGCAGCACTCATATGTCTATTTTCCAAGACAACCTCTGGATATGACGCTGAGCACATGAACTCAACTTCTTTGGTCAACCATGGCAAGGCCTGTTCTGAGTGGAACCTGTCCTATTAAACCGATGTATGGTCTTGGCCACCGTGCTGCAGCTCAGTTTCAGTATCTTATCAATCTTTATGTAGAGCAACAATTCTTTTCTTCAGATCCTCAGAGAGTTCTTTGCCATAGGGTGCCATGTTAAACTTCCAGTAACCAGTATGAGAGCAATTACACCAAATTTAACACACTTGCTCCCCATTCACACCTGAGACCTTGTAACACTAACGAGTCACATGACACCGGGGAGGGAAAATGGCTAATTGGGCCCAATTTACTTAGGGGTGTACTCACTTTTGTTGCCAGTGGTTTAGACATGAATGGCTGTGTGATGAGTTATTTTGAGGGGACAGCAAATTTACACTGTTATACAAGCTGCACACTCACTGCATTGTAGCAAAGTGTCATTTCTTCAGGTCTTGTCACATGAAAAGATATAACAAAAATATTTACAAAAATGTGAGGGGTCTACTTACTTTTGTGAGATATTGTAATAACCCCTAAAATAAAAAAAATAAAAAACAAAGCTCTCCTGTCCCAAGTGAGCCTGTAAAAAATTTGGTGTGCCTGGCTGTGCAGGGTGGGGGATCCCTTTCACCAGCGGCTCCTACGGGGATGCGCTACACATGCATTCAGCATAATCGGATCATCAGAGTACTGATTTTTGATAAATATATTGCAATCCTTTAACTTAAAGGGGTTGTAAAGCTTTACTTTTTTTAAAAATAACAAACATGTCATACTTACCTCCACTGTGCATCCACGTCTTCTGAGGTCCCTCGTTGGCTGTCTCGGCTCCTCCCTGCATCAGCTAACCCCCTCTGGGAAGCGCTCTCCCAAGGTGGTTAGCTTGCGCGACGCGCTCCCAAGTCCTGTACCGGAATACATAAGCCGCCGGCTACAGGACTCGGCCCCGCCCCCGGCCCTTGCGTCATTGGAGTTAATTGGCTGCGCTGCTATCAATCTATCCAATGAAGAGCCGAGAACAGCCGAGAAGACCGGGCCGACATCAAGCGTGTTCTCAACGCGGGACTTTCGAGGGCTCAGGTAAGTAAACGGGGGGGGGGGGGCTGGGGAGCCTGCAATCGCCAAATGTTTTTTCACCTTAATGCATAGGAGGCATTAAATGTGAAAAAACATGAACCTTTATAAACCATTTAACCCCTTCACAAATGCTTTTAGGTATACAGTTTGTAAAATGTTATTAATATTAGTAGCTAAATACATTCCTCACTTTTAAACTGGCAAAGGAAGGCCAGTTAGTGGTGACCATGAATATCTATGTATGTGCTGAGGAAATACAGCATACTCAGTGAGAGCGATAGTTCCATTTATCTTTCTAAGAGAGAGTCAGGTGACATGGCCCAATGCAGAAGTCCAAACCAGGGAATTATAATTGTATGGCATTTGTCAAACTGAATGCAGAGTTTACATTCATGAATATTTACAAGGATAGGACAACATATGTTCACCAGAATCTGATTAATTGCCATATCACTGTCTGCTGCCTTTACTCCTGCTGTCTCAAGTAAATATCTACATAAATAATGTATCTACAAAGTGAATTATTTTGTTTTTTGTCTCTGTAGAGCAAATGATACTTTGCACCTATATATTGCAGCAAAAAGAAAAATGGCACCAAAAAAAAATCGTAGTTAAGAACCTATAAGAATCTATTTATGTTTGACAATGGTATTAATAATTTGGGTCTGACTTATAAGCTGCAATATGAGCTTACAGGGCTAAACCAATATATCCGGCACAGAGCTGGGCTTTTCCAATGTGCCTAAATACTGTACAGTAGGTTCCCAAGCAAGCAAAGCTAGATACATTTTAGCATATGAGGAAAAGGAGAATAGCTTGGTCAAATAACCTGTCAAAACCATGTGACATACCTTTCATCCAATCAGGAAGAAATCTCAGCAGCAGTATGCAAAGAACATTCTGCAGAACACTGCTGAGTGCTCCAATTTTAGTAAATCTACACATGGTTTCTGCAAAACGCTCACTTATATTCTTTACTTTAGCATTACATTGCTGTGTACTTTAGGAAGTACATCACTGAGGCCTCTCTCTCTCTTCCGTAACTGTCAGGCCAGGTCCCTAGGATGCTTCATAGCATTGTATACTGTGTTCTGTAATACACCTTGCATACACCATTTTGTTTTACAGAATAAACTTCAGACCAGGCAAAGATTTAGACTTTAGACTTAATTTCCTTAAAGAATTTCTTACATATGTAGCGCCAGTACTCCTGATGAGTATGCGCTATGGCTTTAAATTTCGTTTTTGCCCAAAACTGTAGTTGAGTTAATGGTTCTAAATTATGCTTTGGCATCAGTTTGGCTGGGCTTTATTGAGGTTCTGCCTGGTCATAGGTGGGGTTTGCACCTGTGAGAGGCCCTAGAACGCAGTCTGGCTGGACGCATTGGGCACCAATCTATGCTCGGAGCCAATCAGTGGGCACTTTTGTCTCGCTGTGTATTCCGGGAGAGGGTACTTAAGGTGCTGAAGTCACATGGTTCGGGGTTCCGGTCCAGAGGTTGCTGCTCACTCTGTGAGCCTGGTCCTCCTGACCAGCCTCCAGAGGCCCTCATGGTCTGGGGTGCGGATCCATCCATTTCCGAGCCTCGAAACTGGCTAGTTTGAGGCGCAGTAACTGGAAGGAGGATTCTAAAGTGTTCTGGTGCCGTCTCGGGTTTGGAGAGGCCCAGCAACTCTACATGCAACCAGGGGAGGACTCTCCAGAAGACAGCCACGCACAAGGCTGGCTGCTCGGTAAGAGCCTGGAAGCTGAGCTGCCATGGACATTGATTGAATCCACAATTCTTACAGTATCGCCGGACTGGCTGAAAGATTCTGGTGAAGTAAGAAAAGTTACTGCCTTAACCTTCCGGTTACAACTAAGTTTTCACGCCCTGAGGAGTAACAGCCACCACCTCCAATATTCTAAAGTACGCTGCGCTTTCAAACTTAAAATCCAAATAGTGAAACGAAAAATGTGCTATATAAAAACAGAAATAAAGTGATAACATTCTAAAATACATACAATTTTCCAAATAAAGTGCTTTCGTGCAGGATATGATAAAACGTCCATATGGTGAGAAAAAAAGCAATCAATAAAATCCTTAAACCAATATAATGGTGAACCAAACTATAAAAAATCCTTATAAAAAATATATATATGTGAGAAAAAAGTACAATGTGCTGTGCAATCAAAAAAAGTTCAAAAGTGCTCCAATGTAATCCATGCGATTCAGTGGTTGCTGTGATATCAATCCAATATTAAGGTGCTCACCTTAGAGCATGTGACCTTGCTGATTAGGCTTGGTCAATACACGCATTGGAACCTGTAAATGGTTCAGTGGTAAATCCGGATTCCTGTGGTGGCCTCACTCTGTGCTTCAATATGGTAATGGAGTCCCTTTTGTGCCTCAGTAATGCCAATAGAAAAAGGAGGACTTCATAGTGTAGTATGTTAAAACTTTTATTATCAACACAGTAAAATATCCCTTGCAGGGTACTCACATTTGCATGGGCGCCACTCAAATAGCATAAAAAACAAGCTGTAGTGGCTGATATCAGGGTGGTATGCTGATTGTCCTTAGTGGGTGCAATGACTATCGTTCCATCCTGTCCCCTTTCGCTACGCGTGTCGATACAAGGGGTTAATTCGTATCTTCCTCAGGGGGTACTTTACAGCCAGCCATTGTACATGATCACCACCACAGCAGTACAATGTCACCATATTGAAACTGCATTTGTTCTGGTGACATCATGTATAAATAAAAAATTCTATATATATATATATATATACAGTGCATTCATAAAGTATTCAGACACCCTTCACTTTTTCAATATTGTTATGTTGCAGCCTGATAATAAAATTGTTTAAATTCTTTTTTTTCCCCATTAATCTACATTCTGTACCCTATAATGACAAAGTGGAAATATTTAGAAATGTCTGTGAATTTATTAAAAAGAAAAAACTGAAACATCACATGTATTTAAAGTGATTTTAAGGGTTCTCTCGGCTCCTCCCCACATCAGATAACTCCCTGGGAGAAGCGCTCTCCCGGGGGATTACCTTGCGGGCGTGCTCCCGAGTCCAGTATTCAGAGTCCATAGAGGTCGAATGCAGGTGCAGGACTTGGCCCTGCCCCCCCGGCATCCGCGTCATTGGATTTGATTGACAGCAGCAGGAGCCAATGGCTGAACCCGGGGCAGAGAGAACCCCGTGCAGAGAGACAGCAGGTCCCCGTCGGGTCAAGTTCCAGGGCTCAGGTAAGTAAAACGGGGGGGGGGGGGGCTGGAAGGCCGGTCACTGACAGGTGTTTTTTCACCTTAATGCATAGGAAGTTTACAACCCCTTTAAGTATTTAGACCCTTTACTCAGTACTCTGTCAAAGCACCTTTGGCAGCAATTACAGCCTTGGGTCATTTTGGGTATAAGCAACAAAAACTGCACACCTGGATTTGGGGGATTTTCTGCCATTCTTTTTGCAAATCCTCTCAAGCTAAATCAGTTTGGGTGGGGAATGTCGGTGGACAGCCATTTTCAGGTCTCTCAAAAGGATATTAAATAAGGTTCAAGTTAGGGCTCTGGCTGTGCCACTCTAGGACATTCACAGAGTTGTCCCTAAGCCACTCCTGTGTTGTCTTGGCTGTGTGCTTAGGATCGTTGTTATGTTTGAAGGTAAACCTTTAGCCCAGTCTGAGGTCCTAAACGCTGTGGAACAGGTTTTCTTTGAGAATATCTATGTACTTTGCTACATGCAGCTTTTACTCAACCCTGACCAGTCTCCCAGTTCCTGCTGCTGAAAAACACCCTCACAGTATGATGCTGCCACCACCATGCATCCTTGTTGGGATGGTATTGGGCAAGTGATGAGCAGTGCCTTGGTTTCTCCAGACATAATGTTTATGATTGAGGCCAAACAGCCCAATCTCCTTTCATTAGACCAGAGAAACTTGTTCCTCACAGTCTGAGAGCCCAAATCAGTGGAGGGCTGCAATGATGGTTGTCCTTCTGGAAAAATGTTCCATCTCTACACAGGATCTCTGGAGCTCAGTCATCGGGTTCTTGGGTTCTTACTAAGGCCCTTCTCCCTGAGTCCTCGGTTCCTCAGTCCGAAGGCCAGCTCTTGGAAGAATCCTAGTTGTGGCAAACTTATTTTTTTTGTCTCGCAATAATCCTGTCTGAGCTCTGCAAACAGTTCCTTTGACCTCATGGCTTTTGATCTGATACAGTATCCATTGTCACCTGTGGAGCCTTTTATAGAGCGGTGTGTGTATTTCCAAATCATGTCCAATCAATTTCATTTACCACAGGTGGACTCCAATAACAGTGTGAAAAAAACTCAGCAACAATCGAGAGAAATGGGAGGCACCTGAGCTAAATTTCAAGTGTTGTTGTAAAGGGCCCGAATACTTATGCCAATGTGATATTTCAGTTTTTCCCTTTTTCAAACATTTGCAAACATTTCTAAAATTCTGTTTTCACTTTGTCATTATGGGATACTGAGTGTACAGTAATGAGAATTTGCGTAAGTTCTTGCGTTAGTAACTCAGGTACTACATTGGAAAAGTAATTAGTTAAGCAGCAAAGTAACTGTGACTTTTTTTTAATATTCTATACGTGTAACTAAGGGGCGGGTCTAGTATTACTGTAATCAAGGGGCGCATTTATTATTATTGTTATATATCGTGTAACCAAGGGGCTGCTCTATTATTACTCTTACCAAGGGGCAGATCTGTTATAGCGTGTAAGCAAGTGGCGGGTCTATTATTATTATATTGTGTAAGGGGCGGATGGCTACAGAAGAGGGCGAATGTTAAATTAATGAGCAGAGCTTGACATATAACAATAATAATAAATGCGCCCCTTGGTTACAGTAATACTAGACCCGCCCCTTAGTTACATGATAGACGCCCCTTGCAGAGTAGCACGAGCATCGGGAGCGTGCGGCATCGCCTCGTACAATTACATGTTAACTGCGCCTGCGCGGTGTAGAGTTCACTCAGAGCTGTTTAGGTTCAGCAATTTTCGTAAGCTCCGTAGTCCTTCGTACTGCGCAAGCGCTGCACCTGCGCAGTACAGGGGGTCCTTATCTGGCGGGGGAACTTTTTTGGCAGGACACCGGAATTACACTACTGCCATCTAGTCGCGGTAGATGTAATTGAGGTAACTCAGCCCAAGTAATGGGAACTGCGTTACCACGAGGGGAAAAGTAATCAGTTAGATTACTCGTTACCCTCTAAAGTAACTGCGTTAAGTAACTGCGTTTATTTTAACTCTGGTTAAAATTCACTGGTCACCATAGTGACACTGTACTGCTCTGGGAGGGTGATCAGGATTTAGTTTTTACACTTTGATTGCTTATACAGTGATCATCACTGTATAAGCAATCTGTCTTTAACCACTTCCCATCCCGCATACAGTAATATGACGGCTCTCTCATCTCCAAGACCATTGCTTGTCACAGAGCAGGGACATGGATCTGTGTGTGTAAACACACAGATCCACGTCCTGTCAGGGGAGAGGAGACAGATCGTGTGTCCGTTGTATATAGGGACACTGATCGGTCACCTCCCCCAGTCAGTGCCCTCCCCGCACAGTTAGAATCACTCCCTAGGTAACACACTTAACCCCTTGCTCGCCCCCTAGTGTTAACCCCTTCCCTGCCAGTGACATTTATACAGTAATCAGTGCATATTTATAGCACTGATCGCTGTATAATTGTCAATGGTCCCAAAAATGTGTTAAAAGTGTCATCGCAGTCGCAAGTGTCATCGCAGTCCCGATAAAAATCGCAGATCACAGCCATTAGTAGTAAAAAATAATAATAATAATAAAAATGCCATAAATGTATCCCCTATTTTGTGGACACTATAACATTTGCGAAAACCAATCAATATACGCTTATTGTGATTTTTTTTACCAAAAATATGTAGAAAAATACATATCGGCCTAAACTGAAGAATTATTTATTTATTTATTTTTTGGATATGTATTATAACAAAAAAGTAAAAAATATTGTGTTTTTTTCCAAATTTACAATTTTTTTGTTTATAGCGCAAAAAATAAAGACCGCAGAGGTGATCAAAAACCACCAAAAGAAAGCTCTATTTGTGGGGGGAAAAATTACCATAATTTCATATGGGTGCAGTGTTGCATGACCGTGCAATTGTCATTCAAAATGTTACAGGGCTGAAAGCCGAAAATTGGTGTGGGCAGGAAGGGGGTGAAAATGCCCTATATTGAAGTGGTTAACTGTGTTCGGCATCCATTCGCAATGCTATTGTTTACTATTGTGATTGGACATGGCTATCACATGGTATAGGGCTACTGTGACCTCATTTAATACCAAAGCACATTTCAAAAACCAAAATGTGAAATGTATCCTTTCATTCACTCCTTGATTATTTCCCGCCTTGACTACTGCAACTCTCTCCTTAATGGCCTACCCTTAAGCAGGCTATCCCCCCTTCAGTCTATTATGAATGCTGCTGCTAGACTAATACACCTCACTAATCGATCCATGACTGTCACCCCTTTCTGCCAATCCCTTCACTGGCTTCCCCTACCCCACCATGTAAAATTTGAAATGCTAACCATAACATACAAAGCCATCCAGAACATCGCCCCCATCTACATCACCAACCTCATCTGCAGATATCGCCCCTCCGCTCCTCCCAGGACCTCCTGCTCTCTAGCTCCCTTGTTACTTCCTCCCATGCTCACCTTCAGGACTTCTCCAGAGCCTCTCCTATCCTCTGGAACTCCCTGCCCCAGTATGTCCGATCAGCCCCTACCCTGTCCACCTTTAAGAGATCCATGAAAACTCATTTATTCAGGGAAGCTTATCCCACACCCACCTAACAACAACTGTCCCCGAGCCACCCCCATCAAATCATTCTCTGCAGCTATTACCTTTTGTACCACCACCCCGTCCCTTTAGAATGCAAGCTCTACGAGCAGGGCCCACCTGTACCTTTTGTATTGAACCGTACTGTAATTGTGTTGTCCCCCCTATACATTGTAAATCGCTGCGTAAACTGTTGGTGCTATATAAATCGTGTATAATATAATAATATCCAATGTGCAGCACTGAAGTCTGCAGCTCAAGTCATAGTTGGGACACTATCTGCATGCAGTTTGCATATCCTCATTGAGCTTGCATGGGTTTCCTCCTAGTACTCCAGTTTCCTCCCACACTCCAGAGACGTGCTGGAAGGTTAATTGTCTCTGGTCTAAATTTGGCCCTATTATAATAAAGATTCTACCAAGTGAGCCCAAGATGGCTGCCTCACCATCTGTCCCAGCAGTAGAAAAGGTGCTGTAGGTCCCCAGAGAGATAAATGCTAAAGAAATATAAATTAATTTTTAAAAAATATTAAGCATGGTGTACTAACATTTGTAATTGCTGTTATGATCTTCAATATCAGATAATTAGAATTTTATTTTTTAGGAACCATAACAGTGCACCATGTGATCATAAAACATATTCTTTTTTCCACATATATATTTAAAACATAACAAAAATAATCAAAATGATTCACATTTGGTGTTGATGTTTTCCCCTGTGTCAAACTTCTTGGTTATATCTCCCACCTTCCAAGGTGTACTAGAACAGTACATTGTTGTTCTAAAGACATCATAGGTGTCCACTCTATATAAACTGCTGAAAATGAGATGTTCTGCACTTAGAATCAACTACTTCAAAGCTTGAAAATTTATGTAGAAAACAAGTAGTATTTCCTGACTGGTAACTCAACTGTTAATGCTCGTACAGTCAAGGGGGGACATCTTTAATAAGACTCCAGTTGAGTTAACAATACATTCAATACAGTGATAAGCAGTTCTTAGATCTGCTATTCTGGCAACAGGTAACTCGGCTCACAACAGTACAAATCATTCCAAAAATGGTAAATACTTGTTTGTTGCTTTATTTATATGCCATCTGTTATTCTAAGTACTGTATGTTTTTAATGGTTAGGCCAGTACTCCGGTTTGCAGTCAATATCTGCATTAACGTAAAATAAATGAAGTTCACTTGCATTAATAACTATAAAAGTATTTATTTGCTTACCTGGAATACTTTTGCCAAGTTGTCAAACAAGGCTTGGCCAGCACTGACTTTATGTTTGACGCCTCTGACTGTTCCATTTTTACTCAGTATGTTCACTCGTTTAGTTGCAAATCCCCTGTCCTTAGTGGCTCTTGCAAGAACTAACAAATCATCTGGCTCATTTTCACTTTCATCAAATTCTGAGCCTAAAAATCCATTATGGTGCCCATCTGTCTCGCTTGGTATGCTATTCTGGTCAGTCTCCGAGCTGCTGGCACATTCAGAATCCACAGAATCCCCATCCGTGTAGACCTCTTTCAACACTCTCCCACTATAGGATGACGCTATCCTGAACCTGACTTTCCTCGGTTGCCTGTCCCCTTCCGACTTCATGTCCATGTTTAACAAATCTCCATCCATGGGTAAAAGCAAAACATTGTCCAGGGCCAGAGTGTCACCTTGTTTCCTGGTCTCCTATACTATTGCCACTAATGACAGCAGCACCCATAAGGAAATAAAGTCTACTAAGGAAATGTCTAGCTTACTCTGAAACTGCGATAAATAATGAATTCCTGTGTGCTATGGTTACCCTTAAGCTAAAACCTGTAAATTAATATGGCCAATTAATAATGTATGAACTCTTGTGTACTTTCACGGCAGATAGGGTAAAGGGAAGCAAGCAACACTTAGAAAAATATATACTAAGTTGGGTAAACAAAAAAATTATGAAACTGCAGGAAACAAAGTCAGCTTTGTAACATAATCACAAACTAGGTATGCTGTACTATATAACAAAAACCCTTAGTTTTATGTAGGTCAAAAGCACATTGTGACAAGCAGAGAGGAGAAGATTACATTTTTTTCAGATTTTACCATTATGAAAAATTATTTTGTGTGTTTTTATCTACTTAAACCTTCAACTCTGATGAAAAGGGGAACATTTACAAAGTAGCAGTGTGATCCTTAATTAAAAAGAGTAGCAAATTCATTTTACATATGGTAGTTATAATAGTAGCACGAGTAGCAGTAATATTATTACTAGTAGTAGTAGTAGTAGCAGTAGTTTGTGTTGCAAAACAAACATAAATTAATACATTTATTTTATTAACCTCCCATTGATAGCCTACCAACATATTAACACCCGAAAACTATTAATAACAGTATGTGACCCTTAACCACTTTCAGACTGGACCAATTTGCAGCCAAAGGACCAGGCCCCTTTTTGCGATTCGGCACTGCGTCGCTTTAACTGACAATTGCGCGGTCGTGCGACGTGGCTCCCAAACAAAATTGACGTCCTTTTTCCCCACAAATATAGCTTTCTTTTGGTGGTATTTGATCGCCCCTGCGGTTTTTATTTTTTGCGCTATAAACAAAAAAAGAGCGACAATTTTGAAAAAAAACGCATTCTTTTTTTACTTTTTGCTATAATAAATATCCCCCAAAAATATATAAAAAAAAATTTTTTTTTTCCTCAGTTTAGGCCGATACGTATTCCTCTACATATTTTTGGTAAAAAAAATCGCAATAAGCGATTATTGATTGGTTTGCGCAGAAGTTATAGTGTTTACAAAATAGGGGATAGTTTGATAGCATTTTTATTAATATTTTTTTTTTTACTAGTAATGGCGGCGATCAGCGATTTTTATTGTGACTGTGACATTATGGTGGACACATCGGACATTTTTGACACATTTTTGGGACCATTGTCATTTATACAGCAATCAGTGCTATTTAAATGCATTGATTCCTGTGTAAATGACACTGGCAGTGAAGGGGTTAACCACTAGGTGGCAGTGTAGGGTTACATGTTCCTAGAGGCGTGTTTATAACTGTGGGGGGTGTGGCTGTCAGCTAGTGAATACTGATCTCTGCTCCAATCACGGGGGACCCGACCGGCGCGGCGGCGTGCGCTCGATGGCACGGCGGCATCTTAAAGGTACCTGTACGCCCTTATGCCTGTCCGTGCCATTCGTACATAATCGTGCGCTGGTCGGGAAGCGGTTAAAGTGGATGTCAACCCTCACATATACCCAGTGAAGTGAACAGCCTCATATTATACAGAATGAAACAAATCCCATACATACGATTTACTTGTATATCTGTCTATCAGCTTTATATACTGTTTAGAAAGTGCACATCGTGTTAGGGGATTTTCTCTTTCTGTTCAACACTGCAGTGAAGCCTGGGCATACAGCCAAGGCAGCTGATTGGAGGAGAGGCACACACCCCCTTTCCTCATAGGTAGAGACTTTCACATTTACAGCATCCTCCCCAATACAAAACTCTGGTTGCTTTTATCATATGTGACAGAGAACTTGTCAGGAATTATCAGGCTGATAACAGAAGAACAGTGCAGGAGACAGCTACAGGACATAGTGCTTTGGAGAGAGATAACAAAACACTCCAGATATATGTGCCCAGCTCGAATTTCATGAATCGGGTTTACATCCACTGTAAGGAGCATAAATAAACTAAACACATACACTTATTTTATCAACATATTTTTTTGGATTGTGAAGGGAAACTGAAGCAGCTGGTGGAAAACCTCTGAAACATGGGCTGACTATGCAGACTCCATGAGACATACCCTATATTGTAGAAAGTATTGGGACACCTGCCTTACACACACACAAATTAACTTTAATGGCATCCCAGTCTTAGTCTGTAGGGTTCAATACTGAGTTGGTCCACCCTTTGTAGCTACAACAGCGTCAACTCTTATGGGAAGGCTGTCCACAAGGTTTAGGAGTGTATCATGTGCATGTAAAGACATTGACAATGTGATGTATGTTCCTTTTGGCACTGGCATACAAACCTGGCACCTAGAACTGCAAGGCAAGTTTTCTAACCATTTGCAGACTGTGCTGCAGATGGTTTCTGTACCCATATGCATTTACTAGATGAGCAACAATAAGGTGAACACCATAATTAACCACTTCAGCCCCGGACCAATTTGCAGCTAAAGGACCAGGCCCCTTTTTGCAATTCGGCACTGCGTCGCTTTAACTAACAATTGCGCGGTCGTGCGACGTGGCTCCAAAACAAAATTGGCGTCCTTTTTTTCCCACAAATAGAGCTTTCTTTTGGTGGTATTTGATCGCCCCTGCGGTTTTTATTTTTTGCGCTATAAACAAAAATAGAGCGACAATTTTGAAAAAAATGCAATATTTTTTTACTTTTTGCTATAATAAATATCCCCAAAAAATATATAAAAAAACATTTTTTTTTTCCTCAGTTTAGGCCGATACGTATTCTTCTACATATTTTTGGTAAAAAAAATCGCAATTAGCGATTATTGATTAGTTTGCGCAAAAGTTATAGCGTTTACAAAATAGGGGATAGTTTTATAGCATTTTTATTAATATTTTTTTTTTTATTAGTAATGGCGGCGATCAGCGATTTTTATTGTGACTGCGACATTTTGGCGGACACATCGGACATTTTTGACACATTTTTGGGACATTTGTCATTTATACAGCAATCAGTGCTATTTAAATAGCACTGATTCCTATGTAAATGACAGTTGTAGTTAGGGGGTTAACCACTAGGGGGCGGGGAGGAGTCAGTGTGACGTGTTGTGTTTTTTTTTACAGTAGGGGGGCGTGGCTGTACGTGTGACGTCATTGATCGGCGTTCCCGATGACAGGGAACCGCCGATCACTGACAGTCAGTGTAGGAAGCGCGGGGAGAGGTTTGTTTACATAGACCTCTCCCCGTTCTTCCGCTCCGTAACCCGATCGCGGGATACCAGCGGCGATCGGGTCCGCTGGTCCCGCGGCCGGGGTCACGGAGCTCCCGACCGGGTCGCGAGCGCGCCGCTAGCGGTGCGCGCGCGACCCACGGGCAGGCACATGCACGATCACGTACAGGTACGTGATTCTGCCTGCCCGAGCCATTCTGCTGACGTATATATGCAGTGGCCGGTCGGGAAGCGGTTAATATGCTAAAATAATTGGTATTATCTATTTTTGTGTTATTACTATACATTTTTTAATTTATCTACATTGATGTCACTTTTTATATTTTTTCTGTTGTTTTTTTTATTTGTTCGTTGGTTAAACCAAAAAAATGTAAACAGACTATCAGACTCTTGTAGACACCTGATATTGATGACTTATAAACATTTTTTATTCTTACAAAAGTTTTTGTGAATAGTACAGACCAAACCTAAACAAATTAAAATCGGTCTTATACAGGGCCTTGAAAAAGTATTCATACCCTTTGAAATTTTCCACATTTTGTCATGTTACAACCAAAAATGTAAATGTATTTTATTGGTATTTTATGTGATAGACCAACACAAAGTGGCACATAATTGTGAAGTGAAAGGAAAATGATAAATGATTTTCATTTATTTTTACAAATAAATATCTAAAAAGTGTGGCGTGCATTTGTATTCAGCCCCCTTTACTCTGAAAATCTAGTGGAACCAATTGCCTCCAGAAGTCACCTAAATAGTAAATATAGTCCACCTGTGTATAATTTAATCTCTGTATGAATACAGCTGTTCTGTGAAGCCCTCAGAGATTTGTTAGAGAACCTTAGTGAATAAACCAAATCATGAAGGCCAAGGAACACACCTGACAGGTCAGGGATAATGTTGTGGAGAAGTTCAAAGCAGGGTTAGGTTATAAAAATAATATCCCAAGCTTTGAACATCTCACGGAGCACTGTTCAATCCATCAGCCGAAAATGGAAAAAGTATGGCTCAACTGCAAACCTACCAAGACATGGCCGTCCTCCTAAACTGACAGGCTGGGCAAGGAGAGCATCATTTTGAGAAGCAGCCAAGAGACCCATGGTACCTCTGAAAGAGCTGCAGAGATCCACAGCTCAGGAGGGAGAATCTGTCCACAGGACAACTATTAGTCGCGCACACCACAAATCTGGCCTTTATGGAAGAGTGGCAAGGAGAAAGCCATTGTTAAAAGAAAGCCATAAAAAGTCCTGTTTACAGTTTGGGAGAAGCCATGTGGGGGACACGGCAAACATGTGGAAGAAGGTGCTCTGGTCAGATGAGACCAAAATTTAAAAGAAAAACGCTATGTGTGGTGTAAAACTAACACTGCACACCAGCTTCCCTGTCCCCGCTGAAAAAAAGCATCCCCACAACATGATGCTGCTACCACCACGTTTTACCGTAATGTTTCCCCATGTTGTGGGGATGTTTTTTTTTCAGCAGGGACAGGGAAGCTGGTCAGAGTTGATGGGAAGATGGATGGAGCCAAATACAGGGCAATCTTAGAGGAAAACTTGTTACAGTCTGCAAAAGACTTGAGACTGGGGCGAAGGTTCACCTTCCAGCAGGACAACGACCCTAAACATACATCCAGAGCTACAATAGAATGGTTTAGATCAAAGCATATTCATGTGTTAGAATGGCCCAGTGAAAGTCCAGACCTAAATCCAATTGAGAATCTGTGGCAAGACTTGAAAATTGCTGTTCACAGACGCTCTACATCCAATCTGACAGAGCTTGGGCTATTTTGCAAAGAAGAATGGGCAAAAATTTCACTCTCCAGATGTGCAAAGCTGAAAGAGACATACCCAACAAGACTTGCAGCTGTAATTGCAGCAAAAGGTGGTTCTTGACTCAGGGGGGCTGAATACAAATGCACGCCACACTTTTCACATATTTATATGTAAAAAAAAATTTTTTTTTAAATGTATAATTTTCCTTCCACAATTATGCCACTTTGTGTTGGTCTATCACAGGGGTCAAGTCCTGGGGAAAAAAGTGTGGGAACTCCCACCCAAGATTCACTCTACCCAACCAAAAAAAAAAAAAAAATGATAAGCTCATATGCACGAACGCTTCAAAAGTGGTATTTTTCATCCAATTTTCGTATTGTGTGTATGAAGCTTAACTTAGTACATAAAAAATAAAAAAAAACAATCCTCAGTAAACATAAATACGGTAATTCTCTGAATAATCAGCATTCCTTCAATTGTGCTTCCATGCAAATGTGAACATCATGTTCTGATCTTTATTGGGGAATTTTATTTTGTATATAGAGGTGTCCTTTTATGAAGCAGTGACATCTTTTCACTGCTTCATTCTCAGGCATTCACAGAGGAGATCTTTCTCCTCTGTGTGCCAGTTTATGAAGCAGAGTAGATCGCTTCACCCTTGGAGGAGTGGAGTGATCTACAAACGCTTCTAACACTGGAGAACGGCCCCGGATACTGGAATCTCGTGAAACTTTACAAGACTACAGCACCAGAAATTCACAGAAACACAGAGATGTCAGTTTATTAAGCTGCGATAGATTATCACTACTCAGTACACAGACAGACGGTGTGATTATTGTTAATAAAATAAAGATCGCAGCTTCATAAACTGGCCGTTACTGTATCATTCTATGAGGATTCTCCATGTGTGGAGATAATCGGCGGGAGAACAAGTTCAAACACTTCTCCCCCCGATTATCTCTGGTTCATAAACTGTTTATGGGCTGTGATCAGCAGCGATCCTCGGGATCTCTGCTGATCACTGCTTCATAAAAGGAGTTTACACTTTTCATTGAACAGAGTTTGGATAACACAGGGTTAAATGGAAAGGTCATAAATTAACTGCACATTATCTGGACAGAATGCTTAGGGAGATAGTGATGTGTTCCTGCTTAGGAGATGTATGTTAGCTTGGGGGGCTGCAAACTCTGCAGGGCTCCAACACACACTCGCTGCTATTCCAACCCTTCACATATTTCCACAAAACAAAACTTCCCTCCTGGCATTAAACTTTGCCAGGTATTGTGCTCAGCTTACCACCCCAAACTGATGTTCCTCCCTCAGCTCACCTCTCTCCCTGCATGTCCTGTGAGCAGAATAGCTTGTACTCCTCCTCTGGGTTCTCTCATCATATGGCACTGAAGATAGAGGAGGGGGGATTCAGTGGGACAAGCAGAGCAAGTATGCAGGAGACTGGGGGGAGGGGGGGGAGGAGACAGAAAATCAGGAGGGGCCGGTCGGGAGGAGAGCATCACGAGAGGTCTGACTAAACACAATCTCTTAGCAGCAGGGACCTGATCTACCCGTCAGCTAGCTGTGATTGACAGGTGGATCGAAGCAGAAGCTGTCATGGGGCCCCCTACTGGCAATGCCTGAATGGTCAGTCCCCCCTGGTGTGCGCCACTTATTATTGCGAGCTGTTTCGGCGGCTGCTGGTGTAGCACCTGCCACACAGCTCGCATACTTCAAAGTCTTGGAGGACACAGCTGCTAACGGAAAAAGTACAGGAACTCTGTTCCCATGCGTTCCCGCAGGACTTGAGCCCTGGTCTATCACATAAAATACCAATAAAATACATTTACGTTTTTGGTTGTTACATGACAAAATGTGAAAAATGTCAAGGGGTATGAATACTTTGTCAAGGCACTGTATGTTGTACAATGAATCCAAAAATATGACAAAAGTAAGAAAACCTAAAGTAAAACCGTGTTCTTTACATAATAAGAAACAATACGGATCCACATGCAGTGAGTGACACTTATTGTGATCATAGCCCCAATCACATATACTATATCCTGGGGTAACTAGTATACCTGATCTGTACTCCATTTACTCTTCTAGAGCCATTCGTTCAAACATGACAAAAGAAAAAGGTCTACCTAGGCCACTCTAAGTATGTAAGAACATGCATAAAGTGCATCATTTTTCACTTATAATCAAATCAGGTGATTGCTCCTTCAAATATCATCCATGGTGTCTGCCAGAAAATAGTATGTCTTCATTATCTACACAGCGGGTATTCCCTCCCTAGAACAAATCAGCAATATACTGTATATTCTCCAACAAGAGATGAAAGGAAATCTGCCAAACATGATGTCAAATGCTAACAGCAAATGCATCATTAATCAGTTAGAGTTCTATAGAATTTGAACGTCCTGCAGATTTCACTTAAAGTGAACCTCTCATTAACAAAAAAAAAAATCACAGTTTGCATTATTTGATAAGGTAGATATGAAAACTAGCAAATAATTTTATATATTTTTAGTAAAAAGTATTTATTTCTTGCAATTAATTAAAAACACAACTCTGCCATGTCACCTAAGTAAAAATGTAATGATCCCTGGCAATGTGGGTGTTTGACATTAGAGATTGCAGAGGGTCATTGTCTACAATCAGAACGACTTTATAACTAAGATACAAGGGTCAGCATAGAGTAAAGCCTATTTATATATTAAAGTGGGAGTAAACTCCCATGGTTGATATCTACCTATAGGTAAGGCTCACCTATAGGTACAGTAAATATTTCCTAAACGTGCACCGTTTAGGGGATATTTACTTGTGAATGGGCCGGTGACGTCAGCGGTGCATGCGCTCTGAAGGAACAGCATGCCCATGCATTCTTTCAGAGTCCTATGCTGTGAATAACAGCTCCCGCACAAATGCGCTGGAGTGATGTCATCACGGTGTGGCCAATCAGGCGGCTGGAGGACATGAACCCAGAAGAAAGACCGGGTCAAGATGGAAGCCCCTGTCAGCATCGACAGCTCATCGCTGGAGGGCTTTATTTTAAGGTAAGTTTCACATAATGTGCTAGTATGCGATGAACATTATAACTTTACCTTGCAGGTTTAAGAAAAAAAAGCATTTTGGTTTACTACCGCTTTAAATAAATATAGACAAGCTCTTTAGGCACTCTTTAAGCCTCTGGGCTATTTATGAAAGTCAACCCCTTGACAAACTCTTCTAAGCACATACTCCTGAGCAAGCTCCCATCAGGACTCAGTCTGAGACACAGGAAGAAACACAGTCTGTTAAAGTGATCATGTAATAATAATTACAAAGTTATATTGTGGCAACACCTGTTAGTTAACGTGTACTTTGCCCCATTTCACTAAAACATACTGCAGCATACAGCTCTACATGCTGATATAAAATCATCTTACATTCATCAGCTGAACAAACATGTTTTGCTTTTCCTGGTTGAGTGAGTTAATCGCACTGATCGCTGTCAAAATGACAATGACCCCAAAAATGTGTCAAAATTGTCCGATGTGTCCGCCATAATGTCGCAGTCACAATAAAAATCACAGATCGCCGCCATGACTAGTAAAAAAAAAAATATTAATAAAAATGCCATAAAACTAACCCCTATTTTGTAGACGCTGTAACTTTTGCGCAAACCAATCAATAAACGCTTATTGCGATTTTTTTACCAAAAATATGTAGAAGAATACGTATCAGCCTAAACTGAGGAAAAAAAAGTTTTTTTATATATTTTTTGGGTGAAATTTATTGTAGTAAAAAATAATGCATTTTTTTCAAAATTGTCGCTCTATTTTTGTTTATAGCGCAAAAAATTAAAACCGTATAGGTGATCAAATACCACAAAAAGAAAGCTCTATTTGTGGGAAAAAAGGACGTCAATTTTGTTTGGGAGCCACATTGCACGACCGCGCAATTTTCAGTTAAAGCGATGCAGTGCCGAATCGCAAAAAGTGCTCTAGTCTTTTGCCAGCCAAATGGTCCGGGGCTTACGTGGTTAAACTGGGGTAGTGTCAGGGACATGCTGGCCCTAATGCAGCCGAAGCTCTGAGGCAAAGGAGAATATGCATGTGCGATCCTGCAGGTGCCCTTCTTTCCGGGCACAGGCGCAACAAATGTGCACAAATATTTGCACGCAGATGCGACCGCAGATGCGCATGTGTTCACCGATAACACTGGCGCCAAATGATCTATGTAAGTGCAGCAGCTGCAATAATCCTTTGCCCCCATACACACTATTAGATTTTCTGTAGATTTTTGTCTTCAGATTTATCAAAACCACGTAGTGCAAGGGCCTGCCTGATTGCATACAAATTGAAACTCTTAAGGTTTAACCTCATATTATATGGTTTTGGTAAATCTGAAGACAAAAATCTGCAGAAAATCTAATAGTGTGTATAGGGCTTTACTCTCCACCTGTCCTGACCTTGGCTTGCCTTAAGACTTTTATCGCTACACATCTGCCTGACATCCTGTTGTCATTCTCTGCCTGCACATCGACCATTCTCTGCTTGCTGTTTATGCTTATACCTGATCGTATGTTGCTGACTAGGCTTGTCTGACCCTGCATCCAATCATACGTCTATCCTGCTCTGTACTGTGCCTGGTGACACTGGTCCTCCATCTGCTGGGTGCTGCCAGTGTGAACACATCTGCTACCAGCTATGCCAGGGGTCTGCTGTTCCTGCTATCATCCGCTGCTTCAGCTTTCCAGCCCAACTCTGGTAACACACCTGACACGCATCCCTGTGACCAACGGAAGATCTTACAGGTACCCATACCTCACCACTCTCTCGCAGGCACTGTCGCAACATCAGTGGTCCCTGAGCTGGGGCTGTACGAGAGGTCTCTCTCTACATTTCAGGCTCTGGCACATGTAGGTAAAACAACCACATTTACAATTTACATGTTTCCTAAATGAGGCACCAAAAGTGTAGCATTACTCAATGCCTATCAGTACAAAGTATTGAGTCCCCTCTACCCACTAGAAGCTCCTGTCTGATGTTGAAGGCCACACAGACTGGAGGGGGGCTATAGCAGAGGTCCATTACAATGATGGCTCTCTTGTTTTGATGATACCAGCCTGTACTGCTGAAATGACAGACTAAAGACTAAAAAGGGGGACATTTATAAAGCACATAGACACATTTAAGTTTGTACTATGGCAAATGTGTGCTCATTGACGGCCCAAAATTCACAACAAGCACAGCAAACTGCTTTACCAACTTAGATTAGAACAGTAACTGTTATCTGGAGCTCTCCATGGTGCGGAAAGTATGTATTTACCATGATCCAAAACAAATTTTAGGACCATTCTTCTTTTCTGGTGACAGGTCAAGTGAAGGGATATAAGCAACTGACACCTGTACAGGTATCCAAATAGGATAATTTCCCCTCACCTTGAAACAAGTGATGGCTGCAAAATTTAGTTTTTTCCATCACCTAACATTTGCTTAACTCATTCAGCAGCATGTAGTACACACAACTCCTGCAGAATCAGCACCAAAAAGTACCAGTCCCATAACTTACCTTGCGATATATCATTTTTAAGTGCATGCGGTCTAAGGCAGTAACTGTCTGTCATGCAAACAAGTATCACAACGTTAGCTCTTGAAAGCACTGATCCATTGAGCTATATCTACTAAACAAGCATGCCATCAGAATAGCACAAACAAGCATCTAAACTGTGATTTGATCCTGACACAAAATGTAATAAATCATGATATTAAAGATTTATTGGTTGTATGGGTTTATGCTCATAAATGAAGATACCGATTTGGAAAAAAAAAACTATTAAGAATGTTCTTACTCATGTCAGACCACATTAGTTTTATCTTCAGTTGTATCATAGTTTGTGTGTGATATTTAAACTTTAGTGATAGCACATAGAAAGTCTCACTGACAACTCATTTCCTGGACTCTGCAGGACATTCATGTTTGTCAGCATGTGGGGAGTATTCAGTTATTTGCTATGTTGCTGATCATTTGCTCCCAGTGTGAAGATATCATCTACAGGCAGAGCTATTAGCCTTCCTTGATGAAGCTATTTTATGAAAACGTTAGCGTAAGACCTGTGTCAAAAAATACAGTGAAGAAATTTATATAAAAATCAGGAACATACATTTATAGTGTATATACATGTATAGATATATTTTACAAAAGTAATAAAATGCTGTAAAGTAAGGATGCTTTTAAGAATATACCTTTTCGTTGTTTATTTTTATCAATTTACATGATGCTAAATAAGCAAACAGAGGAAAAATCGAAATCAAATCAATATTTGGAGTGACTACTCTTTGGCTTCGAACCAGCATCAATAATTCTAGGTAAACACAGTGCTTGTGCACACAGTTTTTGAAGTAACCTGCCAGATAGTTTGTTCCAAACATCTTGGAGAACTAGCTTCCTTTGTATGGTGGGAATTACTGTTCCTTCTCAGAAACCCTATAAAGGTCTGTTCTGCAGTATCCCCTTATTTTTCTTATGATATGGCAGGATACCATATACCCCAACAATCATGCGATACATGCCACATGCCCTGTCATATTTTTCTTTGGCTTATGGATTGTGTTAATTTAGCAGTAGAGTATGAGAAGCCACTTCTTTTTGTCTGTTCCCTGCGGGGGGGGGGGGGGGGGGGGGTTCTCCCACTACCTCCGCACGGGACTGTGTGTTTTCTTAAAATTGTTTTAATTTTCTTTTATTAGAGGCCTGGTCCCAGGGTTCTCAACTGCACATTCTAACTTCTATTTAAATAGTGCACATTTATTTGTGGTTGTATTCAGTAGTTTATTTGCAATTTACATGTATGACCTAGTCCTTACATGCCTTCTGTGATAGGATTGGGCGGCCTGATGTACTTTATTTAAGGGTCCCTGGACAGCCCTTCCATATACATTAAAGAGATCATTCCTAAGTATAGATACCTCCTCCCTATGACCCCAAATTCTTGAGGTCCTACAGATGGGCTCACTGTTATGCACTTGTTGTTTGGATTGTCAGGTTGTTCAATTGCTTATAGTATTGTCATGCCCCCATGTCTTTTCTCGGAGAGTCCTATATGTGTGTCCACTTTCCCCCTGTAGGAGTGCCAGCCCTCTGGTAGGCATTTGTGTTTTTTTTTTATAGTTTCCACTACTTTCCCCCCCTTTTTGCCTACCACCCCCTCATTTTCTTTCCCTTTTTGTTTCCTATCTTTGGACCTCAGTCAGCTCTGCGTCCAGCGAGAGTAACCTCTCCACTTCCCCTTCCAGTTTTTTCTCTTCCTCTTACTCCCCTCCTTATCTTGCTCCCCCTTCTCTTCTTCTGTTGCCCAGAGATGGCACCCAGGTTGTAATCTCCCCCATCTTTGAAACTTTGTTTCTGCAATGTGAATGGCCTTAATAACCAATCAAAAAAGGAGCAGATACTGTTTACCTTACATAAATCTAAAGTGGATATTGCGCTTTTCAAAAAGATCAATTTTTTTTACCGATCATACCCCTACTTGCTCTTGTTGGTATTATTCCAGATGATTTCATAGTACTCTTTCTTCCTCTAAAGTACTGTTTCTATGGCTCTCCATAATTATTTAGCTGCCCACCCCTTGCAACATGTGGCTGATCCCAATGGCCACTATCTATTCCTCAGGTTCCAGCTATGGAACAAAAGCTACATGATATCAAGCTTAATATCCTGAATCACAACCAAATTGTGGCTGTGACTGGCTACCTTTTGGCTGACTTTGTGGAAGGTGCAGTTATTATAGGTGATGATTTCTGCCTGGTTCTGGAACCACACCTAGACTCCTCCTCCTAGCGTTCCCACCTTTCTTTCAACTGTCTTAAATCCCTCAAAAACAGCTTTTCGACCACCAACTGCTTGACCTCTAGTGGACCGTTTATCCTAAAGATAAAGATATTTCTCCTCAGCGCACCAGTCCTTTAGTAGGCTGAATTATTTTTTCTCTGGCCCACAGGTTCTTAAATGAACATTCAGTCCTTTGTCTGCTCAGACCATTCTCCTATGTTCTTGACACTGCATCCCCCCAATTCCCTTGTGCCGAATGGACCTGGTGTTGGAATACATTGGGGGTTATTTACGAAAGGCAAATCCACTTTGCACTACAAGTGCAAACTACAAGTGCAAAGTTCACTTAAAATTGCACTGAAAGTTCACTTGGAAGTGCAGTCGCTGTAAATCTGAGGGTAGATCTGAAATGAGGGGAAGCTCTGCTGATGTTATCATCCAATCATGTGCAAGCTAAAATGCTGTTTTTTTATTTTCCTTGCATGTCCCCCTTGGATCTACAGCGACTGCACTTCCAAGTGCACTCTCAGTGCAATTTCAAGTGCACTTTGCACTTGTAGTTTGCACTTGTAGTGCAAAGTTGATTTGCCTTTCGTAAATAACCACCATTGTTCATGTATTTTGTGTAACAACTACATTAGCCAGTAGATGCCATTTTTTATACATTTGTAGCTGCTCTATGGTTAAACTCTATATCTTTCCCCTGAATAAAGTTCCTGTCTGCAGTTAAGCAGCAAAGCCCATGTGGTCTGTGGACTGTCTGTTCTGTAGGGCTATATACAGAATTTCTAACAGGTTATGGGCCCAGACATCCAGAGAAAAGGTGAGAACCCAGTCAAAGCCCAGTCATAGCTAGCTACAGCAACAGTGCAAGATACAGCAAAGATGTAACAGAAAATGGGCAGTAACACAGCTGCACAAAGCTTTCATTTGCACATCCGACAAACCAGAATTACCAGTCTTGGAAATTCAAGATGAAAATTCTGCTAATAAAAGAAGGTATGTGGAAATGCATAAATTAAGTCAGACCAGAACACCCAGAATCCATACCAGACTCTTATCCGAGCATGCAGGTCAGGAAGGGGGGGTGAGCGAGCCATACCAGGCCACATGACGTCAACATTGGGGCCCCCAGATCCCACCCCCCCACCCATTTACCAAAAAAGTGTACAAGTTGAATAAAGACAGTGCATGAGTTTTTGACAAGTCCTTTATTAAAAAATAACCCCCCCCCCCCCCCCCCACGATGTAGATCCATCATCAGTTACAAAGCCTGCCGCACCTGAAAAAAAAAGTGTCCGCCCCTTACCTATTTAAGAATTGTCACCTGGTGAAGGAGGCATTCGACGGTCAGCCGTCAACAAGTGCAGAGTGTTTTTTTATTTTGCGGGTCCGGCGATGTGGTGGGCATCGTAATTGACGATGGATCTATATCAGGGGACGTTTTTTTTTATCTTTTAGATTTTTTTAATAAAGGACTTGTCAAAAACTTGTCTAGCGTTTTTATTTATTTTTGAGTTTTTTTTTGTGAATGAATTCCCTATGGCTTTCCCCATGACGTCAGAGGGGGGCGGGGTCACCAGGTGGCCCCGCCCTCCATTATAAAAGACCTGTCAGACTCAGCGAAGCCTCACACAGCGGGAGCCTCCCATTGCGCGGAGCGGCCCAGAAGAGACACCGACGGCATGGAAGAAGATGCCGGACGAGAAGACCAGAGCAAGAAGAAGCGGATCGGAGGAAGAAGATGATGGAAGAAGAAGATGGAAGAAGATGCCGGAAGAAGAAGATGAAGAAACCGAAGGATGAAGAAAGGAAGAAGGAAGACCAGAAGAAAGAAGATTTTAATAAAGGAATTGTCAAAGACCGTCTCCTGTCATTTTTACCAACTCTTTGACACTTTTTTGGTGAAATGGTAGGGGTACTTTTGTACCCCCTTACCATTTCACACAGGGGGGGCCGGGATCTGGGGGTCCCCTTGTTAAAGGGGGCTTCCAGATTCGGATAAGCCCCCCGCCCGCAGACCCCCACAACCAATGGCCAGGGTTGTGGGGGCGAGGCCCTTGTCCTCATCAACATGGGGACAAGGTGCTTTGGGGGGACCCCAAAGCACCCTCCCAATGTTGAGGGCATGTGGCCTGGTACAGTTAAGGAGGTTCACGCTCTCGCCCCCCCTCTTTTCCTGCGGCCTGCCAGGTTGCATGCTCGGATAAGGGTCTGGTATGGATTTTGAGGGGGACCCCACGCCATTTTTTTTTTTTTGGCCGGGGTTCCCCTTTAAATCCATCCCAGACCTCAAGGGTCTGGTATGGATCTTGAGGGGGACCCAACGCCATTTTTATTTTTGTTTTTGGCCGGGGTTCCCCTTAATATCCATAGCAGACCTGAAGGGCCTGGTAATTGAATTTGGGGGGACCCCCACGCTTTTATTTTTTTGTTTTTTTTATTTTTTATCAATGACTTTTTTTTATCAATGACTTTCAATGAATGACTGTTCTCTGTGTTACGGGATCCGACAATTCATTAGCCGCGAGTGATTTTAAAGCGGAAGTAAACCCATCGATTTAACAGTTTAAAAAAAAAAGGCATGCTGGGAATGCTAACTGCACATTGGCTGTGCTCTCAACCAAACAGTCAAACCATCCAATGGCTGGTGTCATAACGGATCACATGTGCAGCACTGTGGCAGTTGAAGATTAAACAGAGGCAAAGATGGCAGCTTCCTTGGCTGAAAACGATAGGGGGGATTACTTCCACTTTAAATAGCTTTTTTTCCTGCAAAAATGACACTTTGTGCAGGGACAGTTCTAAGCACGGGAAACATGCGCCCCTTCACAGGCATACTATAGACACCCCCCAGGTACGAAATTTAAAGGAATATTACACTTTTATTGTTTCACTTTAAGCATTATTAAAATCACTGCTCCTGAAAAAACGGCAGTTTTTAAAAAAAAAATTTGCATCGATACATGTCCCCTGGGGCAGGACCCAGGTCTCCAAACACTTTTTATGACAATAACATGCATATTACCCTTTAAAATTAGCCCTTTTGATTTTGAACGTTCGCGTCCATTGTAACTAATAGGGTTCTTAAATTTACACAGACTTTAGGTCCGTTCGCGGGTTCTGGTGCGAACCGAACCCAGGGGGTGTTCGGCTCATCCCTAGTTAGGATGTAAGGCTACTGTTTGTATGTATTGTATTATGGTATGCCACATGTAAAATTGCATATAATGTCTGCTATTTATCTGCCCTTGTGTGAACTGCCACTTGCTTGCCGGACTGCGGGCTTGTAGTCCAACCAGAAGTAACGGTTCTGCCGGTGGAACCAGTTATGGTCGGAGGGAGAGGGAAATTGTTGCCACTAAGGGACCGTCCACCTTGCTACCGGAGACCACCGTGAGTAAGCTGAGGCCAGTACGAGAGCAGACTTCTCACCAGCCGGAGACGGTGAAGAAGTGGGAAAACTTCAGCAAGTGCCAATTCAGGGACCCAGCAGGACAGCAGAAGTGACGCTTGTGGAGCATCAAGGTGTGCCAAGCCAGGGACCTAGTGTGTCAGCAGGGGTGAAGCTTGAGGAGTATTTGTGAGTGCCAAGCCCGGGACCCAGCAGGACAGTGGGGGTGACGCTTGAAGAAAATACTGAGTGCTAAAGTGTAAAAGCGCAGGGGATACAGTGGCTAGTGGATCTGAAATCTAGTGAGAGAGACTGGGAGCTCATTGGGTGAAGACCCACAGTGAGCGAGTGTGGGGTAAACGGAGAACTGTTCGTGTTGCAAATAGTTGAGTACAATTGCCATTGGTAACCAACGGCAATTGGCATGTCTCAATTTGAGCACTGCCGCTGTGATGAGACTGTCTTCACCAGTTTGTTGAAAGTTATTGTAAACTTCCTATTGAAGTACTTTATTGTAATATGTGCTTCTGTTTTTCCATCACAGAACACTAGGTGTTCCTGTACATTGATCTTAAAAAGATATTTACTGGTTTACTTCACCCTACCTTTTTGGTCTTAGACATTACTATCCCCTCTGCTGGTGCAACCATCACGGCGCTTCTGGTGGATGTCTGCCGACGGCTCATCCGGGGACTCACGCTTGTCCACCTGCTCTCTCCATGTGGAACTTCCCAGCCACTATGGGCTTTCTTATTGCTTTTATCGTTAGTCTGCTTTGTGTCTCTATACTGTGAATCTTCCTGTGTAAGTATTTATACAGCCATGAATACAATACAGTTTATTATTTACAACCATCTGCTTGGTCTATATCATGCATTGCAGTGTGATTATCATGCGATTATGTTTACATCTCAGATAAGAATAAAGTCACCCAAAATATAAATCTTCCCTGATGAAGGAATAAATACCAATAATTCCGAAACATGTTGGGATTCATGCAAGAAATTTCCATGGACTGACCACAGCCTGAATATGGCAGTACCTGGATATAATTGCTTTCTTGGGTTAGACATCTATATACTGTACATGTACTATTTGTTTCATTTGCATATATAGCACTTACCCCCGAAGGAGCTGCTGGTATTTGATTGGGCTTACCGTTCCTTCACTGTTCCACCATGTCTGTCATAGAGGTCCCATTAAAGATTTTTTCCATAGATTTTAGCTCCCGGGATGCGTCCTCCAACTCGGTCTCCAGGCTCTTCTAGAGGTACCGGCCTTGTTCCTCGGTCCTCTCTATGAAAAGTCCTCCCCTGGATCCTCCAGTCGCTTGGCTTCTTCCCGCAGGCAAGACAGCACAGGACCACCCCTGGATCAGTAGGCCCCAAAACTTCTGGGCCTACCCTTCAGTAACGAAGCCCCAGGCCAGCCGGCCCGAGACAATTTAGAAGGCAATAGCACACCTTAAGCCAGGAGGGCCATCAGGTCGGAACACACCCTGTCATGGGGTCTGTCTCTTAAGTACCCTCTCCCAGAATTCACAGTGGGTAGACCACACCCACTGACTGTTTCCGGGCAAAGAGGCACTCAATACACCCAGCTTGTTGCAATTTCCAACCTTGGCCAACTACAAGGGCGCCATCCCTAGGCCAAGGGGGAAACCACACAACCAGCCGAGCTGGAACAGAACCAGAATTTACAATATAATTGGTCTGAGCTAAACTACAGCTTCAGACAAACGAAATTTACATTTATAGCGTCTGCTATTAAGAATACCAGTGCTACACATATTTTGTATATTTTAATATAATTGTTTATATGGCTACGTTTACATTTTCTACTATACGGTGTACTTCTTAAAAGTGGCACTGCGTTGCTTTTTATCTACCTTTTCAATCAGATTTTTTATGCCTCAAATGTCCAAGGGGGCTGCCCCAATTGCATTTTGATGCATGCCCCTTTGCTGGAGTCATTTACACTTTATTTCCCACACTGATGTAGTAACAGCATATTATGCAAATATTTTAAGTACACAGAAGCAATGGAGGAATCTGTGTGTTTGTTTTTGTCCAGCCCACTGGGGTCTGATGAATCACAGGATTCTTTCCCCCATTCATAAATCTTCTTACAGGCAGTAAAAGCAATTAAAGAACTTTAATAAAGGGATGAGAAGGTGGATCCTCATGGGCTTGAAGCTATTAACTCCTTCAGTCCTTCAACCGCTTAAGGACCGCCGCACGTACATATACGTGTGGCAGGGCAGCCCTTAAATGCGAAATCACATTCCTGTACAAGATTCTTTTGTTTGGGTCTAGGCCGCGTGCCAATCGTTCCTGAGGCAGACAGAACGGCGGTCTGCCTATGTAAACAAGGCAGATCGCCATTCTGTCAGAGAGGAAGATGGAGATCTTGTGTTCCTGCTAAGCAGGAACACCGATCACTGTCTTCCCACAGTCACAGCATTCCCCCCACAGTTAGTAAGCACACCCAGGGAACACATTTAACCCTTTGATCGCCCCTGATGTTAACCCCTTCCCTGCCAGTGTCATTAGTACAGTGACAGTGCATTTTATTTAGCACTGATCTGTATTGGTGTTACCGGACCCCAAAAAGTATCACTTAATGTCAGATTTGTTCGCCGCAATGTCACAGTCCTGCTAAAAATGGCGGATAGCCGCCATTACTAGTAAAATAATTCCATAAAAAAAATATCCATAAATCTATCCCATAGTTTGTAGACGCTATAACCTGTGCGCAAACCAATCTATGTATGCCTATTGTGATTTTTTTTTACCAAAAATATGTAGCAGAATACATATTGGCCGAAATTGTTGAAGAAATTCGATTTAACATTTTTTTCTATTGGATGTGTTTTATGGCAGAAAAATTTAAATATTGTTTTTTTTTTTTTTTTTAATTGTCGGGTTTTGTGTTTATAGCACAACAAATAAAAAACGCAGAGGTAATCAAATAACAACAAATATCAACACCAAAATAAATCTCTGTGGGGAAAAAAAATACATCAATTTCATTTGGGCAGAACTTCACACGACCGCACAATTGTCAATTAAACAACGCAAAGCCCCATAATGTAAATTCATAGTCAATCGCGTCATTCAGTGATGCAGATCCATGATCTGCTCCCATCGCTTACTTGTCCCCATGATGTCACTGACTGTATATGATCATGTTAATATCTGGTCAATTATGTCACTGGGAGATATGCCCCTTTGTTTACTTTTAGTGATGGGGCCCTGGGGGCACTTTGTTAACAAACAGAAACAAACATCCGGCAGCTGACATTTCCAGGCAATTTAAGCATATTTTTTTATTTTGTAAATGTCAATTTTGCTGCATTAGGTTGTATACCTCGAACAGATGTGCCAATTCACATACAGGTTCATGACATCCCCAGGCATGTTATATAACAGAATTTTGCATTTTTAGTGTTTCACTAATCATTGCTCCCCACCTACTGGAATTTTTTTAATCATGCTTAGTTTTGGTACACGTTCTTCGGGACAGTGACCAGCAACACCCCCCAATGCCATTTGTTTGACAATCTAATAACCTAGAAATGTCTACTAATCTGGAAAATGGCCATTACTGGCTTTGTTTTGTTTTTTTGTTTTTAACATTCAGCTTCACTGACTTCAATAGGGTTCAGATTCGGCACCCAAACTTTAGTAATGTTCGGCAAACCCACCTTAAACTGAACCAAGGTACAGTACATTTGGCTCATCCCTACAAGGAACACTACAGCTTTTGGCAGGGTCCGTACACTTACATCACATTCGTAGCAGGTAGGAGAGAATAGCCAATAGATCAGACAAAGGGTACCTTAACTTGAACTTTACTAAACAGGTGCAGAGTAGGATTCACAATGCAAAAAGGGTCAAAATGAAAAAAGAATGTGCATACAGTACATAACAATAGTAAACTGATTATGAAGCTGCACAAATTGGAGTTTTAAAGAGCAATTTCTCTGCAACTCAATGAGGGCACTAGGTGGCAGCACAGCACTGTTTCTAAAAGGCTCTTTAGTTATAGATAGTAGGATCTTAGTAGGATCTCTGTGCTGGCACTACAGGCAAAAGGCTTGTCCAAGTTGGGTGGCTGAAGATGCAGTGCCACCTCACTTGAAGCACAGTACTATGGGTCGGGTCTTCCATTACAGTCATGTGGGATGGGCCGAACACCCCCTGGTTTGGTTCACAGCAGAACACCTCGGTTCTAGTGAACATGCAAACCCTATTAAAGTCTATGGGACACGAACAGGAAAAATCAAAAGTCCTAATTTTAAAGGCTTAAATGCAAGTTGTTGCCATAAAAAGTCTATGGGGACCCGGGTACTGCCCTAGGGAACATGTATCAATGCAAAAAAAAGTTTTTAAAACAGTCATTTTTAAAGGAGCAGTGATTTTAATGATGCTTAAAATGAAACAATAAAAATGTAATATTCCTTTAAATATCGTGCCTGGAAACCCCAATTGCTGGTGTTCTGCTGATCCTATCCGAAGGCAGCTGTAGCAATTACAGTCGGTGTATTGTGCCATCTGCACAGTGTGCACCTAAAGCTACCCCAATTGCTGGTGTTCTGCTGATCCTATCCGCAGACAGTTGTAGCAATTACAGTCAGTGTATTGTGCCATCTGCACAGTGTGCACCTAAAGTTACCCCAATTGCTGGTGTTCTGCTGATCCTATCCGCAGGCAGCTGTAGCAATTACCATTGGTGTATTGTGCCATCTGCACAGTGTGCACCTAAAGCTACCCCAATTGCTGGTGTTCTGCTGATCCTATCCGCAGGCAGCTGTAGCAATTACATTCGGTGTATTGTGCCATCTGCACAGGTCAGGTCACCTGAGACCAGGTGACAGGTGCACTCAGTAGGAATCGGAAGTGCACCGCTAGGTAGTGGACCTTAGGACTGACTGCTGCGGATTGTACCCAGGGAGATTCAGGACACAGGTCTACTGGATCACTAACACAGATCCCAGTGGGAGCTAGAGCATAGATTCCCCAGGGCGCGGAGTCTAAGAGCCAGCAGGTGTTCGCCAGAGCCTCTAGTGGTGAGGATGGACTTCGCTGCAGTCTGGCTCCAGGTCGCGACCCCCAGGGTCTCACAGCTCACGCTCACAGTAGACTACAGGAGAAGGAAGCAGCAGGCTGGAACGACAAGGATAGTAAGGGGATAAGGCAGAGGTCAGGGTAACTAGCAGACAGGAACAACAGAGTACACGCCAAAGGTTCAGGGTCACAGGCAGACAGGGATGGTCGGGACATGCCAAAGGGTCAAGGTCACAAGCAGACAGGAATCGTTGAGAACACGCCAAGGTCGGTAACAGAGACAAACATAAGGCACACGGCAAGCAGGAACCAGGAAGCCGAACACACCATGGATACACAATGGTTGATCAGCACCACTGGCTTGCAGTGCACAGGTTAATATAGGTTCCCTGATAGGGCCTGGGGTGGAGCCATGCTTAGAGGAGAGGTTATAAAAACCACCAGGTGAGAGTGGCTGGCCTCTTAGTCTGAACACATGGAGGAGAGGTAAGCAAACAGGGGAAGATTACTGCATAACCATGACAGTACCCCCCCTCTTATGAGGCCTCCCCCTCCCCCACCTGGGTCCAGGCTTAAAGGGAAACTCCAGATGGAACCTCCTCAACAGATGAGGAGCAAGGGCCTCAGATGCAGTGATCCAAGACCTCTCCTCAGGACCAAACCCTTTCCAATGTATGAGGTACTGAAGACTGCCTTTACGGAGCCGGGAATCCAAAACTTGACTAACTTCGTATTTTAGATTATCCTCAGAGACCGGAACCGAGGTAGGGAGAGGACGAGAGGACTTGAGGACTAAAGGCTTTTTAGGAATGGTTAAGGGCATAGTAGCAGTAGGGTGAGGCCAGGTTACAGAAGGTTCTGAACAAGAAACATAAAGCTTACTGGGCATGGGCTGGACTGGCATAACTAGTGCAGAGGCCGACTGAATAGTATTGTCAGGTGTAGTGACCATCTCAATCGCATCACAGGGCATAGCGACTGTGGAACTTGCGGACAAGTTAGCCTGGCTGTGCGTCCAAGGAAGATTAGGGACAGGCAAAGGTAAATGGTTATGCAAACTGGAGTGAAAGATCGACTCAGGATCATAGGTGGGCCCCTCATCCAGAGCACCACATGACCCACAGAGTGTATCAGTCCGACTATTGCAGGACACATCCCAGAGATCACTATATACAGCGGGAATAGCAGAAGCTACTGGGATGGTGGCAACAGGAAGTTTCTCTTTTGGGGTAACCTTGAGTAGGCAGGAAGAGGAACAGGAGGAACCCCAAGCCAGGATCTGTCCAGCAGTCCAGTCAACGTGTGGGGAATGGAGCCGTAACCAAGGAAGACCTAATATAATAGGAGATGAAGCATTAGGTAAGACAAGGAAGGATATCCACTCCTGGTGGAGTGTCCCTACTGACATCTTGACAGGAAGGGTCTGGAAACGGATAGGGCCCCCTGGGAGAACAGTGCCATCAATCGCCAAGACCACCAATGGCGTTGTAAGGGGCAAAAGGGTAAGTCTCATGGAGGATGCAGTTTCCCAATCCATGAAATTGGCAGCGGCTCCGGAATCCAGATGTGCTGAGACCGAACGAGAGGAAGTGCCGACATGAAGCAACACAGAAAGGAGAAGACGAGAAGGTGAAGGTGATATTTCGGGGTCTAATACTCCACCTTCCAGATGTATTAGCCCTGAGCGTTTTTACGGAGGAAGAGAACAAGTGTCACGGAAATGACCTTTGGCCCCACAATAGAGGCATAGGCCCAGAGTTCTGCGCCTAGCGCGTTCTTCGGGAGATAACTTGGTCCAGCCCAACTGCATAGGTTCCTCAGCAGGCAGGGGGTGCTCATCGGATCGAAGAGAGGGGACTGGGAGCTCAGGCTGACTAAAGAACGGGGAGTGCTGGAGTCTTTTTTCCAGGGCCCTCTCCTGAAAGCGAATATCGATCTGGTTACACAAGGTGATGACACTGTCCAGATCAGCAGGAAGGGATCTTCCTGCTAATTCATCCTTCACTCTATCAGAGAGGCCATGTAAAAAGGTTGCAACTAGGGCCTCATTATTCCAGCTTAATTCAGCTGTGAGGATACGGAACTGAAGAGCGTACCGTCCCACAGAAGCGGACTCTTGACGGAAACGTAAAAGATCGCTAGCCGCTGAGGAGACACGACCCGGTTCCTCGAAGATATTCCGAAAAAGTTTCAAGAAATCAGACAGGCTAGAAACCACTGGATCATTCAGTTCCCACAGAGGGGCAGCCCAAGCTAGCGCCTCGCCTGACAGGAGGGATATAATTAATGCTACTTTCGCCTGATCGGACAGGAAGTTTTGGGGCTGAAGTTCAAAATGAATTGTGCACTGGCTAAGGAACCCCCTGCAAGCCTTGGAGTCCCCAGAGAAACGGGCCGGAGCTGGTAGTTTTAATGAATGTGTGGCTGCGACTGATGCGATAGGTGCAGCAGCAGATAGGGGTTGAGGTTGTTGAACCAGGGGTCCTAATGAGGCCTGAACCTGTTCAAAACGGGATGCCAAATCCTTAAGGAATCGCATCACCTGGGTCTGATGCGATTCTTGGGTCTCAAGTCTGCGAACTAAGCCCTGCAATGGATCATCTGCGGGTAGCGGCACATCAGCTGGGTCCATGGCTGATCAAACTGTCAGGTCACCTGAGACCAGGTGACAGGTGCACTCAGTAGGAATCGGAAGTGCACCGCTAGGTAGTGGACCTTAGGACTGACTGCTGCGGATTGTACCCAGGGAGATTCAGGACACAGGTCGACTGGATCACTAACACAGATCACAGTGGGAGCTAGAGCATAGATTCCCCAGGGCGCGGAGTCTAAGAGTCAGCAGGTGTTCGCCAGAGCCTCTAGTGGTGAGGATGGACTTCGCTGCAGTCTGGCTCCAGGTCGCGACCCCCGGGGTCTCACAGCTCACGCTCACAGTAGACTACAGGAGAAGGAAGCAGCAGGCTGGAACGACAAGGATAGTAAGGGGATAAGGCAGAGGTCAGGGTAACTAGCAGACAGGAACAACAGAGTACACGCCAAAGGTTCAGGGTCACAGGCAGACAGGGATGGTCGGGGACATGCCAAAGGGTCAAGGTCACAAGCAGACAGGAATCGTTGAGAACACGCCAAGGTCAGTAACGGAGACAAACATAAGGCACACGGCAAGCAGGAACCAGGAAGCCGAACACACCATGGATACACAATGGTTGATCAGCACCACTGGCTTGCAGTGCACAGGTTAATATAGGTTCCCCTGATAGGGCCTGGGGTGGAGCCATGCTTAGAGGAGAGGTTATAAAAACCACCAGGTGAGAGTGGCTGGCCTCTTAGTCTGAACACATGAAGGAGAGGTAAGCATAACCGTGACACTGGTGTTCTGCTGATCCTATCCGCAGGCAGCTGTAGCAATTACAGTAGGTGTATTGTGACATGCGCACAGTGTGCACCTAAAGCTACCCCAATTGCTGGTGTTCTGCTGATCCTATCCGTGGGCAGCTGTAGCAATTACCGTCGGCGTATTGTGCCATCTGCACAGTGTGCACCTAAAGCTACCCCAATTGCTGGTGTTCTGCTGATCCTATCCGCAGGCAGCTGTAGCAATTACAGTCGGCGTATTGTGCCATCTACACAGTGTGCACCTAAAGCTACCCCAATTGCTGGTGTTCTGCTGATCCTATCTGCAGGCAGCTGTAGCAATTACAGTCGGTGTATTGTGCCATCTGCACAGTGTGCACCTAAAGCTACCCCAATTGCTGGTGTTCTGCTGATCCTATCCGCAGGCAGCTGTAGCAATTACAGTTGGTGTATTGTGCCATCTGCACAGTGTGCACCTAAAGCTACCCCAATTGCTGGTGTTTTGCTGATCCTATCCGCAGGCAGCTGTAGCAATTACAGTGGGTGTATTGTGCCATCTGCACAGTATGCACCTAAAGCTACCCCAATTGCTGGTGTTTTGCTGATCCTATCCGCAGGCAGCTGTAGCAATTACAGTGGGTGTATTGTGCCATCTACACAGTGTGCACCTAAAGCTACTCCAATTGCTGGTGTTCTGCTGATCCTATCCGCAAGCAGCTGTATCAATTACAGTCAGTGTTTTGTGCCATCCGCACAGTGTGCACCTAAAGCTACCCCAATTGCTGCTGTTCTGCTGATCCTATACGCAGGCAGCTGTAGCAATTACAGTCGGTGTATTGTGCCATCTGCACAGTGTGCACCTAAAGCTACCCCAATTGCTGGTGTTCTGCTGATCCTACCTGCAGGCAGCTGTAGCAATTACAGTCGGTGTATTGTGCCATCTGCGCATTGTGCACCTAAAGCTACCCCAATTGCTGGTTTTCTGCTGATCCTATCCACAGGCAGCTGTAGCAATTACAGTCTGTGTATTGTGCCATCTGCGCAGTGTGCACCTAAAGCTACCCCAATTGCTGGTGTTCTTCTGATCCTATACCACGGGCAGGCAGCTGCAGTAATTAGAGTTGGTGAACTGTGTACTCTGTACAGTGTGCACATAAAGCTACCCCAATTGCTGGTGTTCTTCTGATCCTATACCACAGGCAGGCAGCTGCAGTAATTACAGTTGGTGTACAGTGTACTCTTCACAGTGTGCACATGAAGCTACCCCAATTGCTGGTGTTCTTCTGATCCTATACCGCAGGCAGCTGCAGTAATTACAGTTGGTGTACTGTGTACTCTGCACAGTGTGCACATGAAGCTACCCCAATTGCTGGTGTTCTTCTGATCCTATACCACAGGCAGGCAGCTGCAGTAATTACAGTTGGTGCACTGTGTACTCTGCACAGTGTGCACATAAAGCTACCCCAATTGCTGGTGTTCTCATACTAATAATACTACAGGCAGGCAGTTGATTCTGCTAGCTACAGTATATCAGTATATACGTCCCAGCTTTGTGCAGCTACATCTCCCTGCAGGTCATTAGTATGTCTGGAAGGCCAACAAGGAGAGGCTGACAGTCATGAGCCAATAAAAGAGGGCAAGCAGGCTCTGTGTGTAGAGGAAACAGTGCTGGTCGTGGACACGGTGCATCCTCATCAGCACGTGGCCATGGGACATGCTTGTCCTTTTTTCGTCAGCTGGACATGTGGATGACCAAGCTGTCCTCATCCTCCTCATCCTCTCTCACCCAGGCTCAGGGTACTGACAAAGCAGCTGCCAACGCAGCCTCTTCCCTCGGCTCAATGGCATCTGTCACTCCTTCCCTAGCCCCACCATGTCCTCCTGAGGAGTCCCCCGAATTGTTTGAGCACAGTGTTGGGTACATGCTCCATGAGGATGCCCAGCGTTTTGAAGGCTCTGATGCTGATACCCAGCTAGAGGAAGGCAGTAACGTGAGCCCAGAGAGAGGGGATGCCTAAGAAGGACAGCAATCTGGCAGTCATGTTCCCCCAGCTGCAGCATCCTGCCAGGTTTGCTCCAGTGATGAGGAGGAAGGGGATGATGAGGTCACTGACTCCACATGGGTGCCAGATAGGAGAGAGGAGGAGGAGGAGGAGGCACATCTCCAACGAGGCAGGATGCCCTCCAGGGGCCAGCTTAAGGGCAGCACACCAACTGCATCACACCGCAGAGCTCTGCATGTGCATGGCGCTGCCTCTGGGGTTATTCCAAAAGTTCTTTGGTGTGGGCCTTTTTTGAGATATTTGCAACATATGTCTCAAACGTATCTTGCGTGGCTAAAACATCAGCCACTTGGGCACCACATGCTTGACCAGACATATGCCATGCAGTTCGTTGGCAAGCGTACCTAAAAGACCCACACCAAAGAACAAAGTGGACCTCTCCTTGCTCCTCATCAGCTGGGATCTCCAACCCCACTATACCTTCAGTTCTCTCTGAAACCTGCACTGAGAGGAATGAAGGTGTAGAATTAGGTGTGTCACAGCCAAGTACTTGCGGGCAATCTGCTATCAGTACACAGACGTCCGAATGTACCAGGCAAATTTCCCTGCCCAGCTGCTGCACTGCTGAAAGAAGTTCACTCCCAGCCATCCACATGCCCAGCGATTGAATGCTAGCTTGGCTAAATTGCTAGCACTTCAACTGCTGCCTTTTCAGTTGGTAGACTCTGCCCCCTTCCGTGAGTTTGTGCCACCACGCCTCCAAAATGCTACTACTGGTGATTCTGACACACCTCTCTCCTTCACCCCCTCCTCTTCTTCTTCCTCCATGGCCTCTTCCTGTGCTTTGTCCTCGGAACCAGCGGTGCTCTGTAGGCATTCAAGGGGCTACGCAAGTACGCAGGCAAAAAGATGCCATGCAGTACTTGCACTGGTGTGCTTGGGGGACAGGAGCCACGCTGGGGGAGACATTCTGTCAGCACTGCAGGGGCAGGCTGAGAGGTGGTTGATGCCACGCCATCGTAAGCCAGGAATGGTGGTTTGCGACAATGGCACCAACCTCCTCTCCGCCCTCCGACAGGGAAACTGACCCATGTGCCCTGTGTGGCTCATGTCCTTAACTTGGTGGTGCAGCGGTTCTTGGGCAGGTACCCGGACTTTCAGGATGTCCTGAGGCAGGCCAGGAAAGTCTGTGTGCATTTCCGCCCTTCATATAATGCCAGTGCTCGGCTGGCTGACCTACAAAAGAAATTTGACCTGCCCAAGAACCGCCTAATCTGTGACATGCCCACCAGGTGGAACTCAAATTGAAACTTGCCATACCTCCTAATAAATACCACAGACTTTTCAAAAAGGGGTCATTTGGGGTCATTTGTACTGTCCTGGCATTTTAAGGACCTTAAAGCATAGCGCTATCCCCCCCCCATCAAAAAATGTAAGTCAGCCGCTACAAATACTGTAGCTGCTAAGTTTTACTATTAGGGCACTTACTGTACCTGTCCAGGAATTCCACAGTGTCCTCACCCAAGCCAATTCTTGAATCGGCTCCTGGGTGCTAGCGCTGCCATCTTGGGTAAGGGAAACTGGCAGTGAAGCCTTGCAGCTTCACAGACAGTTTCCTACTGCGCATGCAAGAATCACGCTCTCTCAATGGCCCGAACTTCCGACTGAGTTCACTGCAGTGAATTCAGCAGGAAGGGGGAGCGGGTACCTGTCAAAACCAGCAGAGGGGGGAAGGAGGCAGACAAGCGGAGCTTCCCATTTTGGGTGGAGCTCCGCTTTAAGAAATGAGATAGGCTGTCAGTACATTGATCAACTTTCAGATATGTATACCAAAGTTTGTAGATGCTATAACTCACAATATGGGAAAGACACATATAAAAGAGATAAAAAGCGCTGCACACCCGGAATACGAAATGTGAAAACAGAAGAATTTCCCCAGTGGGGCTTTACAACAGCAGGGTAGCAAAGTCAGATAGATATACTGTAGTTATATGTAGAAATTATTTATTCAAAAAATGTCCAGTATCATAGTAAAATTCAATGCAGTATATACAATATAAAATCTGGTCCAAGGAAATACACAATATATATTCCACAATCCAATGAATGAACACATTTATGAACATAATTACATTACGTAATGTTGTATGATATTTAAGCCCCGATGTGTTTCGACCTATGTACGGTCTCTTCAGGGGGACAGTTGGATCTAAAAAATATTACATATATTCAAAATTAGAAAACATGTCTTTATAAATCGCATTGAATGAGCCAATAGTGGCATATTTACCGCTCACAGGTGAAGTGGGTATTCCTATGGCAAAATATTATGAGTGCCATTTGAGGAATCCGAAGGGCTCTGATAGCCGCCCCAATCCCCCCATTAGAGAAGAGCCCGTCCCGAAGGGCTTGCAAGGAGCCACACTATTTACGCCCCTGGAGGGACAGAGGAATCTGTGCCTGCAATCAATACCCAATGATAGCCACATAACTTTCACACAAGCCAATTAATTTACACTTATTGGGATTTTTTTTTTACCAAAGCGATGTAGCAGAATACATTCTTGCTTAAATTTATGAAGAAATTTGATTTAATTGGATATGTTTTATAACAGAAAGAAGTAAATATTGTTATTATATAGTAGGGATCAAATACCACCTAAAGAAAGCTCTATTTGTTTAACCACTTCAGCCCCGGACCATTTGGCTGCCCAAAGACAAGAGCGTTTTTTTGTGCGACGTGGCTCCCAAACAAAATTGACATTATTTTTTCCCTACAAATAGAGCTTTCTTTTGGTGGTATTTGATCACCTCTGCGGTTTTAATTTTTGCACTATAAACAAAAAAAGAGCGACAATTTTGAGAAAAAAAACGCAACATTTTTTACCGTTTGCTATAATAAATATCCCCAAAAAATATATTAAAAAAAACTGTTTTCCTCAGTTTAGGCCGATACGTATTCTTCTACATATTTTTGGTAAAAAAAAAATCGCAATAAGCGCTTATTGATTGGTTTGCGCAAAAGTTATAGCGTCTACAAAATAGGGGATAGTTTTATGGCATTTTTATTAATATTTTTCTTTTTTTACTAGTAATGGCAGCGATCTGCGATTTTTATCGTGACTGCGACATTATCGTGGACAGATCGGACACTTTTGGCGCTATTTTGGGACCATTCACATTTATACAACGATCAGTGCGATTGAAAATGCACTGATTACTGTGCAAATGTGACTGGCAGAGAAGGGGTTAACCACTAGGGAGTGATTCTAACTGTAGGGGGATGGGCTACGTGTGACACAACACTGATCACCGCTCCCGATCTCAAGGAGCTGTGATCAGTGTCCTGTCACTAGGAAGAATGAGGAAATGCTGGTTTACATCAGCATGTTCCCGTTCTTCCTCTCCGTGAGATGACTGCGGGTATCCCCGGGGACATCGAGTCCACGGGACCCACGATCACACTCACGGAGCTTGCGGCGGCGTGTGCGCACAATGCTGCGTCTAAAAGGGCAAAGCAGCCTTTAAGACGCGGATTCAAACTGATTCAAACTTTGTAAAATTGCTAATTTGAAATTAGTAAACAGATCAAAAATACTTATGCCTCGTAAAAATCTTGGATGGTTTTTCCAACGGAATTCCGCTTAAGCTTGGCTTGCATACACACGGTCACAAGAAGGGTTTTCTGACCTTTCAACCGTCAAGAACACGGTGACGTAAAACACTACAACGAGCCGAGAAAATAAAGTTCAATGATTCTGAGCATGCGTCAAATTGTTTCCGAGCATGTGTAGGAATTTTGTGCGTCGGAATTGGTACAGACGATCGGAATTTCCGATCTGAACTTTTTCCGTCCGAAAAATTGAGAACCTGCTCTCAATCTTTTGCTTGCTGAAATTCGGCCAGCAAAAGTCCGATGGAGCATACACACGGTCGCATTTTCCGACCAAAAGCTCTCATTGGTCTTTTTCTGGCCGAATTTCCGATCGTGTGTACGCAGCATTACTTTATAATCTCCATACCTGTTACAGGTCACTAAACTTGTTACAGGACTAAAAACGATTAAAGCCAGTGCCAGTTAGGGAATGAATATCCGAGAGAGAAGTCAGTACTGGCAGCCCGTTTCCTCTCAGTACAGGTGTTCTATAATAACATCTACAAATATATAATATATATTATATTGTCATGACCAAGTACAACATAGCTACATCTCAGTGCTGCCCAGCTATACACTCCCACCCTTACCTTACCCAGTAATGGAGACCACACCGTGCTGGAGTGTAAAATAGGCCGTAGCAGCCCCTTTATTAAATAACAAAATATATATATATAAATAACTTTATAAATAACTTTTATAACCAATAAACAACAAATAAACAACAAATAAACAACATCAAGCAAACGTGACGTAGGCCTATAGTAGTACATTACCCCCCCCCCCCCCCACCCAACTTACCATAATAAACAGCTCGTGCACTGCGGTCAACTCAACTGTAACTAGGCCTCAAGCTGACATACTAGCTCAGAGACAAAACTATTCCCGCAGTGCAGTCATCCACCATATACCCTACATCACTTATAGGGAATATACCAAACGGGCCCATATCTCCAATGGGTCCCGCATCAAGTTTTCTGTGGGGAGGGGGTTTCTTCTCTATGCCTACGTCACACAACATCCGCCAATGCTACGACGTCCAGTGTACCTGTAAACAAATTATCGGAACCTGTAAAGAATTGAACAAGGGAGGGAGGGAGGGCGGGAACTTTTCACCTCACAGACTGACTCTGGGGAGGATTGTTCCTCCCTTTCCTGTTGCCCAGCTCCACCCCCTGCTAATCCTTAAACGGCCATGCACCTTAATGGCATGTTAGACTTTACTCATGCCAGCCCTGCGCTGATCACTTTGTTCATAGCTGCGGGCTGTTCTTGACCAAGTACAACATAGCTACATCTCAGTGCTGCCCAGCTATACACTCCCACCCTTACCTTACCCAGTAATGGAGACCACACCGTGCTGGAGTGTAAAATAGGCCGTAGCAGCCCCTTTATTAAATAACAAAAAATATATATATAAATAACTTTATAAATAACTTTTATAACCAATAAACAACAAATAAACAACAAATAAACAACATCAAGAAGAACGTGACGTAGGCCTATAGTAGTACATTACCCCCCCCCCCCCCACCCAAATTACCATAATAAACAGCTCATGCACTGCGGTCAACTCAACTGTAACTAGGCCTCAAGCTGACATACTAGCTCAGAGACAAAACTATTCCCGCAGTGCAGTCATCCACCATATACCCTACATCACTTATAGGGAATATACCAAACGGGCCCATATCTCCAATGGGTCCCGCATCAAGTTTTCTGTGGGGAGGGGGTTTCTTCTCTATGCCTACGTCACACAACATCCGCCACCGCAAACAAGGTTAACACCTTAACCTTGAGCGCACCTCCACACCCTAAGTGCTCGCTCGATCCCATCCTGAATACCGATGGCCCACATATCTGTGCCCACTGGGTTCAGGTGAACTCCGTCAGCCTTCAGATAACGCCAGGTATCAGTCTCCAACTCCTTGTGCCTAATGGCCAGTCCCCCCCGCTTAATAAAAAACCTGCTGACCTCCTGATTGACCTTCTTTCTAGCCTTATTAAGCAACCCCACCGACCTAGCAAAACGCCACGAAGTCCTGGCCACCATGTCTGACCATACCAGAACGGTGTTAGGGAAGGCCGCCTGAAGTCGGCAGAAATCATATTTGATGTCCCGCGTGACGTCAAGCTTGGTCCTGAGCCCTAAATCGTTGCCCCCAACGTGAATGACTAGGACCTCTGGAGGCCTGTCCCATCCCGCAAATTTAAGCGCTTCCGGGACCAGACGGCTCCAAAGCATGCCCGGGAAACCCAACCACTTTATGTAGGCCTCCCTCCTAGAGAAACCCAGCTGTCTACCATCCGGTCTGTCATCACCCCTTCTGGCTCCCCAGCAGACATAAGAGTGCCCTATAATCCAAACGAGCCTCGGTGGTGAATCTGAAAGAAAAACAGCAAGAAACATCCGGTCAACTTCAATTAATGTACCACACGAAACCATGTCGGCACTTCACACAACCCTCCCCGTCAGCAAACCCTTATGCAACTAAATCCGTCCTAACGTATGACCTGAAACGCCTGGACTCCCACCTCCCAATTTGTTTCACCGCTTCTTCCGATAAACCCCACCTGACCGCCTCAGTGGCCGCCCCAATCCTGAACGAATGCGAGGAAAATCTCAAATCCCCCATATTCATAGCTCGTAAACATTTTCGGAAAACTCCTATGAATTGAAAGCGCGACAGCGCCTCGCCATTCTGATGTACCAACAGGGGGCCCTCCACAGCTGGCCTCCCCTGCAAGAACACACTCGTCACCAAGACGGGGCAGAGTTTGGCGTCTGGAATGGCTAAAACCACCACCTCCTTGCCTCGGCCCTGCTGGTCCGTCTTTGATCTTCGCAGATGTAAAACCAACCTGTCCTCAAAGCACCGCACGTCTCCCACTGCCAATCCATCCCCTTTTTTCTTCGAGGAACTCACCAGCTCCCCAATCCGAAAAGCCCAGAAGAAAGCTAAGACAAAGGCCGTGCAGAAAAGTCCCACCTCATAACCGGACGAGCAAACCCCACGCAGAGTGTCCACCACTCTGCCCAGCAGTTCGAACGTCACCGGTCGCCGCTCGTCCCGTAGCAACTTCCCTTTCTTGTAACCCTTCACTGCTTGACGCGCCCAGAACTCCTTCGTCCAGTCGCTCCCCCCACCAAGCTTACACCAAAATGCCATAGCCGCCATAACTTTTTCCAGCCTCGACACGGAAATACCGCTCTCCATGTGCCTGGCGATAAAATAAATAAAAAGCAGCCTAGGTTCCCTTTCTCCCCTTGCGGTCTGAACCTGGAAAGCAACCCATTCGTCCCATACTTTCCTGTATGCTTTCCATGTCCCTTCGCTCACCGACCGCTGAATCCATCCCGCTAGTCTTCCAGTGCAATCTTCCACATCTCCACCGGGCACGGGATTCCCTGATGCTCTGCCTCCGGCGCCAGCTCCCGAAACTTCTCCCACTGAAACCGAGAGAGAGCATCAGCGACCACGTTCTCCATGCCCGGCAAGTGCACTGCATGCATGAAGATGTTCAGCTGCATGCACCGCAGCACCAGATGTCTCAACAATCGTATCACCGGTGGTGATGCCGCCGATACCTTGTTGATAACCTGAACTACCCCCAAGTTGTCGATGTGGAAGCGAACTTTCCGATCCCGGAAGAATTCACCCCACAGCTCGACCGCCAGCACTACCGGAAACAATTCTAGTAGCAACATGTTCCTGAGCAACCCTTCCCGCTTCCAGCTTTCCGGCCAAGGGCCCGCACTCCAGCGCCCCTTGAAGAAAGCCCCATAACCCGCCGACCCCACGGCGTCCGTGAACATCTCAAGATCAAAGTTGCTCACCGGCCCCGTCATCCATAACGCTCTCCCATTGAATTTGTCCAGGAATACGTGCCACATTCGCAGATCACTCTTATGTTCCTTCGAGAGTGTCACGTAGTGCCTGGGCGACTCAATCCCCCCAGTACTTGCTGCCAATCTCCTGCTAAAAATCCGCCCCATCGGGATGATCCTGCAAGCAAAGTTAAGCTTCCCCAACACTGACTGTAGGGCTCTCAACTGCACTTTGCGCCGCCCCACCAATGACCGCACTTCCGCTTTTAATGCTACCAATTTAACCTCCGGCAACCTGCATTCCATCGCTACTGAATCAAGTACTATCCCCAAGAAACTGATCTCTGTCCTGGGCCCTTCCGTCTTGTCAGGTGCAAGCGGAATGCCGAAATCCCCTGCAATCCTTTCTAATGTTGTAAGTAACACCGCGCAAACATTGGATGCGGGCGGGCCGACACACAAAAAGTCGTCCAAATAGTGGATCACTGAGTTCAAACCAGACACATCCCTCGCTACCCATTCTACAAACGAGCTGAAACATTCGAAGAATGCACACGAGATAGAGCAACCCATAGGTAAACACTTATCCACGTAGTATTCCTCCTGCCACCTGCAACCCAATAAGTAAAAGCTATCGGGGTGAACAGGTAACAAACGAAAAGCCGCCTCAATGTCTGTCTTTGCCATCAGCGCCCCCCTACCATACTTACGCACCCAAAAGACCGCTGCATCAAAGGACGTGTAATGGACCGCGCAAGCCTGGGGGTCAATGGCATCGTTCACCGACCCCCCTTTCGGGTAAGAAAGGTGGTAAATAAGCCTAAATTTGTTTGGTTCCTTCTTGGGGACCACTCCCAAAGGAGAAACCACTAGTTCGGGGATTGGCATTACGGGGAAGGGGCCCGCCATCCTGCTCAGAGCTACCTCTTTTTGCAATTTTTCCGTTACTACCGCCTGGTGTTTAAGAGCCGACCTCAAGTTGTCTGCTCCTGGTGGCACCGAGCCCAGTACCGCAGGAATTACAAAACCCTCCCCAAAACCCGAAGCCAACAAGTGAGCCACAGCCCTATCCGGATACCTACCTAGAAAAGGCAGCATTCTTTCCACTCTCACTGGTGTCTTCCCCTTTGTTTGCAGACTCACTGGCCTTGCCTTTTCCCTGTTTAAAACACCGTGACCCAGGGTGAGATCCCCCACACCCGGAGCACTCGTGTTTGTACTTACATCCCGTTCCGAATTTGCAGGTGCCCTCATTGTACTGCCAACAGACTCCCTTCTTTTTAGCGGCCGATTGACCTGAAGCCCCCGATCCACCACCCCCCCCTGAAAAAACTGCCCCACCGGTTTCGCTGCTGCCATCAAGTGCATCCACAGACTGATGTCCTTATGGTCCCAGCGAAGCGCCGGCCTGACTGCCCTCCTCTGGCGAAATTGTTCGTCATAGCGCAGCCATGACATTCCCCCAAAAGTCCGATGGGCCTCCCCGTTGGCATCCAGGTAGCAGAAAAGCGCCGAGCAGTGCTCCGGCTCTTTTTCCCCTATTACGCTTGCCAGAATTGCAAACGCCTGCAGCCAATTTTGGAAAGTCCTGGGAATCAACCTATAACGCCTCTTCTCCTCGTCCTCCTTTTTGCTGTCATCAGGTTTCACTCTATCCAAATTAAACTTTTCAAGGGGAAGCAGCGAAAATATCTCCACATACTCCCCCTTCCAAATTTTTTCCCTGACCTCTTGTTTTAAATGAGCCCCTAGGGGCCCCTCAAAACACAAGTAAACCTCGCAACGTGCGGAGTCCGCCAATCGTACAATATCCTGTTTTTTGGTTTTGTCCCCCCCTTTCTCACCCTCTCCCGCTGCTGGATCCGTGGGCGGACCCGCCACCTCCCCCACCCCCGGGGCTAACACGGGCGGACTCGCCACCGCCGTTTCCCCTGCTTGCTCATTTGTCCCCACCCTGCCTGGCATTGCCCCCACCTGCCCCCCCCCCAATACTTTCCCTCCCGAGCGGAACCCAGGCTCGGACCGGCCCCGTCGGGGCCATTGGAGCCGCGTCAAACTTGCCCACTAGGTCCCTGAGCCCTGCTAGGAGAACCCTGAGGCCGTCTCCCGACAAGGCGGGTTCGGGGCCATTGCTGCCCAAGAAAGGAGCCCCCTGAAAGGCCCCGGGGCCGCAATCCCCCCCCCCCCCCTCCGTGTCTCCCAACCCGGAAGCACCTCCCCCCCACCGAAACCCTGAAATGAAGAGGACTTACCAGGCTGCCTGGAAATGTTCCCACCAGCCGTTGTTCCCGAATCTACCGCCACCGCTCGTCCCTCCGCGATCTCGTCCTCGGACCTGGACAGCTCTCCCTCCGACAGCTCCGGCTCCTCCTCCGTCAACTCCACAGCCTGCCCCCCAGGGGATTCCCCCCCGGAGGCGGACGAGCTCCGTTCCCTCAAGCTCCTCTTCCGTCCCTCTGCCGACTTACTGGCAAACTTTCGAGGGGTCTGGGCACTTGTTCCCGCTGCTGGATCCACCGCCATGGGGTTAGGCCGCACGCCTCTGTGCCCCTGCTGCGGTTTTGTAGGCCTGGGCCGTACGCCCCCAGCCCCCGCTGACTGCGGTTCCCGACCGATGCTGGCGTCGCTCCTCCCCTTCGGGTGCACCCGTGTAGGCAGACCGCCTGTACCCCGGGTGGTCGGCCGGTAGCCGCCGGGCCGACTTGTCCTGGCCCCCCCGGCCGCCGACCGCAGGCTGGGCCGAACACCCCCCGCCTGGGCCCTCTGTCCCCCATCAATGGGCGGATCGCCCCCTTGTTGGTCCTCATGCCTCTCCTCCGCGTCCTCCAGGCCTGACTGCTGCGTCCCCCCCAGCTCCTGGTGTTCCTCCTCACCCCCCCCCCGGCGGACCGCCAGAAAGGGCGGCCGCCCTGTCTGTATTAGGCCTGAGGGCCTGCTGACCGTTAGCCGCCATGACGCTCCCCCCTCCCCCCTCTTGGTGCCTGGGGAGCTCCTGTGCCGTCTGCCTGTCCCAAGATGGCCGCCCGCCGCGGCCGCCACGAGGCCTGAGCACGCTGCCGGGTGCTGAGTGATGCCTGGGTCTTGGTGGTCCCCCCGTGGTCTTAACCCCTTTATGCGGTTTTCCCATGGTTACTGCGACCCCCCTCGCCGACCGCTTAGCTGGCGGTTCGGCGTCTGCAACGGCCCCAATGTCCCCCTGTCCAAACGTGGCCCTGCGCCCCTCGGGCGAATAGCGCTCCGGCGGGCGGATCTGCCGCGCCCGGCTGCCGTGCACCGTCCCCCCCCCCTCCGCTCTCACCCCCGAGGGCTCGCTCGATCTGATCCCTCATCCAATCTGCCCCATTCGCCGCCGCTGCCGCCCGGATGTTCCCCAGGAGCTCCTCCATGCTTCCAGTCAGAAACTTTTCACCTCACAGACTGACTCTGGGGAGGATTGTTCCTCCCTTTCCTGTTGCCCAGCTCCACCCCCTAGCTAATCCTTAAACGGCCATGCACCTTAATGGCACCTTAATTTACTCATGCCAGCCCTGCGCTGATCACTTTGTTCATAGCTGCGGGCTGTTCTTTACATGAACCCGCACAGATGTCAAATCACCCCCGAAGTCGGACTGCATTGCCGGTTGGAAATCGTGCAAGTTCAGCTGAACTCACATGATTTGTAATGTGAACCTGGGCTTAAGCTGGAAACAGAAACCTTTTCCCAGGAGCAGTAGTATGTCTCACAGCAGCAGCCTCAGTGATCCTGTCGATCAGAGGTAGGCAATCTTAAAGAGGTGGAGATCTACCTGAACAACAAAGTCAAAGATCACCGGGCACAGTGTCGCCTCCTCACACCGGATTTAAACCTCTAATTACTGTACTACCATGTCGTAATCGCGTGCATTGCACTGCAATCATTGTTTTAACATAAGTCGATGGTGAGGAGGCACCATATAATTGCTTCCTCACCACCTGTCAAGCACACTCGGATCGCTTTTCAGAGGAGCAGTACCTGCTGCACTTGTGAATGAGCCCTTAGTTGCATTCGGCAGCGGCACCCTTAGAACTCGGTCACATGTTGGCGGTGGTAAAACCCTGTGGTTGAGTCACAATTTTACAACCCCCAATCCCTACCCCTTTTAGCTGCTGAGCCAGCAGTCAAAGGTGTACACATGCCGCAGCAGGAATTAAACCCCCTGTTGATTTTGGTGGTTGCTACCGCCTGCCAATCGCAGCCCATTCAAGTAAATGGGGCCACTCTGCAAGTACCCCACAACTGCGTGCTTCTGCGGAGTCCAAAGAGTTAAATCAGGTGGTGAGAAAGTAACACAAGTATGACAATGCTGCCTGCTTTAACCCCTTGTTTGCTGTACTGCACAAAGTTGCAGGGTGCTTTTAGAGTGGCCTCATTCACTTGAATGGGTCATGCTTACATGTGGTACATAAACCAACCATGACCGATCGTATAACTTATACTGCAGCTGTGTACACCCCTGGCCACTGCAGCTAAAGGGGGTACGGTTGGGGCGGGGGTGATAAAAACATGTCTTAACTATGGGGTTTTACCACCCCCCAAACTGCAAATGTAATGAACCCTTACAGTTCTGAGCCTCTTATAAGGCTGCTTTCACACTGATGTGCTGCCGTTTACCTGCACAGCGGGTGCAGCGCAGTACATATGAGACCTTCATGGGTTAGCTGCGCTTTGCCATAGACTTCTATTATATTCTGCAGGTGTGGTGCACTTTCTGAAAGTGCACCAAAACTCTGGCATTCAAAAAGTGCACCAAACCCGCAGGATATAATATAAGTTTATGGCTAAGTGGGGCAAACCCGCAGAAAAGCTACAGGTACACTGCACTGCACCCGCAGTGTGGGTAAAGCACAGCACATCAGTGTGAAAGCAGCCCTATACTATGATGCCCAGTATATTGCTTTGCACTGACCTAAAGGTCTCTTCTTTCCTGCTGCTGGCACCACTCTGGAGACCGCTAGTCGGGGTAAGAGGTGAAGTGCAGTTGGTATCCCTCTGCATGGGACAGGATCCGGCACTACAGAGGAGGTATCAGCTTATGTGGCTCGCGCGCGTATGATTAGAAATGTTATTTATTAGCAAAATATATCTATAAAGAAAAAAATTGTTGTGCGCCGCTAAAGTGTTTGGGTTTGACTTGAAGAAAAGGTGGCAACCCTAGCCCTACTACAAGTAGTCCCTCTGCATTGCACTCTGATGCTCTGGGATGGCGGGGTCAGCAACCTGTAACTCTGGGCTTGCTGACCCCTGCTCTAGATGTTTTTGCAGGCTCTATGATTTCCTTGTCCTCAGGATCTCACGCAGCATCTGGTACTCCATTCCAGACATCACTTGTTCCAGACTTCTATACTCTGCAAGGCTCCCTGAGCCCAGGGCCTCCAGTAGCAGACCACACTGGACAGGCAGGCTTCTTCTGCTCCCAGGCATTTCCACTGAGCACATGCAAGACCCTCCTAGGTCCTAGACCTGGTCACACAGCTGCACATCACATGAAAATAAATATTCATAACTCAGTATTGTGTCCCTGAAAATAAGCCCAGGTCCTAAATTAATTTTTGCAACCAAAAACACAGTCGGGCTTATTTTCAGGTAGGTCTTTCCATTTAATCCCCAGTGTGAACAGAATAAAAGTGCTTGTAAACTGCTAGAAACCTCGCTATTACAATAGAATATTATGTAAAAGGTATGTGTTTCTGTAATCTAATTGTGTCACATACCTTCTTATAGCGCTGCTTGGTGCTTCCATGACCCGCCTGATCGTTCTTCCCTGCCACAAGCACTTCAGAGGGAGGGGGGCCCCAGATCCCCTGCTGACAGCTGGCAGAAGAGGAGAGCAGCGGGGATCAGCTGAGCGTGCCTCGGCGCTTCCATGGCCCTCCTGTGCTCTCTTACCCGCTCCAAGCTTTGCGAAATCCCCCGCTGACAGCTGGGAGAAGAGGAGGAGAGCAGCGGGAGGTCAGCTGAGCGGCGTTATAAGAAGGTATTTTACTTAATTATATTACATAAACCCACACCTTTTACATATAATACTGTAAGAAAGGATTCTAGCAGTTTACAACCACTTTAAACTAGGGCCTATTTTCGGGGTAGGGCTTATATTGCAGCTCTCCTGGAAAAGTGAAGTGAACAATAGTCTGAAATACAAAATTAATCTATTCCCATAGAGGCTGTCCTACGAAATATGGTAAAATCTGGGATAGGTGGCTTCAGGTTCCGGAGACCCTGGGTTGATGTCTTGCTTTATGCACGTCCATGGATGTTTACAGTCACCTTCCTCTCTGACACTCTGCGCAGATGGTAGTCTCTGAGACCAAGCGCACAACTCTATACCAAGGGTGAAATGTTTCTACTGTTTACTTTTCCCACCACTTTTTTGTTCATTTGTTGTGTAACTAACCACACTTGTTTTGCATATGGGATTTCTATAACCCGTTTTATGTTTTTCATATTGTCACCCATATCTGACTTTTTATGTGCTAATGCATCACTTGTAAACTGTGTTTTTTGTACCATTAAAAACCTGCTTGAATTATAAAAAAGTAACATTTCAAGAAAAACAGATAACAAGGACAGACTTACATCCTAACAAAGTACTTTAGCACAGTGCCAACAGCAGGCGGTATGATCATGTAACTCAGCATGACTGCCATACATACTGTACCGAACATTTTAACAGTTTTTATTTTCAGTGCATTTAGTTAGAAATTAAAAGTAAACCCTAATGTCAAACTACTTTCAACACAACTAAAGGCCCGTACACACGATACGAAAATCATATACGAAGAGCTGTCTGACGATTTTTGGATCGTTAGTACAGTGCTTTCGACAGCCGATTTAAATTTTTCATCAGACAAAAGCTGGATGCGCAGACTAAAAAATTTTTGTCGGATGTGAACTTAACGTCCGATTTTCGTTTCATTAGTATGGTTTTCATACGAAAAAAATCGTAAGCGCAAGACTAGGCATGCTCAGAAACGAAAGAATACATATACAACTATTCAACACATTACGTCACTTCTGACATTGTATTCTGTCGTACGAAAATTTTTAGTAACCTCTTCACTTTCGACAGTAGACTAGCATGCCACAAAAATCAGACCTTCGGATGTTCGGTCGTCCAAAAATCTAAGCGTGTCTATGAGGCTTAATACAGTACAACTCTACTACTTCATTTTAACATTCATTTTCCCTTAACTATGACAGCAAATATTTCAATTGCAAATCTGCAAATTTGTAAATCCGCAAATCTAAAGCACGAGCCCCGCAAGTCTATAGCCAGAGTTATGCAAGTCTCCATTTTTGGCAAGAAGCAAGCAGCGCACAATCTGGTGATAGTGAACCCACTGCTATTTCCCTAATCCCTTACTGCACACGTGTGATATACATGAAATCATTGCATAAAATAATTAATCTATCATACAAAAATTATTTGTTTCTATGAAACAAACCAAGTGCAAATGCTGTTAAAAAAAAGTGCAAAAGAAAAAACTGTGTGCTGACACGGTGAACAAAAAGTGCTTAGTGCAAGAAAATATTATTCATTAGTAAAGTGCATGTATCAAAAATTCATATGTGTTCAAAATATTTGAAGTCCATTTTGCAATCCCAGGAAAAAAACAAGAAAGTGATAATAATTTTTCCTGGGATTGCAGAATGGACTGCAAATATTTTGAACATGACCTGGCCATTTTATAGATAGGCAACTCCTATCCTCATATTGATTAGTGGTTCCAAATTAATAACTACTGCAGTAGGGAACAGACACAAAAGATACGCTCTGCATCTTTCCAAATAACTGTTCTGCTTTATTATGATGCAGGTCAAACACATATGAATTTTTGATGCATGCAATTTACTAATGAATAATATTTTCTTGCATTAAGCACTTTTTGTTCACTGTGTTAGCACACCTTTTTTTTTCTTTTGCACTTTTTTTTAACATCATTTGCACTTTAATTGTTTTCAAAGAAACTCATTTTTTTTTGAAAGATGAATTATTTTATGCAATGAATTGAATGTATTTCATACGTATACAGTAAGGGATTAGGTAAATAGCAGTGGGTTCACTATCACCAGATTGTGGGATTATAGATTTGCGCTGCTTGCTTCTTTTTTCTTGCCAAAAATGGAGACTTGCGGGGCTCTTGCTCTAGACTTGCGGGGCATGTGCTGTAGACTTGCAGGCATGTGCTGTAGACTTGCGGGCAGGGGCGGACTGACAACTCATGGGGCACCCGGGCAATAGGAGATTATGGGACCCCCAGGCAATCGGAGATTATGGGGCACCCGGGCAATAGGAGATTATGGGACCCCCAGGCAATCGGAGATTATGGGGCCACACAGTATACACACACACAGTATACAATCACACAGTATACACATACATGTTTCTATTGGCTGAGAAGGTACTGGAGAGGTGGGGCAGCTATAATCTCAGGATTTTTAGACCAAAAGGATGTCGGTAAGGGACATTTCATTAACCACTTCCCGCCCGGTCAATAGTAAATTGACGTCCGGGAAGTGGCTTCGTTATCCTGACTGGGCGTCATATGACGTCCTTCAGGATAACAGCCGCCGCGCGCCCGTGGGGGCGCGCATCGCGGCGATCGGTGGAGCGGTGTGTCAGTCTGACACACCGCTACACTGATCTCGGTAAAGAGCCTCCGGCGGAGGCTCTTTACCACGTGATCAGCCGTGTCCAATCACGGCTGATCACGATGTACACAGGAAGAGCCGTTGATCGGCTTTTCCTCACTCGCGTCTGACAGACGCGAGTAGAGGGGAGCCGATCGGCGGCTCTCCTGACAGGGGGGGTATGCGCTGATTGTTTATCAGCGCAGCCCCCCCTCAGATGCCCACACTAGACCACTAGGGAAGCCCCCAGGACCACCAGGGAAGCCCCCAGGACCACCAGGGAAGCCCCCAGCATGTGGATGGCCAGGTACATCCCCCATGGCCATCCACATGTTAAAAAAAAAAATCAAAAATATGCCAATCAGTGCCCACAGATGGGCACTGATTGGCACATCATATTAATAAAAAAAAAAGTAAAAAAAAAAAAAGGATTCCCAGCAATGCCACCCATAAGTGTTATCAGTGCCACTCATCAGCGTCCATCAGTGCCACCTATCAGTGCCCATCCGTGCCCACCCATGCCCACCTATCAGTGCCCATCCATGCCACCTATCAGTGCCCATGCATGCCACCTATCAGTGCCCATCCATGCCACCTATCAGTGCCACCTATATGTGTGCATCAGTGCCACCCATAAGTACCCGTCAGTGCCGCCTATGAGTGCCCATCAGTGCCACCTGAGTGCCCATCAGTGCCGCATACCAGTGCCACCTATCAATGCCCATCAGTGCCACCTATCAGTGCCCATCAGTGCCGCCTATCAGTGCCCATCATCAGTGCCACCTCATCGGTGCCCCCTAATTGGTGCCACCTCATCGGTGCCCATCAGTGCCGCCTTATCAGTGCCCATTAGTGCCGCCTTATCAGTGCCCGTCATTGAAGAAGAAAACGCACTTATTTACAAAAAAAATTAACAGTGACAAAGAAAAACTTGTTTTTTTGCAAAATTTTCGGTCTTTTTTTGTTTGTTGCGCAAAAAATAAAAATCGCAGCAGAGGTGATCAAATACCACCAAAAGAAAGCTCTATTTGTTGGAACAAAATGATACAAAAATTTGTTTGGGTACAGTGTAGCATGACCGCGCAATTGTCATTAAAATTGCGACATCGCTGAAAGCTGAAAATTGGCTTGGGCGGGAAGGTGTCTAAGTGTTTTACATTGGTATTGAAGTGGTTAAACACACCGACACTGTGGTGGATGCAGCAACGGTCCGTTGCTGCATCCACACTGAGAACTGAGCAATCGAACACTTCCGATCACTCAGTTTTCAGAGCATTGTGAGCAGAGAGCTGCAGACTGTCAGTGACAGCTCTCTGCTCTGTCCCCTCCTTGCTCACTGGAGAGCTGAGCTGTGGAGGGGGCAGCCAGCTCAGGCTCTCAGCGGCTCGCTGAGAGGCTGAGACGGGTGTCCGTCCAGGCGGATTCAGACTTTATTTTCGCGATGATGCGGTGCCCGGACTTCAGCCCGCTCTCTGCTGAAAACGGGTCACAGGAGTGCAAAACTAATTGCTGTGATCCATAGGAGAAGTACAGCGAAACAAGCTTTGGCTGGACTTCTCCTTTAAGAAATCAGGCACCAAGCAATTGATAGGGGTAAACTATCAGAGAGTTGACAACCCTGCAAGGAAAAGTAAAATAGTAAAATAGTTATAGGGGCCAAGCACACTGAATGGCAACAAAAAATAAATTGCCATAAGAGTCATAGGACAACTGAGCTGGCAGGAACAGAAGCATTGCCAAACCAGGATGCAATAACAGGCAGCAGAAAAACACTGTCTAACAATAAGGCCTCGTACACACTGAAGCTGCTGTTTTGGCTTCAGGAATTTTATCTGCAGCCAGTAAACTCTGCAGCATGTTATCATATGTGTCCATGCACACATAGGCTGTTATCAGCTTTTTTTGGCTGGAAATAAAACCCAAATCTAGTTGATTTGAAGAGGAGTTTTTCAGCTGTAAAAATGCTCTAACTTTGAAAAATGCAGCTATTTGGTGTTTATGGGCATTTCTGAGCCATAAGCTGAGAAACGGTACTGCAAAACTCATTCTACAGCTAAAGCTTTCTACAGCTAATGTTAGCAGTGTTTTTATAATGTCCAGTGAGCATAAGGCCTAACAGGGCTATACTGCCTGTATGCACTAATGGTGGCTGCGCTAAGCCTTGACTAATGCCTCGTACACAGGAGCGGATTTTCCGTCTGAAAAATCTTGGATGGTTTTTCCGATGGAATTCCGCTCAAGCTTGGCTTGCATACACACGGTCACACAAAAGTTCTCTGAACATTCGACCGTCAAGAACGTGGTGACGTACAACACTACAATGAGCGGAGAAAATGCTGATGCTTCCGAGCATGCGTCAAATTGTTTCTCAGCATGCATAGGAATTTTGCGCGTCGGAATTGCTACAGTGCCACAGGCGATCGGAATTTCATGCTCTCAATCTTTTGTTGGCGGAAATTCGGACAGCATGCTTAGGAATTTTGCGCGTCGGAATTGCTACAGACGATCGGAATTTCCGATCGGAACTTTTTCCGACCAAAAAATTGAGAACATGCTCTCAAACTTTTGCTGGCGGAAACTCGGCCAGCAAATGTCCGATGGAGTATACACACGGTCGCATTTTCTGACGAAAAGCTCTCATCGGTCTTTTGCTGGCCGAAATTCCGATCGTGTGTACGCGGCATAAGTGGTTAAATGTAGACAGAATTTAAACAACATAAACAGTGTAGGAGTAAGGATGAGCTCTGGCGTGTTCACACACCCCACGTGCAGAGCCCACCAGGAAGTCGGCACTGCGTTGTGATAATCACAGGCAGTGAGACATTGTCCCGATGGCTGCAGAGATTGGGAAATGTCTCACTGCTTGTGATTAGCGCAGTGCCGACTTCCTGGCGGGGCTCTGCACGTGGGGTGTGCGAACACGCCGGAGCTCATCCTTATGTAGGAGTATGAGGGGAAGTTATAAGATGGATAATGGGGGGTTGGGGTTGCAGTTTCTAAGGTTGATCTTCTGCCTGCCAGGACCGGACTGGCCTACCGGGACATTTCCCGGTAGGCTGCCTGCCCTGGGGCCGATTTGATCTACGCTGTGGCTGCAGTGCTCCCCTCTCTCCTCCTCCTCCTGCCTACTTGTCACACAGCAGGAGACCACTGTGTCACGGACCTGAGTGTGAAAAGTTTGACCGCGCTGTGATAAAGTCCCAAACTCTTCCTAAAGAAGCTCGTGTGATAGACGTAGTGTTCTGTCTATCACACGAGCTGGTCTAGGAGGAGGGCGGGACTTTTATCACAGTGTGGCCAAACTTTTCACACTCAGCTCCGTGACACAGCGGGAGATGCCCATTGTGCGTAATGCATGCACTGACTGGTGAGGCTGCAATAAGGGGAAAATTAGGCTGCAATAAAGGTGAGGGAGGCTGCAATGAGGGCATGGTAAGGCAGCAATGATGGGCACGGTGAGGCTGCAATGATGGGCAAAGTGAGGTGGCAATGATGGGCACAGTAAGGCGGCAATGATGGGCACAGTAAGGCGGCAATGATGGGCACAGTAAGGCTGCAATGATGGTGAGGCTGCAATGAGAGCAAGGTGAGGCTGCAATGAGGGCACGGTAAGGTGGCAATGATGGGCACAGTAAGACGGCAATGATGGGCCCAGTGAGGCTGCATTGACAGGCACAGTGAGGCTGCATTGATGGGTACAATGAGGCTGCATTGATGGGCACAGTGATGCTGCATTTGATGGGCACTGGTGAGGCTGCATTGATCACTTGTATCATGTCAACACTCTCTGACCATCTCCTGTATCATGTCTGCAGTCTCTGACCATATCTTGTACCATGTCCGCAGTCTCTGACCATCTCCTGTATCATGTCTACATTCTCTTAACATCTTTAGTATCATGTCTCCTGTACTATGCCCGCAGCCTCTGACATCTTGACATCACCTGTACTATGCCCGCAGCCTCTAACCATCTCTTGTATCATGTCCGCAGCCTCTGACCATCTCTTGTCTATCTCTGAGGGAGTCTGGAGAGGAGTCAAGAATGGGAGCACCGCCGGAATGGGGATCATGGGAGAAGTCAGACGTGTGTGGACTGTGGAGAGGGGACTATAGGAAAACCAGAGCCACCAAGCTGGAGCCAACTGACTGATCCCTGCAAGGTGCACCTGAGAGGAGGTCAGTGACAGCACCGCCAGGCCAGTCTGAGGGGGGGGCGTCACTGATGTAAGGGGGAGTAAATACATTAATGTAAGGGGGCGCTGATATAAAGGTTTCCCCCCTATATCATTAACCCCCCTCCTTACCTTAGTGTATTCTTTCTGTGGAAGGTAGTTTCTGGTCACCGGAGTCCATCCCCCCTCACATTCCCTCAGGTGTCTCAGGTGTCCCCCTTGATGATTGCTCCACTTTTACTACTTTAAACTGAAATTTTCTTTTTTATATATATATATATATATATATATGCCTAGCCCTATGTGCTTACATATATGTCTTATCTATATATAATACATTCTTCAAATATACTTTAAAATGCATGATTTTCCCTTTTTATGGACAAGAAAATAATGATGTTATGATGGTTATGATGTTGGGCTGGTATAATGATGCTATGGGGCTGGTATGTAATGATTTCCAGGGTCTGTTTTTTTTTCCCAGTCCGGCCCTGCTGCCTGCTAATGTGGGGGGGGGGGGTGCCTTTGGAGGAGCGTTGGTGCACTTATGATAGTCCTTAAACCTGCATGCAGTTAAGTGATGAGGGTAACATGTAGACTGTGGTATGAGAAACAAACTAAGCCAGATGTGGTTTTGATGCACTACAGCTGTATTTCATAGGGGCAATGGTGTGGCAGAGATATTGAAGTTGATAATATAGAAAATAGAGGGGTGGGGAAGGAGTACTATAGACGTCCTACTCTCAGTAACTTGGATACTGCTGACAGTACAAAGTGGGCCAAATGCCCTCTTACTGACTCCCAGGGGTGGCGATAGATTTTTAGCAGCTGAAGAGGCCCCTTTGGTCTGGTCCCATAGCGGCTGCAGCAATATCAAGGCCTCCAGGCTCCTCATGTGTCCCACGGTCAGTTGGGAACCTTTAGTTTAGAAAGTCAGTTGTGTCATTACATGGCCGCCACCTCGAACTATACCTCCCATAATTCCAGGCGTCTTGCGTAGAAGTCTATGGTTTTGCATCTACTTAGCTCTCCCCCTGCTGGCTGAAGCTCAATATAAACAACTCAGACAATGGAAATTAAAATAGAGCAATGTCTTTGTCTCCATATTTTCATAGCCCAGTACCTAGCTACATACACTATATTGCCAAAAGTATTGGGAAGCCTGCCAGCCTTTGACACGCACATGAAATTTAATGGCACCCCACTCAGGGTGGATTTGATTTAAATCACGATTTAAATCACTAGTAAAAAGGCTTGATTTAAATCAACTGGATTTAAATCATAATTTTGACAGACAGGGGAGCTGTGTGGTCACGCTCTAATGCGTTTTGTCATCACGTCTTCTTCGGAGGGCCCTCCGGCGTTAGGGCGTGACCACGCGGCTCCCCTGTCTGTCAATCTCAGCGCCTGTCATTCCGGGTCTCATCCTGGCCAGTAACAACAGGAGCGGTGAGAGTGACAAGCGCTGAGCCCTACAGGCTGACTACTTGTATTGCTGATTTTACTCATTTTGCTTGTAAGCATATTTTGTATGGTTTGTGGGGCAAATCCTGAATAAAAACAGTATTACGCTATGCAAGTTCCCCTTGCATTTGGCATGTTGAATCTCTATAACCCAAGCATGGGAGTCCATCCCTCAGTTTAAGGAAACACAAGGCTTTAGCGTCTTTCATCTGCGCTGACCTGTGAAGGATCAGATCCCAGTTCAGGATACTATCTAATGTTATATGGAGATATAAGGCTTACTTATCGCAGTTTTTCGGTGAGTACATTACCAACGGGTCTCTTTGGTACACGAGGTGCTATTTTGGTGATGGTATTCAGGCTTTGAAGGATTTCTTTCGGTTCTGATGGGTCACGAAGCAAGACTTTTGTTTTGTGTATGATTGATTGATCCTATACATATATTGCACTTATATCTTTTGGGTATATTGTTTTAGCGTTATTAATGCTGGGATAATTTCCTCCTTAGTTCTATCCTTTCGTGTGTTTTTATTATTCCTTTTATTTATATAATAGCAGTTTTTAGTGCTCTGACCTTTTTTTATCATTTGAGCGCTGGGATCAGTGTCACTTTTGTGCTACTGATATTGCTTATATTTTAATTATTAATGTATCTTAAATAGATAAATATCTTTAGATAGATTTTTACTCCAAAAGCATTTTATTAAAAAATCGATTTAAATCCCAAAAATCTGATTTAAATAAAAAAAATCAGATTTTTTGATTTATATATGTTTGACCATTCTTCCAGAAGCGCATTTGTGAGTCTGTACTTAGTGGAGTTGGGGTCTGGACTGAGGGAGGGGGTTGGTCTATACTTAAGAAAATGGTGGGTGTATACTAAGGGAGGGGGGTCTGGACTGAGGGAGGGGGATCTGTACTTAGTGGGGGGGGGGTCTATACTGAGGAAGGGTGGTCTGTACTGAGGGGGGACTATACTTGGTGGAGAGGGGGGTATGTACTGAGGAAGGGAGGGTGGTCTATACTTAGGGTAGAGGGGGGATCTATACTGAGGGTGAACTATAGTTGGTGTAGAAGGGGGTCTGTACTGAGGGAGGGGGGTCTATTCTTAGTGGAGGGGGGTATGTACTGAGGGGGGACTGTACTGAGGGGGGACTATACTTGGTGTAGGGGGGGTGACACCATGTTTTACCACACCAGGGGACACCAACCCTAGTGACACCACTGACCTCTGTACCCTTTTTTTGACCAGTGCTCACCTCTGCACCTCTTTGTACTCCTCTTTCACCAATGTTCACTTCTGCACCCCCTAGTAGCCCCTCTCTTTCACCAATGTTCAGACCACTGTTCACCTCTTCCCCTACTACAACCCACCCGCTCTGCTCAACTGCTGTGGCATTAAGGCAGGCTATGGCTATTGGTGGTACTGGAGCCAAATGATGCGGCCAATGGCTAAATCCGCTCACAGACCTAAACAGAGAGGAGAGCTAGAATATAATTTGTGGGCTTGCTAGTTTGCGAACAGGTATGTAGAACTAGTAGCCCCATGCCCCATGTCAGAGGTACATCTGCCCTCTTCAAAGGGTGATGCAGTGCAGGGATACCTGGAGTGGATCTCCTTTGAGCTGAAGCCACAGGTTGCAGATCAAAGTGGTCATCACAATCACAAACAATCTCTGCAGTGAGTGAGTGCACAGTGGGCCTCATACCCCCCTTGGGGCCTGTGTTTGCCACCTGTACGGTTTTCTCCCAGACAGTCCGGTTTTTGAATTATGTGTTCGGGTTTTCATCTGCTCCAGACCCGGACACATCATTCAGACCGGACTGCACCGGGAATGACATGTCTGCACGAATAGCTGTTGCATATCTCCCCTCCCGCCATCCCTGCAGCCTGTCTCACTCACACACACAGCAGAAACAAAGCTGCCTCTCCCCCCCCTCCTCCTCCTTCTCATTCAGCTCTGTATATGCACACAAGAGGAGAGGGGGAGCAGGAATATGTGCTGATTTCAGGTCTGTACAGAGTTTTTTTATGCTTTGTAAATGGACAGGGAGGAGAAGGAGGTACACTTGGTGGAGTGATTGGGGGGTTAGGAGGATATGTGCTCCAGCACTAGGCCTCCCCCCCCAGCACATATCCAACCCCACCCCCTTCCAAAACTAGCCCTCTCCCCCTCAGTACATATCTAACCCCCCCTTCCAGCACTAGCCCTCCCCCCCAGCACATATCCAACCCCACCCCCCTTCCAGAACTAGCCCTCTCCCCCAGAACATATCCAACCCCCCTTTCAGCACTAGCCCTTGCCCCCCAGAACATATCAAACCACCCCTTCAAGCACTAGCACTCTCCCCCCTAGAACATATCCAACCCCCTCTTCCAGCACTAGCCCCCCCCCAGAACATACCCACCCCCCCTTCCAGCACTAGCCCTCTCCCCCCAGAACATATCCAACCCCCCCTTCAAGCACTAGCTCTCTCCCCCAGCACATATCCAACCCTCCCCCTTCCAGCACTTGTCCTCTCCCCCAGCACATATCCAACCCTCCCCCTTCCAGCACTTGTCCTCTCCCCCTCATCCCAAAAAACGGTTTGGGATGAGGCACGGGTAAGCGCCTCCATCCCGGTAATCGGTACAATTGAAAAGGAGGTGGCTGGAATGCAGAGGTAGAAGTAAAAAAGTATTTAATTGAATTCATGGCAGTATAAAATAAAGGTAAATTCATATGTATACACAAACATGTACATCTTTTTAGCACAAAGTATATTCATAATGGTATCAAACTGTATATAAAGAATCGCATCAATCCAGGATGCATACATAGGCAAATAGATGGTATATAGAGCAGTAGTATGGCCTGCAATGCCTCGAATGGCATACCCGGTACCTATGTGTATAGTCGTATAGTATAAACAAGGTTGTATTAGGTTAATATAGATGACATCATCAAAACTTAATAAATATCACTGTAGCATCCATTGTAGCTCGACGCGTTTCGTGGATGTATCTCTACTCATCAGGAGCAGATGCGATAGATTCCTGTAAAAGGTACAGATATGGTAAACCACACTCAATATAGAGGGGAATAAAAACAGTATAAAGGATGCTTAAAAAATAAATTGGTCAAATATCTCTACCAACCCTGGCGGGCGCAGTAGGCAGCAACTGGCGCATGGTGAGGAGGGGGCGCGATTCACCCCCACGGGAGCTGAGGCGGTGTATAGAGCAGCATCGGTTGGAATGGGAAGTGCCAAAGTGTAAAAGTAAACTCCGTGAACTAACAAGGTTAGTATATGTAGCAGCAAACACAGGTGTCTGGAATAAAATATAAGGATGAAGCATTCAATAGGCGTAAAGTAATGAGATATTGGTGGGCTTGGAAATAGTTTATGAGTATATATAGTAATAAAATTAGTCTACAGAAAATATACTAGTAATGGGGAGATGTATAATAAAAATAGTCAATGAGTATATATAGTAATGAAATGAGTCTACAGAAAGTATACTAGTAATGGGAAAATGTATTTAAACTGAGGAGGATATATAGGAACAGGTTTTGAGAGTTTGAAAGTAATATATGGATGTATGCTACAGTGATATTTATTACGTTTTGATGATGTCATCTATATTAACCTTATACAACCTTGTTTATACTATACGACTATACACATAGGTACCGGGTATGCCATTCGAGGCATTGCAGGCCATACTACTGCTCTATATACCATCTATTTGCCTATGTATGCATCCTGGATTGATGCGATTCTTTATATACAGTTTCATACCATTATGAATATACTTTGTGCTAAATAGATGTACATGTTTGTGTATACATATGAATTTACCTTTATTTTATACTGCCATGAATTCAATTAAATACTTTTTTACTTCTACCTCTGCATTCCAGCCACCTCATATAAAGTCCCAACCTCTTTTTTAATTGTACCCCTTCCAGCACTAGCCCTCTCCCCCCAGAACATATCCAACTCCCCCTTCCAGCACTAGCTCTCTCCCCCCAGCACATATCCACCCCCCTTGCAGCACCAGCCCTCTCCCCCCAGAACATATCCAACCCCCCTTCCAGCACTAGCTCTCTCCCCCCAGCACATATCCAATCCTCCCCCCTTCCAGCACTAGCCCTCTCCCCCCCAGCACATATCCAACCCTCCCCCCTTGCAGCACTAGCCCTCTCCCCCCAGCACATATCCAACCCCCCCTTCCAGAACTAGCCCTCTCCCCCCAGTGCATATCCAACCTTCCCCCTTCCAGCACTAGCCCTCTCCCTCCCAGAGTGCCCCCAGCACATATCCAACCCCCCCCCCCAGCACTAGCCCTCTCCCCCCAGCACATATTCAACCCTCCCCCTCTTCCAGCACTTGCCCTCTCCCTCCCAGAGTGCCCCTGCAGCACATATCCAACCCCCCCTTCCAGCACTAGCCCTCTCCCCCCAGCACATATCCAACCCCCCTTCCAGTACTAGCCCTCCCCCCCCCCCAGCACATTCCCAACCCCCCTCTTCCAGCACTAGCCCTCTCTCCCCCAGCACATATCCAACCCCTCTTCCAGCACTTGCCCTCTCCCCCAGCACATATCCAACCCCCCCTTCCAGCACTAGCCCTCTCCCCCCAGAACATATCAAACCACCCCTTCCAGCACTAGCCCTCTCCCCTCCAGAAAATATCCAACCACCCCTTCCAGCACTAGCCCTCTTCCCCCCAGAACATATCCACCCCCCTTGCAGCACTAGCCCTCTCCCCCCAGCACATATCCAATCCTCCCCCCTTCCAGCACTAGCCCTCTCCCCCCAGCACATATCCAATCCCCCCCCCCTTCCAGCACTAGCCCTCTCCCCCCAGCACATATTCAACCCTCCCCCTTCCAGCACTAGCCCTCTCCCCCAGCACATATTCAACCCTCCCCCCTTGCAGCACGAGCCCTCTCCCCCCAGCACATATCCAACCCCCCCTTCCACTACTAGCCCTCTCCCCCAGCACATATCTCCTTCTGGGGTTCCTGCACACCAGCTGGTCTTGTGCTTGGTGTTGCATGGTCTACAGCATCGGGTAAAAGCCACTTGGTTTTTAGGTTCACTTTATTTGCCATTATGGTCTTACTATTATGGTCTACTATGGTCTTCCAGCACTAGCCCTCTCCCCCCCAACACATACCCAACCCCCCCCTTCCCGCACTAGCCCTCCCCCCCACCAGCACATACCCACCCCCCCCCCCTTCCCTGCACATATCCAACCCCCCCTTTCAGCACTAGCCCTCTCCCTCCCAGAGACCCCCCCCCAGCACATATCCAACTTCTCACAAAGGGGATGATCATGGGATCTGGGACCCCCGAGAGAGGGAGGACATTTGCCCTGGGTGCCCACACTAGCTTTTGCTTGGCAAGTTAGTGGAGCCAAGTGCCAGAACTTGTTCCAGCACTGGGCTCCAGGACTCAGCCCAGATTCATGGGACGCTGGGATTTTGTTCAAATCTCAGGAAAAGCCCATTCAAACTTGGACTGATGGGAGGTTTGGATTTGTATTAGTAGTGGGGGGAAGCATTTGTGTTTGTGGGGGAAAAGTCTGTACTGGCAGGGGGGATTTAGGTGGGAGGATATGCAATGGAACTGGGGACTTGTGTAGGAGGGGCTTGGAGGAAAGAGCATTTGCCCTGGAGAGGACAAGGGGAGAGGAATTGTTCCAGGATGGGGAGCATGTTGTGCTGGAAGGGCGGATTTGGGGGAGAGAATTTGTACTAGGAGGAGGATTTATGCTTGGGGGGATGTTGAGGTTGGGTATTTGTGCTGGGATGAGGAGCTGTGCTGAGATAGGGATTTGTGGGGTGGAAGATTTGTGCTGGGAAGGGGGTTATTTTTTTAGGGAGAGGTTTGTGCTAGAAGTGGGATTTCTTTTTTTTTTTTGGAGGGGGTGGGAGGAGGAGAAAGATTTATACTACAAGAAAGATTTTTTTTTTTGGGGGGGGGGGGTGTTCTACTGGAATGGGAGGCTGTGCTGGGAGGTAGGATTTGGTGGTAGCAGAGGATTTATTCCGAGGGGGTTTTGGGGGAAGGAAGGGTTTTGTACAGGTTGGGGAAGAGGATTTCTATTAGGAGGGGGAATTGAGGGGGGCAGGGATAGGGATGGGCCCGGTGCTCGATGCGAACCCACGTTCGCATCGAGCACCGGGCGTTCGCTCGCTCGGCGAGCCCAGAACTATTTGGGCCGTTCGCATCACATTCGTGTGATGCGAGCGGCCCCGCAATGCATTGCGGCCGGCGCGGCCGGCGCAGTGCATTGCTGGCTGATGATTGGCCAAGCATGCACTGTGACCCCGCATGCTTGGCCAATCACAGCGCCGGAAACTCGGAGAGCAATAATTGGCTACAGGCAGGACGCCTGTAGCCAATTAAAGCTCAGGGGCTTTAGTACACGCCCCACCATTTAAAAGGCCGCCACGCCGTCGGCGCCGGTCACATGAGTTCCGGCTTTAGGAGAGATCAGGCTGATTCTGTGTCTTTGCTTGATTCATTGCTATACAGAAAGATTTGCTCTTCTTTGCTAAACCATTGGCTATTTATTTGCTGAACCATTGCTACCTGTCATTGATCGTCCATTGCTGCTGGTTAGTGTGTTATTAGCTGCTGCTGGGGATTAGTCTGGTGCGTGTTTTACTGTTAGTACAGTATTTCAGTAGTACCAACCGCAGTGCTGTTAGCACAGCATTGCACCCCAAAAGCACCCATAGGACTTCTAGTGTGTTAGTGGCAGCACACAGAGCTCCCATATTTTCTTCCCAGAAGCACCCATAGGACTTCTAGTGTGTTAGTGGCATCACACAGAGCTCCCATATTTTCTTCCCAGAAGCACCCATAGGACTTCTAGTGTGTTAGTGGCATCACACAGAGCTCCCATATTTTCTTCCCAGAAGCACCCATAGGGACTTCTAGTGTGTTAGTGGCATCACACAGAGCTCCCATATTTTCTTCCCAGAAGCACCCATAGGACTTCTAGTGTGTTAGTGGCATCACACAGAGCTCCCATATTTTCTTCCCAGAAGCACCCATAGGACTTCTAGTGTGTTAGTGGCATCACACAGAGCTCCCATATTTTCTTCCCAGAAGCACCCATAGGACTTCTAGTGTGTTAGTGGCATCACACAGAGCTCCCATATTTTCTTCCCAGAAGCACCCATAGGACTTCTAGTGTGTTAGTGTCATCACACAGAGCTCCCATATTTTCTTCCCAGAAGCACCCATAGGACTTCTAGTGTGTTAGTGTCATCACACAGAGCTCCCATATTTTCTTCCCAGAAGCACCCATAGGACTTCTAGTGTGTTAGTGGCATCACACAGAGCTCCCATATTTTCTTCCCAGAAGCACCCATAGGACTTCTAGTGTGTTAGTGGCATCACACAGAGCTCCCATATTTTCTTCCCAGAAGCACCCACCCATAGGACTTCAATTGTGTGTTAGTGGCATCACACAGAGCTCCAATATTTTCTTCCCAGAAGCACCCATAGGACTTCAATTGTGTGTTAGTGGCATCACACAGAGCTCCTATATTTTCTTCCAGAAGCACCCATAGGACTTCTAGTGTGTTAGTGGCATCACACAGAGCTCCCATATTTTCTTCCCAGAAGCACCCATAGGACTTCAATTGTGTGTTAGTGGCATCACACAGAGCTCCTATATTTTCTTCCCAGAAGCACCCATAGGACTTCAATTGTGTGTTAGTGGCATCACACAGAGCTCCTATATTTTCTTCTCAGAAGCACCCATAGGACTTCTAGTGTGTTAGTGGCATCACACAGAGCTCCTATATTTTCTTCCCAGCAGCACCCATAGGACTTCTAGTGTGTTAGTGGCATCACACAGAGCTCCCATATTTTCTTCCCAGAAGCACCCATAGGACTTCAATTGTGTGTTAGTGGCATCACACAGAGCTCCTATATTTTCTTCCCAGAAGCACCCATAGGACTTCAATTGTGTGTTAGTGGCATCACACAGAGCTCCTATATTTTTTCTTCAGAAGCACCCACAGGACTTCTAGTGTGTTAGTGGCATCACACAGAGGTCCTATATTTTCTTCGCAGAAGCACCCATAGGACTTCTAGTGTGTTAGTGGAATCACACAGAGCTCCTATATTTTCTTCTCAGCAGCACCCACAGGACTTCTAGTGTGTTAGTGGCATCACACAGAGCTCCTATATTTTCTTCAGAAGCACCCATAGGACTTCTAGTGTGTTAGTGGCATCACACAGAGCTCCTATATTTTCTTCTCAGCAGCACCCACAGGACTTCTAGTGTGTTAGCGGCATCACACAGAGCTCCTATATTTTCTTCGCAGAAGCACCCATAGGACTTCTAGTGTGTTAGTGGCATCACACAGAGCTCCTATATTTTCTTCTCAGCAGCACCCACAGGACTTCTAGTGTGTTAGTGGCATCACACAGAGCTCCTATATTTTCTTCCCAGAAGCACCCATAGGACTTCTAGTGTGTTAGTGGCATCACACAGAGCTCCTATATTTTCTTCGCAGAAGCACCCATAGGACTTCTAGTGTGTTAGTGGCATCACACAGAGCTCCTATATTTTCTTCTCAGCAGCACCCATAGGACTTCTAGTGTGTTAGTGGCAGCAAACAGAGCTCCTATATTTTCTTGTCAGCAGCACACATAATACCTATAGTGTGTTAGTGTCAGCACCCATAGGACCTACAGTGTGTTGTAAGCACACATAGGAGCTCTATTTTTTATACTATATACACTACCGACTACAATGCCTGGAAGACCGCCAAGGGGAGGCAGAGCGTGCAGAGGCAAGAACACAGGGCAGGCAGGCTCTGTTTCTAGAGACAACAGTGCTGGCTGTGGCCGTGGCCGTGGTCGTGCATAGTCATCAGCACGTGGCCATGTGACACGCTCGTCTTTGTTTTCGGCAGCTGGACATGTGGAGCCGCATCATGCTGAAGGCTTGGTAGAATGGATGACCAAGCCCTCCTCATCCTCCTCATCCTCTCTCACCCAGGCTCAGGGTACTGGCAGAGCAGCTGCCAACGCGTACTCAATGGCATCATCAGCCACCCCTTCCCTAGACCCACCATGTCCTCCTGAGGAGTCCCCCGAACTCTTTGAGCACAGTGTTGGGTACATGCTCCAAGAGGATGCCCAACGATTCGAAGGATCGGATGATGATACCCAGCTTGAGGAAGTCAGTAGTGTGCGCGCAGAGAGAGGGGATGCTGAAGGACAGCAATCTGGCAGTACTGTTCCACCAGCTGCAGCTTACTGCCAGGTTTGCTCTAGTGGTGAATAGGGAGGGGATGATGAGGTCACTGACTCCACGTGGGTGCCTGAAGGGAGAGAGGATGAGGAGGAGGAGGAGGAGGAGGAGGATGCGGCGTCACATGTCCAACGAGGCAGGATGCCCCCTGGAGGCCAGCTAGAGGCCAGCACAGCATCTGTACCACACCGCAGAGCTCCGCCTGTGCAGGGCGCTGCCTCTGCACGTTATCAGAAAAGTTCTTTGGTGTGGGCCTTTTTTGAGACGAGTGCATCAGATCGCACCACTGCTATTTGCAATATTTGTCTCAAGCGTATCTCGCGTGGCCAAAACATCAGCCGCTTGGGCACCACAAGCATGAGCAGACATATGTCGACCTGCCATGCAGCTCGTTGGCAAGCACACATAAAAGACCCACACCAAAGAACAAAGCAGACCTCTCCTTGCTCCTCATCAGCTGGGATCTCCATCCCCACTACATCTTCAGTCCTCTCTGAAAGCTGCTCTGAGAGGACTGAAGGTGTAGAATTAGGTGTGTCACAACCAAGTACTTGCAGTACACCGGCGTCCGATTGTAGCAGGCAAATTTCCCTGCCCCAGCTGCTGGACCGTCGAAAGAAGTACACTCCCAGCCATCCACATGCCCAGCGGTTGAATGCTAGCTTGGCTAAATTGCTAGCACTTCAACTGCTGCCTTTTCAGTTGGTAGACTCGGCCCCCTTCCGTGAGTTTGTTCAATGTGCGGTTCCTCAGTGGCAGGTTCCCAAACGCCACTTTTTCTCACGGAAGGCGATTCCGTCTCTCTACCGGCATGTGGAAGGCAATGTCCATGCCTCGCTGGACAGGGCGGTCAGCGGTAAGGTGCATATTACCGCTGACTCATGGTCCAGCAGGCATGGACAGGGACGTTATCTTTCTTTCACGGCCCATTGGGTCACTCTATTGGCAGCTGGGAGGGATGCAGGACAAGGTGCAGTAGTGTTGGAGGTTGTTCCGCCAACACGCCTCCAAAATGCTACTACTGCTACTGGTTGTGACACACCTCTCTCCTCCACCCCCCTCTCTCTTCTTCTTCCTCCAGTGCTCTGTCCTCGGAACCAGCGGTGCTCCGTAGGCGTACAATGGGCTACGCAAGTACGCAGGCAAAAAGATGCCATGCCGTGCTTGCGCTGGTGTGTTTGGGGGACAGGAGCCACACTGGGCCAGAGGTTCTGGCAGCTCTGCAGGGGCAGGCCGAGAGGTGGTTGACGCCACACCAGCTTAAGCCAGGAATGGTCGTTTCTGACAATGGCACCAACCTCCTCTCCGCCCTGCGACAGGGGCAGCTCACCCATGTGCCCTGTATGGCTCACGTCCTCAACCTGGTGGTGCAGCGGTTCTTGGGCAGGTTCCCAGGCTTACAGGATGTCCTGAGGCAGGCCAGGAAATTCTGTGTGCATTTCCGCCGATCTTATAATGCCAGTGCTCGGCTGACTGAGCTGCAAAAGGAGCTGAACCTGCCCAAGAACCGCCTAATATGTGACATGCCCACCAGGTGGAACTCAGCGTTGGCCATGCTGCAGCGACTGCACACGCAGCAGAGGGCCATCAATGAGTACCTTTGCGACTACGGCACCAGGACAGGGTCAGGGGAGCTTGGCTTTTTTTCCCCACGCCAGTGGAGCATGATCAGGGATGCATGCACTGTCCTCTCACCATTTGAGGAGGCCACGAGGATGGTGAGCAGTGACAGTGCATGCATCAGTGACACTGTACCTCTTGTCCACCTGTTGGAGCATACGCTGCGTGGGATAATGGACAGGGCACTTGAGGCAGAACAGAGGCAGGAAGAGGAGGACTTCCTTGCCTCTCAAGGCCCCCTTTATCCGGACAGTGTTCCTTCTGTCCCACCCATCACACAGGAAGAGGATGAGGAGGAGGAGGAGGAGGAGGAGGATTGTGTGAGCATGGAGGTGGAGCCTGGCACTCAGCATCAGCAGCAGCAGTCTTTTAGGGATGATGTACAGTCCCAACAAACCAGTGGACTTGTACGTGGCTGGGAGGAGGTGGCTGGCGATCATGTCATCCTCAGTGACCCAGAAGACTCCGGACCGAATGCCTCAGCTAACCTACGCTGCATGGCCTCCCTGATCCTGCAAAGCCTGCGGAAGGATCCTCGTGTTCTTCGGATCAAGGAGAGGGACCATTACTGGCTGGCCACTCTCCTTGATCCACGGTACAAGGGTAAGGTTGCGGACCTTATCTTGCCGTCGCAGAGGGAGCAGAGGATGAGACATCTCAGGGAGGCCTTGCAGAAAGGTCTGTGCAACGCGTTCCCAGAAACTGGGAGGTTACAAACTCCTGGTCCTGGACGACGAGTTGCTGAGGCTTCGGTCAGTAGCAGAAGGAGCGGTGGGGAAGGTGGACGTCTGACCGATGCGTTCAGACAATTTTTTAGTCCGCAGCCCCAAGGTATGATCGGTTCCAGCAACCATCGCCAGCGTCTGATATACATGGTGCAGGAATACCTAGGGGCAAGGTCAGACTTGGACACCTTTCCCACCGAAAATCCTCTGGCTTACTGGGTCCTGAGGATGGATCACTGGCCAGAGCTTGCACAGTATGCAATTGAGCTACTGGCCTGTCCTGCCTCCAGCGTTCTTTCCGAACGCACATTCAGTGCTGCTGGAGGATTTGTCACCGATCATAGGGTGCGCCTGTCCACTGACTCGGTTGATCGACTGACCTTCATAAAAATGAATCAGTCTTGGATCACCACCAGCTACCAGGCACCTGAAGCGGATATAACGGAATAATTTATAATGTCACATCCCTTCAAGACTGCCTATGCTGATGCTGAGTGACTGTCCTGTTATGTTCACTGACTATCCTCTTCCTCCTCCTCAATGATCCATGCCACCACACCAGTGCCTAAGGCACAATTTTTCAGCCCCTGTATAACAGGGGCGTGTACTTACAATTTTTTTTAAAAATGCTTCGCAACACGTGTGACTGCTGTGCTCCAAGTACAGTATCTGTGAGGGGTTGCAGTGTTGTGGCACCAGCACCAGTGCCTACAGGCACAATTTTTCAGCCCCTGTTGGGGCGTGTAATTACAATCTTTAGGCAATGCTTTGCAACAGGTCTCATTGCTGTGCTAAGAGTACAGTATCTGTGAGGGGTTGCAGTGTTGTGGCACCAGCACCAATGCCTAAGGCACAATTTTTCAGCCCCTGTTTAACAGGGGCGTGTAATTACAATTTTTTTAAAAAATGCTTCGCAACAGGTGTGACTGCTGTGCTCCAAGTACAGTATCTGTGAGGGGTTGCAGTGTTGTGGCACCAGTGCCTAAGGCACAATTTTTCAGCCCCTGTTGGGGCGTGTAATTACAATTTTTAGGCAATGCTTTGCAACAGGTCTCATTGCTGTGCTAAGAGTACAGTGTCTGTGAGGGGTTGCAGTGTTGTGGCACCAGCACCAATGCCTAAGGCACAATTTTTCAGCCCCTGTTTAACAGGGGCGTGTAATTACAAATCTTGATCTAATAGTTCACAGCAGGGCCCATTCCTGCGCCCACCAAGAGTAACTATGAGGGCCTACAGTCTTGTGGCAACACCGTCCACCACCACCGCCAAAGGCCCAATTTTTCTGCCCTGTTCAACAGGTGCATGCAATTACAAATCTTGATCTAATAACTCACAGCAGGGCCCATTCCTGCGCCCACCAAGAGTAACTGTGAGGGCTTACAGTCTTGTGGCAACACCGTCCCCCACCACCACCACCACCAAAAAGGCCCAATTTTTCTGCCCTGTTCAACAGGTGCATGCAATTACAAATCTTGATCTAATAACTCACAGCAGGGCCCATTCCTGCGCCCACCACGAGTAACTGTGAGGGCTTACAGTCTTGTGGCAACACCGTCCACCACCACCACCACCACCACCAAAGGCCCAATTTTTCTGCCCGGTTCAACAGGTGCATGCAAGTACAAATCTTGATCTATTAACTCACAGCAGGGCCCATTCCTGTGCCCACCAGTCTTGTGGCTACACCAACATCTAATAGGGCAAATTTCTGCAGAGTATATACGGCAGGCCCCTACTTTCAAACATCCAACTTACAAACGACTCCTACTTGCAAACGGAAAGAGAAAACAGGAAGTGAGAGGAAATCTACCCCTAGGAAGGGAAATTCTATCATGTTAGATTTAATTTGGGAAAAAGGTATCTCCTCTCTACTGATGCTTTATCACCAATCCTTGTTTCAATTAAAACCCCACTTTTCCAAAAACATTTGTCATTGGGACGGAAAGTGAGGTGACATGTTCTGAACAGATGTGCAAAGACAGCAAATGTTACAGGGGTGATAACCCCTCCCTATGTTCTCCAAAAAGCTTAAAAATTGATTTTTTTGGGATGGAGCTACACTTCATAATGTACCTGTTCAGATTCTACTTAAGAACAAACCTACAGTCCGTGTCTTGTTTGCACCACCTATATACTGCTGTTCAGAGTATATAGGGTTGTAGGTATAGGGTTTTATTTTGGGTGCGGGGTCCCCCTTAATATCCATACAAGACCCAAAGGGGCTGGGGTGGGGGGGGGGGGGGGATGGGGTAGCCATGCCATTTTTCTCAAGGATTTTCAGCCATATGGCGGCCAGGACAAGACATGACATTAAAGCCGCAAGTGGTTTTAAATGGCTTCTTTTTTTTTCCTTTACAAATGTCATTTTGTGCAAGGACAGTTCTAAACACGGGAAACACATGCCACTTCACAGGCATACTTTAGACACCCCCCAGGTACCATATTTAAAGGAAAATTTCCCTTTTTTTTTTCACTTTATGCATCATTAAAATGACTGCTCCCGAAAAAACGTTAGTTTTTAAAAGTTCTTTTTGCATTGATATATGTCCCCTGGGGCAGGACCCGGGTCCCCAAACCTGTTTTATGACATTGCAACATGCATATTGGCCGTTGTAATTAGCACTTTTGATTTCGAACGTTCGCGTCCATTATAACGTATAGGGTTCGAAAATTTGCGCAAACTTTCGGTCCGTTCGAAGGTTCTGGTGCGAACCGAACCCGGGGGTGTTCGGCTCATCCCTACCTGAGGGACAAATGAGGAAAAAGGAACAGAGGGACTTCCAAAATCAGGGACAGTAGGGAGCTATGGTGTAACACAGATCCCCGCTCAGCATCCACAGGGTACAAGCTCAGCTTTGCAGCTGCACAGGTTAAATAAACAAGATCTGGATGGCTGCACTCCTTTCATCCTCAGTTAAAAATCCATCATTATTACAAATCTTCTAAAAACAGCTCAACAAACACAGGGATAAAGAGCAGACAGGGTTGAAGTGTTTCACGCTTCATAGAGTGCTTACTCATAACATACTGGGTCACCTAAGCAGGCCACCTGATATATCTGGCAGACTGCTCAGGTGAAAACCATAAGGCTGCTTTCACACTGATAAGTTTTTCTTCCGTTCTTGCATTATAAAAAGCAGAAGAAAAACGCATGACTATTAAACCTCATGGGACACTTCATAATGGTCAGTTGCAGGTCTGTTGTGTTTTCAAAGTCCTACTTGCTGCATTTGGTGCATGTAATAATGCACCTCCCTATTGAAATGAATGGAAAAGTCATCAAAAACATTTTTGTTTTTTTTTTTGTCCCCCGACGGCACTCTGGGCCCCTCCCTATTGCTGATTACCCCCCATAGCGTGCTCGCTCCTGAGTCGGTGTCCTGTCAAGAAATGTCCCCTTGCACAGTACGGAGGACAAAGGAGACGCCGAAAGTCTCCGAATATCAACAGCTGATCATGAGCTCTACGCGGCGCCTGCGCACTTAATACTACATTCTGTCACACGCTCACGCACGCTCCCGATGCTCGTACAACTCTGCACGGGGCAGTGTGCCTACACAATGGGCAGAGCTGGGGCAGTGATAAGGGCGGGTAGTTAATCTTAACCCCTTCACGCAAAGATACGCCCATTTGAGAAATCCACCCCCACAAGCATCGGAAGCGCGCGGGAGCGTGTGACAGAATGTACTAGTATTAAGTGCGCAGGCGCCGTGTACAGATGATGAACAGCTGTTCATATTCGGACACTTTCGGCGCCTCCTTTGTCCCCTGTACTGCGCAAGCGCTGTGCCTGCGCAGTACAGGGCGGACACTATCCGATGGGGGGGACCTTTCTCGTCAGAACACCGGCTCTCTGCGTCCATAAGACACAGAGAGCATGACAAAGCTCTGCCCCTCGCTCCTGCCTCACTGGCTGTAATTGACAGCAACAGGAGTCATTGGCATCTCAGCCAATCAGGAGGGAGAGACCCAAGAGAGCCTCGAGTCTCATGCACATCGCTGGATCGAGATTGGGCTTAGGTAAATATTGGGAGGGGAGATGCACACTGAAGGTTTTTACCTTCATGCATAGAATTCAAGAACACAAAAAAGTACATTGATTATCAACACACATAATCTCTCTCATCTTGAAGTATCAGTGTATCCTTGAGGCCGGCTTCACACTGCTCCGACCTGGAAGTCGGACAACTATCCCAGATAGCAAGTAATTGTGCTGCAAGTTTGAAAATGACTTGCTAAGCTCTTTCTATACTTGCCGGGCTTCACAAGTTTGTTGCACAATTGCAGCAAGTCTGTATTGCATGATTCCAGATCAAATTTCTTTGCAAACATTCTGCAAGTCTGCTGCAAGTTCTGGTTCAGTTATGTTGTGTAATAGTTATCCCACCACAGGGGTCACTGTGGCTGAATTTTCCTCATTGCACCCTGCTGTGTGTAAGGCTTTTCTTTAACCAGCCGGTGCCAACCAGCCGCCGTTATTATACTGTGGTAGGTCAGCACGATCCCACGAGCCGTCGTAGCTATACGTCGGCTCCTTTAAGCGGAATAGCAGGCACGCGCGCTGCACTCGGGGGGTGTCGATGCTCGTGGCTGACGGTCACGATGACCGCTGGCCACGAGCGATCGCGGGCACGAGAGGCAGAACAGGGACGAGTGTGTGTAAACACACAAATCCCTGTTCTTTTCTGTGAGGAGACACAGATCGTGAGTTCCTAATAGCTAGGAATCACGATCTGTCATCCCCTATAGTCAGTCTTCTCCCCCTACAGTTAGAAACACACACAGGGAACACAGTTAACCCCTTGATCGCCCCCTAGTGTTAACCCCTCCCTGCCAGTGACATTTTTACAGTAATCAGTGAATTTTATAGCACTGATCACTGTATAAATGCCAATGGTCCCAAAAATGTGTCAAAAGTGTCCAATGTGTCCGCCATAATGTCGCAGTCACGATAAAAATCGCAGATCGCCGCCATTACTAGTAAAAAATAATAATAATAAAAATGCTATAAATCTATCCCCTATTTTGTAGACGCTATAACTTTTTCGCAAACCAATCAATATACGCTTATTGCGATTTTTACCAAAAATATGTAGAAGAATACATGTTTTTTTTTTTTTTTTTTAAATTGAGATATTTAGCAAAAAGTACAAAATATTGTGTTTTTTTTTTTTTTTAAATTGACGCGCAAAAAATAAAAACCGCAGAGATGATCAAATACCATCAAAAGAAAGCTCAATTTGTGGGAAAAAAAGGACGTTAATTTTGTTTGGGTGCAGCGTCACACGACCGCGCAATTGTCAGTTAAAGCGACGCAGTGCCGAATCGTTAAAAATTGCCTGGTCATTGAGCAGCCAAATCTTCTGGGGCTGAAGTGGTTAATTGGTGCTGGTGGCGAGGTGTGCAGAGAGGTGAGCGGTATCCATGAGATCTGATATGGAGTTCAGAGAGGTAGAAATCAAAGAGTGACTAACCCTAAGGCCTTTCACACTGGGGCGGTGGGGGCGTCGGCGGTAAAGCAGCGCTATATTTAGCGGGGGGGTTTTAACCAAAAAAGGGTTAATACCGCCCGCACTTTTCCGGCGGTATAGCCGTGCTGCCCCATTGATTTCAATGGGTAAGAGCGGTTTAGGAGCGGTGAATACACTGCTCCTTCACCGCTCCAAAGATGCTGCTAGCAGGACTTCTTTTACCGTCCTGCGAGCGCACCACTCCAGTGTGAAAGCCCTCCGGCTTGCACACTGGAGTGAAAGGACCCGCTTTTTTCAGGTGCTATTTTTTCAGGTACTATACAGGCGCTATTGTTCAGCGCTGTAGCGCCTGAAAAATGCCTCAGTGTGAAAGAATGAATGAAGGAATGATTTGTATAGCGCTGCAACAGCGAACTGAATCGCCTCGAGGCGCTTGATCCGACCTGCGTTGATTCCTTCTTAGAAGAGGTGGGTCTTCAGTTTTTTCCTAAAGGCCCGATGGTTTTCTTCCAAGCGGATGTTCGTAGGTAGAGTGCTCCATAGCCGTGGTCCTTGGACTGCAAATCTTCGTTCTCCCTTTGATTTGTACTGGGACTTGGGGATGAGGAGGAGGTTTTGGTTGGTTGATCGGAGGTTGTGATTGGGAGTGTAGTGTTTTTTTTTTTCTGCATAAGTATTGGGGGCTTTCACACTGGAGCGGTGCACTTGCAGGACGCTGAAAAATGTCCTGCAAGCCGCATCTTTGGTGCGCTGTAGGAGCGGTATATTCACCGCTCCTATAGTGCCCCTTCCCATTGAAAACAATGGGGCAGCGCTCCGAACCCACCCGCAAAACGCCGCTGCAGCGGCAGTTTGCGGGCGGTATTAACCCTTTTTCGGCCGAATAGCGCCGCTAAAAAACGGTAAAGCGGCGCTAAATATAGCGCCGCTTTACCGCCAGCGCCCCAGTGTGAAAATAGCCTAAGGATTTGTATACCAGCACCACTAGACCTGTTGTGGTCTTTGTTTAAGGTCAGCTGCTAGGGCACACTCCTGGTGGATGCCTGGATGGTGGGAACAATTGTTTTCACAACTTTCAAGAACTGTTTTTTGAGCATGTGATCTGCACATCTCATTACTTTTTGATGCACATGCACTTTATTATTTGGGACTTATTTTATTGTTTTTTTATGTAAAGTCAGATGAATACCTGCTTTTGATTCAAGCACATTTATCACTGCTTCACATATTATCGCATATTATTGTTTTTTTAAAATTAGGGATAGTCATTTATGAATATTTGTCTTTTTGCTGTTTAGCTTCTTGAATTAGTGCACTTTATCACTGTTTCACATAGAAGGTCATTCACTAAGAACAAGGCGCTGCACCAGTTCATACATTAATTGGTGTGCCGGAAAAAACGTTAATTGAACGTGCGAACCAGAGCACGCAGACACGCAAAACGATAATAAATATAAAATCCAACTGGCGCTATGGTAAATATGATTTTATCGCTGATAACAGTGCACGCCCAATGCAATTAGTTAATTTCTTCTAATTGGGTGTGTCTTGCTGGGCAATTAGTAGCTATTCTCAGTTAATTAACCCCTTTTGATGCTAATCTCATTCTTATTATTTCTAAGATATCTTTGAAGTTTTTTTTTTTCTCCTTTCTTTTTTTACCCAAATCTTTCAATACATTACAAAGAACAGAGAAGTGTTTCTAAACATAATACATTCATGTTTTCAGATCTTTAAAGGTGACCATACACTGTGCAATCAGTTAGATCTTACATAAATTAGATTTAGTGCAAGAGTCTGTTTGATTTCCTGCAATTAGAAGTAATTTTTTAAGTGCATCTTCCTATTACCTATTTTGCCTAAATGTCGAGTTTTACAGAGATTGCACAATCAGATTGTGTAGTGTATGACCATTCCTAATTGCAAAATTTGGAATGTAGATGTGCCATGACCCACTTGTATGTTCCAAACAATATTTTTGCTCCATTATATAAGGCCGCCTCCCACACTAATATAGCCCCCAGGGCCGCGGCGGGCCTGCTGAAGAGCGGCACCAGCACGGCACTTGCTAATGGTTACTTGGCCTGGGGAGGGGAGCGACAGGCGTGCGCCCCCATGGCATAATGCTCCACCTACCCTTCTCTGCATGGCCGGCATCATCTTCTCTCCCGAGAATGGTCTGCGGCATCACTTGACGCGAGGAGGAGAAGAGACGAGTCACGAGAGACTATAGAGAAAGAATGGATGAAGGGGAACCTCTGGCAGCAGCAAGGATTAGCACTGCAGCCTAGCAGGTACTGATCTTGATCATCCTCATCATGTGCTTGTGTGCCTGGATTCCATCCAACTGCCAAAGAGAAGCAAGCAGCCAATCAAATATAGTGCTGAATATGGATTAAATAAATATGCATAGCCATTGATATCATAAATAAAGTGTAATAAAGTAATTTGTGCAACAACAGGTACTACTTTTAAGTAGAAGTAGCACCTGCTGTTGCACAAATCACTTTATTACACTTTATTTATATCAATGGCTATGGCAATGGGCCTGTGCATGTGTGCCAGGCCCAAGCAGAAGCAGCCAGTCAAATATAGTGCTGAATATGGAATAAATAAATATGCATAGCCATTGATATCCTAAATAAAGAGTAATTGTGCAACAACAGGTACTACTTTTAAGTAGAAGTAGTACCTGCTGTTGCACAAATCACTTTATTACACTTTATTTATGATATCGATGGCTATGCATATTTATTTAATCCATATTCAGCACTATATTTGATTGGCTGCTTCTGCTTGGGCCTGACTTAAAGTCATCATCATGTGCGATTGTGCGTGTGTGCCAAGCAGAAGCAGCCAATCAAATATAGTGCTCAATATGGATTAAATAAATAGATATCATAAATAAAGTGATTTGTGCAACAAAATTTGAGATCCTGCTCTCAAATTTTTTCCAATGGAAAAAGTCAGATTTTCCGATCAGACTTTTTCCGTCGGAATTTCCGACCGTGTGTACGGGGCATAACAGATTTGGGGTCAAGACAAATTTAAGGGCCAACATTAGTCAGTCCTTGTATTAGGAATTAGTGCCCATTTGTGTCTCCCTGCACTCCATCTTGCTAGCTTGCCCCACCTACCATTACCATTCCATGTTTTACATTTTGAAAAAGAAGAATCCCCAAACTAAATATTGTATGAGCTGCAATCCATTGCAAACAATAATCTTCAAACCTTGAAAATTCACAACTTTAAAGGTAACAGCTAAAGTTGGAAGTAGATGTTTTCCCATTGACAACTGCTACACATCCTTCAGTTTTTACTTAAGAGCCCGTTCACACTACCGTGACTTGGGGGGCGACTTGTCAGACTGCAAGTCGCCCCAAGTCACTTGACATCAGAAATTACATGCAAGTGAATGAGAGCCGTCTTAATGAACACTACTTCAGAGCTCCGACTTCAGAAAAGGTTCCTGTACTACTTCAATCCGACTTCTAGGCGACTTGTACCCATTGATTTCAATGGAAGTCGCCTCCAAGTCGGATCTCCATCTATATGGACGCGACAGTGTCTCCTTGAAGAGGAACTCCACGCCAAATTTCAAATAAAAAAAAAACCGGCATGGGTTCCCCCTCCAGGAGCATACCAGGCCCTTAGGTCTGGTATGGCTTTTGAGGGCAACCCCCTACGCCGAAAAAAAACGGCGTGGGGGTCCCCCCAAAATCCATACCAGACCCTTATCCGAGCACGCAGCCTGGCCGGTCAGGAAAGGGGGTGGGGACGAGCGAGCGCCCCCCTCCCTCCTGAACCGTACCAGGTCGCATGCCCTCAACATGGGGGGGTGGGTGCTTTGGGGAAGGGGGCGCCCTGCGGCCCCCCCACCCCAAAGCACCTTGCCCCCATGTTGATGAGGACAAGGGCCTCTTCCCGACAACCCTGGCCGTTGGTTGTCGGGGTCTGCGGGCGGGGGGCTTATCGGAATCCGGGAGCCCCCTTTAATAAGGCAGCCCCCAGATCCCGGCCCCTCACCCTATGAGAATGAGTATGGGGTACGATGTACCCCTACCCATTCACCCAAGGTGTAAAAGTGTAAATAAAAAAAAAACACACATTTTTTTTTAAATATTTTATTGCACTGCTCCGGGGTCTTCTTCCGTCTTGGGGGGTCTTCTCGCCGGACTCCTCCGCTCTCTTCTGCTCTTTTACCTAGCTCTTTCACGAGCGGAGGAGCCCGGCTTTCTTCTTCGTCGTCGCCGCTGTCGTCTGGGGGTCTCTTTCCGCCTTCGGGGGTCTTCGGGGGTCTTCCGGGGTCTCTTCTGTTCTTGCCGATGTCGCCGCTTTCTGCGCCGTCTTCTTCTTCTTCTTCGTCTTCTTCTTCTTCTTCGATGTTGACTCGTCGCTCTCTCTGGCCGGAATGGCAGAGCCGCGCTGTGTTGGGACTTATATAGGGACAAGGAGGCGGGGTCACATGCTCATGTCACATGGTGACCCCGCCCCCTATGATGTCGCAGACCCGGAGGATGCTGGGACTGTGACATCATATGGGGGGCGGGGTCACCATGTGACATGAGCATGTGACCCCGCCTCCTTGTCCCTATATAAGTCCCAACACAGCGCGGCTCTGCCATTCCGGCCAGAGAGAGCGACGAGTCAACATCGGAAGAAGAAGAAGAAGAAGAAGAAGAAGAAGAAGAAGAAGAAGAAGAAGAAGAAGAAGACCCCCAGACGAAGAAGACGACGAAGAAGAAAGCCGGGCTCCTCCGCTCGTGAAAGAGCTAGGTAAAAGAGCAGAAGAGAGCGGAGGAGTCCGGCGAGAAGACCCCCCAAGACGGAAGAAGACCCCCGGAGCAGTGCAATAAAATATTTTTTTAAAAATGTGTGTTTTTTTTATTTACACTTTTACACCTTGGGTGAATGGGTAGGGGTACATCGTACCCCATACTCATTCACATAGGGTGAGGGGCCGGGATCTGGGGGCCCCCTTATTAAAGGGGGCTCCCGGATTCCGATAAGCCCCCCGCCCGCAGACCCCGACAACCAACGGCCAGGGTTGTCGGGAAGAGGCCCTTGTCCTCATCAACATGGGGGCAAGGTGCTTTGGGGTGGGGGGCCGCAGGGCGCCCCCTTCCCCAAAGCACCCACCCCCCCCCCCATGTTGAGGGCATGCGACCTGGGACGGTTCAGGAGGGAGGGGGGGGGCGCTCGCTCGTCCCCACCCCCTTTCCTGACCGGCCAGGCTGCGTGCTCGGATAAGGGTCTGGTATGGATTTTGGGGGGACCCCCACGCCGTTTTTTTTCGGCGTAGGGGGTTGCCCTCAAAAGCCATACCAGACCTAAGGGCCTGGTATGCTCCTGGAGGGGGAACCCATGCCGGTTTTTTTTTTTTAAACTTTGGCGTGGATTTCTCCCTCCAGAGCTGATTATTCTCTGATTGGCCATGGCCAAAGTCGCCTGGCCTGGGGCGACTTAAAGTCGTGTTGTAAGTCGTCCCAAGTCGTGTTGAAGTAGCTCCTCAAGTCGTGTCCAAGTTGCCTCCAAAAGTCGCGCTGGAAGTCGTGAGCTAATAACTTGACACCTTGCTTACACAAACTATCCACTTCATATGTTAAATTGATGGCCAAAGTAGTCTGCCTGGAAGTTGGGTGACTAAATTGCTGACATTCAAATGTCAAGGTGGGTTACAAGGATACCTCTTTTGTGTTCAGAATAGAAGTGTTTGGACATTTCCTAGCATCCAAATACATGTTCCCCAAAAGGCATTTTAAATCTAGTAAAGGAAAAATAGAATCAAGGGACTGCCATAAAAATCCATACATTATATGCAAATGTTTGGCACCAGGCCCGTGTCCTCTACTTTGTGCTCCAAATCACACCTGAAAATTATGGGAAGGGGGGGATGGGGATGGCAATCAAATTCCCTATAAAAAAAATCATAGGTTGAGAGAATTATAATTAGTGAGGAAATTAAAAGAAACAAACACACACCTCCTGTGCACCGAGATCTCTATAGTAAATGGGGGATTCGAGCTCTGTTACCGGCGCATGTTGTAAATAAGGAAATGTGCGTTGCGCCTCGCACCTCTACTGATGGCACACAGCTTTAGTAAATCACCCCCATAGTATTGCATATTACTGCAATTTTTGTTTTGTGTTTGTTTTTTTTATTGTATCATTTTTATTGTTTTTGAGAATGTTCTTTTTTATGTTTTGTTAAATGTTCACCATAAAAAAAAAAAACTAAGATGTAATCCAGTGTTGTATTGATTTTATTCAAATATTTTAAGAAATGTTTTTATAAAGATCAGTTTTGTCTTAATGCACTATTCACTGAACTGAGGTAATTTTTTTTAGGGAAATGGTAAAATATAGGCCAAAAAAGCTGAACAAAAAATATTTAAATGAAAGCTTTTTTTTTCTACTTTTGGCTTTGATTTTTCTGACAATTCACCTCTCTTCACTTATTAGTGACTAGACCCGATAAAAACAGACACTTGGACAAACAACAAGAAAAACTAGTGCCAAAGATGTTAATGGAAGATTGAGGGATTAAATAAGATTGCTGCCACCTAAGTACCAGTGAATCGCCAGCATAGGTGTGTGTAGCCTATTGCATTAGGGTGTGCACCCCAAAGATCCAACATACGTGTGTGTGTGATATATATATATATATATATATATATATATATATATATATATATATATATATATATATATATATATATATATATTGTGACAGCAGGCAGGTAAAATCACCTGGTTGTATTCAGGATGGAAAATATGTATGCCCTAGATTCAGGCTTTATACTGACTTATACCACTAGAGGGGAAGAGTTAATGAGCCCAGCTGAAGTAAGTGGGCTCATTAAGACCTCTACAAAAAACCCCAGCATGCTTAGGGAGATGCTCCATCCTGGAACCAGTTTTGTGTTGGTATAGACTGGGGAGTGTGACTTCTGTTCTGTTCTGTTCTGTTCTGTTCTGTTCTGTTCTGTTCTGTTCTGTTCTGTTCTGTTCTGTTCTGTTCTGTTCTGTTCTGTTCTGTTCTGTTCTGTTCTGTTCTGTTCTGTTCTGTTCTGTTCTGTTCTGTTCTGTTCTGTTCTGTTCTGTTCTGTTCTGTTCTGTTCTGTTCTGTTCTGTTCTGTTCTGTTCTGTTCTGTTCTGTTCTGTTCTGCGAGTTAATGCCTGTGTGGCAAACCTCTACAACAGAGATAGGGACTGGTGCAGCACAAGGCTGCACTCAGTTGATAGACAGGGCATCTACATGTGTAGTAAGAGGTCAAGCTGACCAGGATTTCTTTTCATGTTTTTTTTTTGTTTGGCTGCTATATTTTTCATTGCATGTAGCATAAATAAACCGCACCTTTTGTTTTTTTCACCTACAACGCTGTCTGCCGTGCCTGATTGTGTGTTGTGGACCCATCCAGGGGGTCACACACACCCGCTGCCGAGCTAACCCCTCACAGTTGGTGGAGAAGCAGGGGCAGTTTTTTTTTAAGGCCAGCATGGAGGAGATACTGAGACAGCTGGCTCTAGCAAATGCAAATCAGCAGCAGACAAATGCGGGTTTACAAAGGAGCCTTGCAGCCCAGCAGCAGACAAATGCAACTTTGCAGCAGAATCTGGAAGCTCAGCAGAAAGCTCACCAGCAGAGTCTGGAAGCTCAGCTGGAAGCTCAGCAACAAGCCCAGCAGCAATCTGAAGCCCGCTTCATAGACCTGTTGCAGAAGCAAGAGCAGAGTTTTCAACAACAAATAGAGACATTAATGCAGCAACGTCCGCAGACCAATGAGGCAAGTGGTTACACTAATACCGCATCCTTTGGTGTGAGCTGTTTACTGACAAAAATGACTGTAGAGGATGATCCAGAGGTGTTTTTGACCACATTTGAAAGGACTGCTGAAAGGGAAAAGTGGCCTAAGGAGCAGTGGGCTGGACTGGTGGCCCCTCTGTTAACTGGGGAATCGCAGAAAGCTTATTATGACCTAGAGCCTGACCAAGCAAAAGACTATGTGGTGCTAAAAACAGAAATATTGGCACGGCTGGGTGTCACCCTGGCCGTCCAGTCTCAGCGTGTGCATAACTGGACTTTTCAGGTTGGGAAACCCCCCAGGTCTCAAATGTATGATCTCATTCACCTGAGCAGGAAGTGGCTGCAGCCAGAGACTTTGACCGCACCAAACATTGTGGAACGTGTTGTTATAGTTCTACCTAATGTCTGGCGGGAGCAGCCCGGGAAGCCCAGGTTGCAAGAGGCAGTGAAAAAGATTATTTGCTACCGCTGCCGGCAAGAGGGACATATTGCAGCCAATTGCCCAGTTGTGGATGATAACAAAAAAAGGGGAGGAATAGGGAAAATGGGCTAAGTATGACAAGTACCACTGGGGGCACCGAAGAATCTCCTCAGATCTTGCTTGTCCAGTGTGGACCGTGTCACTCTGGTCGGAGCAATATAAATATACAAAAAAACCTGGTGTGTTCCTGTCAAGACCGGCAGAAACCAGAAGACCATATGAGTGACACTACATACAAGAAAAGAAGGCCTAATTTATAAAGAAGTAAATTTTATTTTCTATACAAAAAACAAGACAATATAGTCAAAAATGATCCAAAATTGGATCAATCAAGTATATGTGGCATGTGCAGTTATAAAAACACCATGTAATTCATCCTTGCCACTGATGAATACGTGGTGCAGCAACAAATAGGACAATACAAAAACACTGAACAGAAAAATACAGACAACATGAAACAGTGCGTCCGGACGCCGAAAATCTATGTGTGGAAGACCTGCACACTGTGGGCATAAGTGTGCGCAGTATGCAGTGACTGCTTAAGGATCAGGAAATCCACACATAGATCCCGGGATGGCTCGAGCCCACAGTGGGGGACGGGGAGGTGGAAAGGAGGAGGGATGGGGAAGATGGAATGGAGAGAATACAATAAATGCACACTGTGGATAGCAATGTGAAGAACAAAACAGCTGTGGTATATCCTGACTGTATTGAGGACTAAGTTGGAAGAATATCTTTAGTAACAGCAGCAAAGTTCATCTCTTCATGGGCAATGAGAAATTCAAGCAGGAAGACACAGGAAGAACTTCTGGCATATATGTGGATTTGATAACACCGCAGAAATGTTAAACCGCACGGAACTGAGTTCACCTAATGGTGGTATATATGTTAATCGACCTGACCTGTACCAGCATCTATATACAGGATAAACATCAAAGTTCACTGTGTGCTCCAACGTATTTAGATACCTTCATGGGGATGGCTGTGGAGTGGACCTTTTGGGCTGGGTGTCCACAGTGAATTAACTGCCTGATAGAAGTCCCATTCGATACAACTCTCAAGGGGATTTTTTTGGGGCTGTAATCAGCTCTCAAAGCAGAAAATGTTCTGGTAATATCCCCTAAACAAATATGTCTGTCCCAGAGAATAAGAAGTGGGTAGTACCTGGCAGTGTTCAGTATCCGTGTTGATGCTGCTAAATGTTGGTAGGTCCGTGTTGGTTCCCTGAGTTTAGCATTTTCGTGCATTCTCCTGCTCACCATGAAATTCCATGTTGTTCCGCAGCATCTCCTCTGTCTCTAACCCGGCCCGGGCTGACTTCCGGGAGGTGTGACGGCGTCTCAGGACGTGATGACGTCAACGCGTTTCGCAATTACAGTTGCGTAGCTTCGTCTGGACGTATTGGGGCCTGCAGCGTCCCTTCTTATAGCGCAGCGCTACGCAGGGATCCCACCTCAATAGTTTTTTACTTAAAGGGACAGTATGTTCAAAGGTATTGTCCATGCGCAGTCTCATGAATGGTAATCTTGATTAAATAAAGGTGATAATTCTTATGTAGTGATACAAAGTGGCAAGGTGGGGGAGGGGGGGAGGGAAACTTGTAACGGAATATAAAGGAACTAGGATCAAGACAAAAAGTAGGACAAAAAATAGGACAAAAAATAGGCAGACAAACGGGAGACCAGACATATAGATGGACATCAAGAGCCTCAATGCAAAACATCTAACCATATGGGTAGGTGTAAGATATATAGTAAACCGGCATGGCTATGAGGATGCGTGGGGAAATGTAGGTGTCCCCAGGATGTATGTCAGAAAATGTGTCCATAAAAAGGGGGGGGGGGGGTGTTTGTTGTAAACCCAAACCCCATGAGTTAAGCCTACGGATGTATCATGTCGTGTTGGGTGGTTTGGAGACACTGGTGTAGGCACGTGGAGGGTGGGGAGGCCCTGTATAGTGTAATGATGGCATTGAAAATAAAATAAAAAATAAAGAGATGCATGTTGGATAATACATAATAGAAAATAACTAGATAAAACCAAATTAATAAATCACGGGGTCATGATTTATACCATGTGCAGGGATGGTGGGACTCCCAGAGGCATGCCGTGCATGGGGAACAGCAAGGATGGAAGAGGTAACGGTCCTCGGGTTCATTCCTCCAAGAATACTTGGAGGTTCAACTCGGTGTTCATACCAAGTGGATATAGACTTTTAAGGCGATAAATCCACCATTTTTCTTTCTGCAGCAATACGCGGTTGAAGTCGCCGCTTCTGGGGGATAGCTTCAGCATATAGATTCCCTTCACGGTCATGCCTCTGAGGCTGCCACCATGGAACAGGGAGAAGTGTTTCGCCAGTGGCTTTTCTGTGTCCCTGGCCTTGATCTCACGCATGTGTTCCCCTATTCTAACCCTTAATTGGCGTTTGGTTTTGCCAATATATAATTTCCCGCAAGGGCAGGTAATGATATAAATCACCCTGGTAGAGGCACAATTAATGAGGTCCCGAATTTCAAATTCGTTCTCTCCACATGCATCGTGAAATTTGCTGGTTCGATCTACATAGGGGCAGATCTGACAGTGGCCGCATTTGAACATGCCCTTACTGCGTGGATAATCAGATAGCCACGTCTCATCCATTTCATTTTTGTATTCTGATTTAACAAGGAGATCTCCCAGATTCTTTGCCCTTCTAGCCACCATGCTGGGGGATGGACCAACTATTTTAGCTAGTCCTGGTGTGCCTGTCAGAACGCCCCAGTGTTTACTGAGTATATCACGGACCGTGTCCCATTGGACCCCATATTGTGTGATCACTCTTGTGAATCCATTATACGTGTTCTTATTGGTGCCCGTCCTCTTTTTAGGGGTAATTGTCAACAGATCCTCCCTATTGCGGCCCGCTACTTTATTTTTAGCCCTTCTAAGCTGATTGTGGGTATAGCCACGTTCCCTAAATCTTTTGTAGAGATCTTTACTTTCATTGCTATAGTCCGTGGATCTCGAACAATTACGTTTAAGACGGAGAAATTGTCCCACTGGTATGCCATCTTTGAGCCACCTGGGATGGTGGCTATCTGCTTGCAGGAGGGTGTTAGCTGCCGTCTCCTTGCGGAAAGTACAGGTATGGATGGTGCCCCCCATGATAGAAATCCACAGATCGAGGAAAGAAATCCTAACTTGGCTGGCGGTAAATGTCAACCGAATGTTTAGGTCATTGACATTTAATTGTTCCATGAATGTGTGGAGTTCCGGTAGGGTACCAGTCCATATCAAAAGAACATCATCGATGTACCTTAGCCATGTGTGCACATGGCCAAGGTACATCGAGTTAGGGTATACAATTCTCTCCTCCCAGAAGCCTAGATGTAAACATGCATATGCTGGAGCCCAGGAGGCACCCATAGATGTCCCCTTGATTTGCTGATAGAATTTGCTCAAAAATTGGAAACAATTATTTTCCAGGGCATATTTCAATAACTCTAAGATGAATTCGTTTTGATGGGCACAACCTGGAAAGTAATAAGAGAGGTATTCCTCCGCCGCACATAACCCGCAGTTGTGGGGAATCGATGTATATAGAGATTCAACGTCCATTCCTACGAGCCAGGCGTCGTTGGGTATTCTTAAACCTTTTATCTTGACCAGGACATCTCTAGTGTCCTGGACATAGGACCTGAGGTATGTGACCATATCTTTTAAGAGGGAATCAAGGTATTTCCCGATTTTATCCAATGGTCCCTTGACGGCGGACACTATGGGCCTACCGGGGGGGTTTTTTAGATTTTTGTGGACTTTGGGGATGATATAAAAAATTGGTAAATTATATTCATCCACTTTTAGGTACTCATATTCTCGGTTACTCAAAAGGCCCTCTTCTTTGGCATATTTTAATTTCTCATTCAGGGTTTGTGCTATCACGGGAAAAGGATTATCTTCCAATACTCTGTATGTATGGATATCTCCAAGCAATCGTTTAACTTCATTTTCATACATCTTGTTATTGAGAAGCACAACATTTCCACCTTTGTCGCTTCTCTTAATTATTATGCCCTTGGCGTCTTGCAATTCTTTGAGTGCTACCCGGTCCTTTTTAGTAAGATTGTCACTCCCTCTTTGTATCCAATCCACTTTACCGAGATCTGTTTTAATTAACTCCTGAAAGAGGCTGAGATATTTATTTTTACCAAAGTGGGGCATATTCATGGATTTAATGGTGAGATTGGTCTTCCGCAGGGTCACAGTCTCATTGGTGTCTTGTCCCTCATTCTCCTCTAAGAGGGAACTGAGGATGTCTAGTGCTTCCTCCTCCTGTTCTTCTAAGGTGGTGGTTTCTGTAGGAAGTGTACTGTCAGTGTTGTATAGGGATCAGTAATATACCTTGCGCAAGAATAACACTATGTCCTTGTACACCGTGAATTCATCCATGTCATCCGTTGGAGAGAAAGACATGCCTCTATCTAATAATTTAATATGTCTGTCCGTAAGTTGAAAGTCAGATAAATTAATGACTTTCATATCGTCATCTACAGTAGGGCTCTGTCTACTCAGCGTTGGCGTCGGTCTTTTTGGCTCCGTGTCTTTGTCCCTCCCTGGGTATTCCCCCTTTTGTCTTGTGTCCTTTTTGGAGATGTCGTTTTGGGAGGATGTGGTAGAGGTTGTTGGTCTAAATCGACCCCCTCCTCCTCCCCTGGCACTAAAAAAGTCACAGATTTATTAGATGTCTCCCCATCCCCTTCAGTCTGATGTCCGTCTGTGTCAGAGCGGGATCTATGTCGTTGAGTACGCTTCCTTGATCTACTCCTACCTCGTTGGATGGTTAAATCGAAGATTTCCCCTCTCTCCCAGTCGTTAAGGTCCCTCCTAAATTTAGATTGTTTAGTGATCCTTAAATTATGCTGGGTTTTCTCAATTTCTTTTTTGAGAAGATCGTTCTGTTTTAGGAATTCATCTGATTCCTTAAATGGATCAAGGCCTTCTGTACTCTCATCTATTAATTTATTGAGTTCCGTGAGCTGTATTTTTTCTTCTTCTATTATAAGTTTAATTATACCTAAACCATGTTCTATACATGTTTTCCATTTTTCCAAAAAACGGTCATTATGCAGATGTTCTGCTGGAACAACTCTGTCTCGTAAACCTCGTGGGATGATTCCATGTTGTATGTAGGATTCAAGGAAGCATACATCCCATTTCCTATTTAAATGTCTCGTTATTAACTTTTTATGCTCTTTGAAGCGATTCTTTACCTCCTCTTCATCATTGAGTATCAAGGGTGCGTCCTTAAGGAAAGCATCCTGGATATCCTTGTCAAAATCATCCCCTAGTACATAAGCCATATGAAAAAGTAAATGGTGGTAACCATAGAGTGATCAAGAATACAAAAAAATGGAGGAGACTGCGTATGTAAGAAACTGTTGCTGTAAGGGGTATCAAGAAACCAAATTTATACTGCACAAGTACAGAATTATATTCCCTATAAAAAGGTAAGATCACTAGGATCTAAAGAAATACTGTTCATAACAAAAAAAGGGGAGGAATAGGGAAAATGGGCTAAGTATGACAAGTACCACTGGGGGCACCGAAGAATCTCCTCAGATCTTGCTTGTCCAGTGTGGACCGTGTCACTCTGGTCGGAGCAATATAAATATACAAAAAAACCTGGTGTGTTCCTGTCAAGACCGGCAGAAACCAGAAGACCATATGAGTGACACTACATACAAGAAAAGAAGGCCTAATTTATAAAGAAGTAAATTTTATTTTCTATACAAAAAACAAGACAATATAGTCAAAAATGATCCAAAATTGGATCAATCAAGTATATGTGGCATGTGCAGTTATAAAAACACCATGTAATTCATCCTTGCCACTGATGAATACGTGGTGCAGCAACAAATAGGACAATACAAAAACACTGAACAGAAAAATACAGACAACATGAAACAGTGCGTCCGGACGCCGAAAATCTATGTGTGGAAGACCTGCACACTGTGGGCATAAGTGTGCGCAGTATGCAGTGACTGCTTAAGGATCAGGAAATCCACACATAGATCCCGGGATGGCTCGAGCCCACAGTGGGGGACGGGGAGGTGGAAAGGAGGAGGGATGGGGAAGATGGAATGGAGAGAATACAATAAATGCACACTGTGGATAGCAATGTGAAGAACAAAACAGCTGTAGTATATCCTGACTGTATTGAGGACTAAGTTGGAAGAATATCTTTAGTAACAGCAGCAAAGTTCATCTCTTCATGGGCAATGAGAAATTCAAGCAGGAAGACACAGGAAGAACTTCTGGCATATATGTGGATTTGATAACACCGCAGAAATGTTAAACCGCACGGAACTGAGTTCACTTAATGGTGGTATATATGTTAATCGACCCGACCTGTACCAGCATCTATATACAGGATAAACATCAAAGTTCACTGTGTGCTCCAACGTATTTAGATACCTTCATGGGGATGGCTGTGGAGTGGACCTTTTGGGCTGGGTGTCCACAGTGAATTAACTGCCTGATAGAAGTCCCATTCGATACAACTCTCAAGGGGATTTTTTTGGGGCTGTAATCAGCTCTCAAAGCAGAAAATGTTCCGGTAATATCCCCTAAACAAATATGTCTGTCCCAGAGAATAAGAAGTGGGTAGTACCTGGCAGTGTTCAGTATCCGTGTTGATGCTGCTAAATGTTGGTAGGTCCGTGTTGGTTCCCTGAGTTTAGCATTTTCGTGCATTCTCCTGCTCACCATGAAATTCCATGTTGTTCCGCAGCGTCTCCTCTGTCTCTAACCCGGCCCGGGCTGACTTCCGGGAGGTGTGACGGCATCTCAGGACGTGATGACGTCAACGCGTTTCGCAATTACAGTTGCGTAGCTTCGTCTGGACGTATTGGTGGGGCCTGCGGCGTCCCTTCTTATAGCGCAGCGCTACGCAGGGATCCCACCTCAATAGTTTTTTACTTAAAGGGACAGTATGTTCAACGGTATTGTCCATGCGCAGTCTCATGAATGGTAATCTTGATTAAATAAAGGTGATAATTCTTATGTAGTGATACAAAGTGGCAAGGTGGGGGAGGGGGGGAGGGAAACTTGTAACGGAATATAAAGGAACTAGGATCAAGACAAAAAGTAGGACAAAAAATAGGACAAAAAATAGGCAGACAAACGGGAGACCAGACATATAGATGGACATCAAGAGCCTCAATGCAAAACATCTAACCATATGGGTAGGTGTAAGATATATAGTAAACCGGCATGGCTATGAGGATGCGTGGGGAAATGTAGGTGTCCCCAGGATGTATGTCAGAAAATGTGTCCATAAAAAGGGGGGGGGTGTTTGTTGTAAACCCAAACCCCATGAGTTAAGCCTACGGATGTATCATGTCGTGTTGGGTGGTTTGGAGACACTGGTGTAGGCACTTGGAGGATTGGGAGGCCCTGTATAGTATAATGATGGCATTGAAAATAAAATAAATAAATAAAAAATAAAGTTGTGGATGAGCCTATGCAATGTGACTTTATAAGGGAGAGACGTCAGTCGCTGTTTGCGACAGTTGCATGCACTGCCATTCGGGGACCTGAGAAACATTTATGTAAAATGTGTATTAATGGTAGAAATGTTGATGTGTTGCTGGATTCAGGTAGCCTGGTAACATTGATAAAAGCTGAATTAGTTACTACAGAGGTCTCTGGGAATAACAAGGTGGCTGTTATTTGTGTGCATGGGGACACCCGAGAGTATCCTGTAACTTCTGTGTTTTTTGAGACCCCCAAAGGTAACCTCTCTCATCAGGTGGGGTTAGTGTCTCACTTACCACATGATGCCATTGTGGGAAGGGATTTTCCAAAGTTCTGGGAACTCTGGGATTGTCCTGAACCCCCCACTGGTGCCCCTATAGACCAGGAAAATGACCAGAATTCCTCTGAGAGTGGTGAGGACTCTCCCGAATTTCCCTTGTCAGTATTGGCGGGGGAAACTCGAGAAACTGGGGAGGAGCCAACCTCCTCAGATGAAAACACGCCGTCTGTGGAGTTTTCGGATCTTGAGGTTCACAGGGAAAATTTTGCCACAGAACAGTTAAAAGACCCCACCCTAATAAAGGCACGGGAAAATGTGGTAAAAATAGATGGCGAGTTAGTGAACCCAGATAAGACTTGCACTTACCCGTACTTCACTGTGGAAAGGGACCTGCTGTATCGAGTGGCTCAAAGGGCAGAAGAAATCATTGAGCAACTTGTGGTGCCCAAACCTTACAGGAAGTTAGTGTTAGAATTGGCCCATGGGCACATTCTGGGAGGTCATCTGGGGACCGAGAAAACCAGAGAGAGGGTATTGCAGAGATTTTATTGGCCTGGGGTCATGAAGGAAACAGAAAATTATTGTTCCTCCTGCCCTGTGTGTCAGAAGTCGGCACCTATGCCACATTTCCGTAACCCGCTGGTACCTCTTCCTATCATTGAGGTCCCCTTTGAGAGGATCGCAATGGATTTGGTAGGTCCGATAATGAAGTCCGCTAGGGGGCATCAGTACATTTTGGTTATATTGGACTATGTTACCCGGAAGCAATTCCTCTTTGAAATACCTCGGCCAAAACCATAGCCAAAGAGCTATCTCTTGTTTTTTAGCCGCGTGGGTATTTGTAAGGAACTGCTTACGGACCAAGGTACACCCTTTATGTCCCGTGTTATAAAAGAACTATGCAAGTTGTTTAAAGTAACACAATTGCCTACATCTGTGTATCACCCCCAAACAGATGGGTTGGTTGAAAGATTCAACAAAACCCTAAAACAAATGTTAAAGAAGGTGGTGGATAGAGATGGAAAGAATTGGGACTGTCTAATACCTTATCTGATGTTTGCCATTAGGGAGGTACCCCAATCCTCTACGGGTTTCTCACCCTTCGAGTTGCTCTATGGGAGACACCCAAGAGGGCTGCTGGATATCGCCAAGGAAACTTGGGAAAATGATAGTTCTCCCCACAGGAGTGTGATTGAGCATGTCGCCCTGATGCAAGATAGAATTGCACAGGTAATGCCAATCGTAAAGGAACATTTGGCCCAAGCGCAGTTGGCACAGCAGAGAGTGTACAACCGTGGGGCCAAGACCCGTACTTTTTCCCTGGGGGATAGGGTCTTGGTGCTAGTCCCTACGGTTGAAAGCAAATTTCTGGCCAAATGGCAAGGTCCATATGAAATAATTGAAAAAATGAATGAGGTGAACTACAGGGTCAGACAGCCAGGAAGGGGAAAGCCGGAACAGATCTATCACATCAATCTGCTGAAAGCCTGGAGGGATAGGGAATCCCTAGTCGCAGAGACTTTGTCACAAGCCCAGTCCGATTGCTTAGTTCCTGAGGTTGGGATAGCAGTCACCTTATCGAAACCCCAACAACAGGAGGTTAAAAAGTTTGTACTTCGCAACAAAGAGATTTTCTCTGAGCTGCCGGGACAAACATCTGGCGTAGAGCATGACATTATCACCCCGCCAGGAGAAAGGGTAAAACTAAAACCTTATAGAATACCAGAGGCCCGACGGGAGGCAATACGTGGGGAGGTTCAAAGGATGCTGGAATTGGGTGTGATAGAAGAGGCCCAGAGTGACTGGTCCAGTCCTATCGTACTAGTGCCCAAACCTGATGGGAGCTGGCGGTTTTGTAACGATTTTCGACAATTGAATAAAGTTACAAAATTTGACACCTACCCCATGCCGCGTATAAATGAGTTGATTGACCGGCTGGGAACAGCCCGATACATGACAACTCTTGATCTCATCAAAGGGTATTGGCAAATTCCCCTGGCCGAGTCAGCCAAGGAGAAAACTGCGTTTGTAACCCCAGATGGGGCATTCCAATATAAGAGAATGCCGTTTGGGTTACAGAATGCACCGGCAACATTCCAGCGGAAAATGGATAAGATTCTGAGGCCCCATCAGAAATATGCTGCAGCTTACCTGGATGATGTGATTATCCATAGCACAGACTGGGTCTCACATTTGCCAAAAGTGCAAGCAGTCCTAGACTCTATCCGGGAAGCTGGGTTTACAGCCAATCCAAAGAAGTGTACCATTGGACAGGAGGAGGCCAAATATCTTGGGTACACTATTGGGAGGGGGGTGATAAAACCCCGAGTCAATAAAGTCGAGGCCATACTGAGTTGGCCACGTCCCAACAGCAAGAAACAGGTACGAGCCTTTCTGGGAATTGCTGGCTATTATCGGCGATTCATTCCTCATTTTGCTTCTCAGGCTGTGCCCCTCACCAACCTGACAAAAGGGAAAGAGTCTGTCATGGTTAAATGGTCCCCAGAGGCTGAAGAAGCATTTCAGTCCTTAAAAACAGCCTTATGTAGCCAGCCAGTGTTGTACTCACCAGACTTCTCTAAGGACTTTATTGTACAAACTGATGCATCAGACGTTGGGTTAGGAGCAGTGTTATCCCAGGTCTGGAACGGGGAAGAGCATCCAGTCATTTACCTCAGCAGGAAGTTGAAGTCCCATGAGGTAAATTAGACAGAAAAAACCCCCTACTTTTGGGACTTTAAATAGATCACCACATTCCACAAAAGTTGTATATAAAAATGGTATATTTAATCAAATGCTAATAATGATCATGGGAGGTACATGTCCCTCTCTCTTTGGAATTTCGTCACACACTGAACTATCAGCTCCATCAAGAGCGATATTCACAGTAGAAATCCAACCACTCTCTGCTCCTGATGAAGGTTCCCATATTCGGGGAACTGGAAATGCGTTGAGTATTGGGGGGTCATTTACCTCCACGAAAGCTCCAGTATCACATTTCTGTTTTTTTGTAAAGTGTTTTTGTTTTTTGTTTGTGAATACTTTGTTTGTATTGTTATGTACACGTTGCACTGCGTACCCTGTCATTTGGACAACTAGGTGATCATTATTAGCATTTGAATAAATATACCATTTTTATATACAACTTTTGTGGAATGTGGTGATCTATTTAAAGTCCCAAAAGTAGGGTTTTTTTTTATGTCTAGATCCAGGGATGAGACCACCACACAACATCCTTACCAATAGGGGAGCATGCCTTAACCTTTTTCCATGAGGTAAATTACGCCACGATTGAGAAGGAATGTTTAGCGGTAAAATGGGCTCTAGATTCCCTTCGGTACTATCTGCTAGGTAGGCACTTTGACTTGGTGACTGATCACGCTCCTTTGAAGTGGATGGCTCAAAACAAGGAGACCAATAGAAGGGTAAATAGGTGGTTCCTGGCCCTACAGGAATTCAACTTTACAGTTAAGCATCGCCCTGGTGTTAAAATGGGGAATGTGGATGCTTTGTCTCGCATACATGCGTGTCTGACTGCTTGTGTTACAACCCCAAGGTTGAAACAAGAGGGGGGGGTATGTGACAGCAGGCAGGTAAAATCACCTGGTTGTATTCAGGATGGAAAATATGTATGCCCTAGATTCAGGCTTTATGCAGACTTATACCACTAGAGGGGAAGAGTTAATGAGCCCAGCTGAAGTAAGTGGGCTCATTAAGACCTCTACAAAAAACCCCAGCATGCTTAGGGAGATGCTCCATCCTGGAACCAGTTTTGTGTTTGTATAGACTGGGGAGTGTGACTTCTGTTCTGTGCGGTGAGTTAATGCCTGTGTGGCAAACCTCTACAACAGAGATAGGGACTGGTGCAGCACAAGGCTGCACTCAGTTGATAGACAGGGCATCTACATGTGTAGTAAGAGGTCAAGCTGACCAGGATTTCTTTTCATGTTTTTTTTTTTGTTTGGCTGCTATATTTTCCATTGCATGTAGCATAAATAAACCGCACCTTTTGTTTTTTTCACCTACAACGCTGTCTGCCATGCCTGATTGTGTGTTGTGAACCCATCCAGGGGGTCACACACACCCGCTGCCGAACTAACCCCTCACAATATATATATATATATATATATATATACAGACACACACACACACTCTTGTGGTAGAGCCTGTATGGTAGCACTTCATGAATGGCAGAAGTGGTCAGAGGGAGATATTTCCCATCTCCCTGCCTGCACACAGAGTGATAATGCAAATAATAATTCAAAATATTTTAAATCCATTTTGCAATCCCAGGAAAAATCCAAGAAAGTGATGATGATAATTTTGTATTTTTCCTGGGATTGCAAAATGGATTTAAAATATTTTGAACACATATGAATTTTTGATGCATGCACTTTACTAATGAATAATATTTTCTTGCACTAAGCACTTTTTGTTCACTGTCAGCACACCGATTTTTTTTTTTTCTTTTACACTTCTTTTAACAGAATTTGCACTTTAATTGTTTTCATAGAAACAAATCATTTTTGTATAATGAATTTTATGCAATGGATTGAATGTATTTCACACGTGTACAGTAAGGGATTAGGTTAATAGCAGTGGGTTCACTATCACCAGATTGTGGGATTATAGATTTGCGCTGCTTGCTTCTTTTTTCTTGTCAAAAATAGAGACTTGCACAACTCTGGCTAAAGACTTGCGGGGTTCGTGCTGTAGACTTGCAGGGTTTGTGCTGTAGACTTGCAGGGTTTGTGCTGTAGACTTGCGGGGCTCGTGCTGTAGACTTGCGGGGCTCGTGCTGTAGACTTGCGGGGCTCGTGCTGTAGACTTGCGGGGCTCGTGCTGTAGACTTGCGGGGCTCGTGCTGTAGACTTGCGGGGCTCGTGCTGTAGACTTGCTGGATTCTTGCTGAGCCTTGCAGGGCTCTTGCTGTAGACTCATCACTGCAAATTTGCTGTTGCTAGAGACTTGCCACGCACATTTGCTACAAATTGGAAAAGCGTCAACTAGAACTTGTGCTTCAAGTGCTCTGCAAGTGTACAACTAGCCAGGGAAGATGTGCAGCAAGTTCACAAGACTTACAATTCAATACTGCCACAAATGTGTGGCAAGTTATCCTTGCTATCTGGGTATACCTTCCTACTTTGCCCTACGACTTAATTTCTGACTTCCAAGCGACTTCAATGAACGGGATCTGACTTTGATCCGACTATACCAGGCCCTTTTAGTCTGGTATGGATTTTGAGGGTCGTCCCCCTTCAGACCCTTATCTGAGCACGCAGTCCGGCAGGTCAGGAAAGGCCCTGAGCAGTGACTTTACAAGGGACAGGGTCTCATTGGTCATCACCAGATGGCCATGCCCCATAGCTATATAAGAAATGGCAGACAGCAGGAGCCGGCACAGCATCGGGAGCTAGCGTCGGGAGAAGACATCAGCAGAGGGAGAAGAACCGGCAGAAGAACCAGAGGATGAAGACATCAGAGGAGGGAGAAGAATCGTCAGAAGAACCAGAGAAAAAAGACATCAGCGAAGGGAGAAGAACCGGAGGGAGAAGACATCACCGGAAAAACCTGTGTACTGTTTTTATGTATTTTGACACTTTTTTGGGTGAATGAGTAAGGGTACAATGTATCCCCTACTCCTTTACATAGGGGGGCGGGAATTGAGGGCCACCTTGTTAAAGGGGGCTTCCAGATTCTGATAAACTCCCTGCCCGCAGACCCCCAAAACCACCTCCCAGGGTTGTGGGGATGAGGCCACTGGATTTTATTCCCTTTTTTTTTGCAGGGACAAAAAATCCATCACTTTCCCCCTGTCAAAATGGAGCACTGCCTTGTTTACATAGGCAGAGCTCTGACCTGTGTCTCTGCCCGACGATTGGCGGGTGCCGGCGAACATCCATTGCCCAGCACCCGCAGATTGTGCGTGGTTAAAGCAACAATACAATATTCTCAAGACATAAGAGCTTCACATAGTGTTTACAGTGGGAGTCACTCACAACCAGGAGCCAGAGAACAGACAAAAAACTGGCCACATTCCTACTCACAGAATTGAGTGAGATCCCACTCATGATTAAAACCAACTGGAATCCTTGTCTGTAAGTGGAATATCCAGAAAACTTCCCACTTACACAATAATAAAAACATATCACCTCAGCTCCTAGGGGTTACAATTTTTTCCATGCTCTGAATCTGTAAGACTAGAGTCACTGCAATGGACCTCATTGAAATGTTTCACAACAATGGTTGCATGTTTTTTCAATATTATATACAAACCAGCTTTGGCTGAACAATACTTCTCCATAAGCTGTCTGTCGATGGTGTGAAATTGGTAGGTGAGCATACTTATAGCTCTGAACTGTCCCTGATTTCTAGGGACTGTCCATCTTTTGGAACAAAGCCCCCTGTCTTTCTTTCCTCCTCATTTGTCCACCATTTTTTGACCGATATATCTACAGGTATAAAAATACACTATTTATCTATCAAAAAGTGTTATATAATACTGTACCTTTCAATTTCTCAACTGCTGTATCTGTAACCTTCAAAAGCATGTACAGTAAAACCTTGGATTGCGAGCAGAATTTGTTCCGGAACTGTGCTTGTAATCCAAAGCACTCATACTGTATATCATAAATTTCCTTATAAGAAATAATGGAAACTCAGATGACCATTTATTCATAAGTCCTTCAGTCTACAATCTATATTCTATATAAAAAGATTATAGCAATGTGATTTCAAGGCAACTTCGAGCCAATTTCAGTGAATGACTGGGTCATCGTCCTGTAATGTTGAATCTAAATCACATCAATTAAAGCGGAGTTCCACTCATTTAAAAGTCAGCAGCTATAAAAAGTGTAGCTGCTGACTTTTAATAAACAGACACTCACCTGACTCATGGTACAGTGATGCGGCCGCCCGAAGCCTCAATTCGTTCCCCTCCTCTCTGCTGCGCCGGCAATGCAAGTTTGCAAGCGGCGCATCGCGTTATGAATGGCCAAGCAATCTTCTGGGACCTGTGACGTGTCCCAGAAGATTGCAGGAAGGGGAGAGGTGACCTTCTTTCCGGCGCTGTGGCGTCAGGAAAGGAAGTGGGAGCTGGGTACCTGTGAAAACTAGGTACCCGCTCCCTCCCCCCCCCCAAAAAAAACTGGGAGAGTGATCAGCTTCTCCTGCCCCTCTGCTCCAGGAGTTCCCTGTCACCAACCGTGTGATGACAGAGACCTTGCCAATGACCGTGTAGAGGCAATGTTCCCTCACAGTTCTCCACGGGCCTTCTCCTGCAATTAAAACACTCCCCCCCCAGATGGGGGTGTTCTCCTGTGGCTGTCTAGCACTCCATACCTCATGTCACCCAGCCGACTACTCCTCCCCAGCAGCATGTGATCTTAGCTCATATGGGAGGCCTGTCCCTTGCCAACACCAGTTAGGGATTGGTCAGGGCTCCCACATGTGCTGTCTGCCACTCCAGCTCTAGGCCCTCCCCTCCAGAACATTCTCCCTGGAAGCCAGGGATGTGCCTCAGAACTGGAGCACAGGTGATCACACCCACTGCTGATACTCTAACCACTCCCAGCCCCCCAGATCAAAACAGACAGGCCCAGCTTGCAGCATAGGCCTGCCTAAATTTACCTGTGCTGGACAACCTAGTAAAATAACCATTACTAGCACCTGCCTTCTGGTAGAGGGTGCTACAATTGATTATAGAACAGCGCTGGGAAAAAATAGAATTGTTTTTAGTTGTTGCTTTCTCTGCTGGAAAGCATACATAAAGTCCTTATAGGTATACAATGCAATTATTCTACACATAAAATTGCATTTGGAAAACATCATTATTTGTTCATGTATATGCATAAAACATCATTTTATTTCAACAGCTGATTTATTTCTACATGTCAAGATGTTTTATTCAGTCTCTTTAAACTATAATCATGGTGCCTGTCTTTAAGAGATTTTTCACAATAATACAGATCAGGTTGCTTTGCTTTTTTGTGATGGAATTTAGTTGTTTACAGATACTCCCATTACACATATTATACTGAGAATGATCTTGAATAAATAAAATGACTACAGTAATAATTGCAATTAAATAAAAAAAAAAAAAAGGTATTATGTTTCCCCAGTTTCAGAGTGCCGTAGCCTCTGAAGCTATAGAAAAAGCAATCTATATACAACACATAAAAAAAAAATGAAGGCTTGCTTCATAGCTATGCATTGCATAACACACAGTAAAATGCATTTTTTATCCCTCATTACTGTAAATAACAAAGCGTGGCACTCTGTGCAGTGCCATGAATTTAGAATAGCACCCCTACTCACAAGTACAATACAGTTTAATGGAACAACATTGCAGTGCACCACAATGTATATGCTGTGTGTTGTAGTGTGCCGCATTAGGTAATGAGTCATTTTCTCCTCCATTGCTGTGCATACCTTTTATTCTAAACATATTAACGCATGAAATGCATCACATCAATGCACTGCATTGAAATGGGATAATGTGAATGGGTAGTATGAAGGGGGCCTAAAGGATCAGTTTTTACCCCCCTTCCCACCACCACAGCATCAGCTGTTTATCAGTCATCCCCACTGCACCTCACAAGGACTTTTATCACACTCTGCACTAGCTGATGCTGCACCATCACACACTTCACTCGCTGACAAAATACTGAGCATACATTTGTCCTTGTTGACTGCACACCTATACCCACTTTTTTACTTACGGTACCTACACTAATGTGCAATTTTGCACCTACTGACAATGAGCCCCTTTTCACTTGCCAACATCTTCGAGCACTTCTGCACCGCCAACATTATACCCACAATGACATGCAATGACGTGCACTTCTACATTTACTAACACCACATATCCACGCATTTCTGCACTAGCCAACACCACAGCTACGTGCGCATTTGCATTTGCTGACACTACACCAGCGACTTCTGCACTTGTCACTCTGCAAGATGTGTCTCTTTTGCAGTCACTAAGACTGCAACAACAAGCATTTGCATTTACCAGTATCACAGTTAAAGTGATTGTAAAGGATGTTTTTTTTTTTTTTTTTTTAAATAATAAAATATATCATACTTGCCTCCACTGTGCAGCTCGTTCTGCACAGAGTGGCCCAGATTATCCTCTTCTGGGGTCCCCCGTCGGCTCTCGCAGCTCCTCCCCACATCAGATAACCCCCTAGGAGCGCTCTCCCGAGGGGGTTACCTTGAGGGCGTGCTCCCGAGTCCAGCATTTGCATCCACAGACACGAATGCCGGACTCGGCCCCGCCCGCCCGGGGCCCGTGTCTTCGGATTTGATGGACAGCAGCGTGAGCCAATGGCTGCGCTGCTTTCAATCTATCCAATCAAGAGCCAGGATCCCGTGGAGAGAGGGACAGCACTTCCCTTCCAAAGAGATGAAGGGGCTCAGGTAAGTAAAATGGGGATTCTGGGGGGCCGGTGACTGTCAGGTGTTTTTTTTCACCTTTAATTCATAGGATGCATTAAGGTGAAAAAATACGAGGGTTTACAACCCCCTTTAAGTGCACTTCTGCACTTGCCAACACTGCAGCAGTGTACTTTTTTGCCCTAGACAATACTGCAACTATGTGCATTTTGGCACTCACCAACACTGCAATGATGCACACTTTTGTTCAACAAATAGACACAGTTTTGCTAGTACATTTGTAGGCAGGCAGAGGGTACTGCTGCCCCAGTGGGAAGTTAGGGGTTACCTGCATTCCCAGGTTTTCTGTCTTGGCTGTTTTTTCTTGGTTCTGTCTCTCCTATGTTCAATAAAAAGGGACAGGGGGCCCAGATCCAACCTGGGGGTGATGGTGGTGGTGGAGAGAAGTCACACACAGTCGGGGTGATGGTGGTGGTGGAGAGAAGTCACACACAGTCTATATGGGAGGAAGGACACAAACAGCCAGCAAGATGTAGGATTGCTGGGACTTGCAGTCCTACCTGAAGATGCCAATTCTTGGATTTTCCTTTAACCACTTCAGCCCCGGACCAATTGTCAGCTTAAGGACCAGAGGTCTTTTTTCAATTTCGCACTGCACTACTTTAACTGGTAATTGTGCGGTCATGCAATTTTGTAACGAAACGAAATTTGCGTCCTTTTCTTCCCACAAATAGAGCTTTCTTTTGATGGTATTTGATTGCCTCTGTGATTTTTATTTTTTGCGATATAAACGGAAAAAGAGCGAAAATTTTGAAAAAAAAAGAGATTTTCTACTTTTTGTTATAAGAAAAATCTAATAAACTCAATTTTAGTCAAACATTTGGGCCAAAATGTATTCAGCCACATGTCTTTAGTAAAAAAAATGCCAATAAGCGTATATTGATTGGTTTGCGCAAAAGTTATAGCGTCTACAAACTAGAGTACATTTTCTGGAATTTACACCGCTTTTAATTTATGACTGCCTATTTCATTTCTTGAGGTGCTAAAATGGCAGAGAAGTACAAAACCCCCCCAAATGACCCCATTTTGGAAAGTAGACACCCCAAGCTATTTGCTGAGAGGCATGTTGAGCCCATTGAATATTTTTTTTTTTAGTCCCAAGTGATTGAATAAAGACAAAAATAAAAAATAATTTTTTTTTTCTTCAAAAAGTTGTCACTAAATGATATATTGCTCACACATGCCATAGTTATATGTGGAATTGCACCCCAAAATACATTTTGCTGCTTCTCCTGAGTATGGGGATACCACATGTGTGGGACTTTTTGGGAGCCTAGCCGCGTACGGGGCCCCGAAACCCAAGCACCGCCTTCAGGATTTCTAAGGGTGCAAATTTTTGATTTCACTCCTCACTACCTATCACAGTTTCGAAGGCCATAAAATGCCAAAATAGCACAAAACCCCCCCAAATGACCCCATTTTGGAAAGTAGACACCCCAAGCTATTTGTTGAGAGGCATGGTGAGTATTTTACAGCTCTCATTTGTTTTTGAAAATGAAGAAAGTAAAGAAAAAAAAAATTTTTTTTTTTTTTTTTTTCAATTTTCAAAACTTTGTGACAAAAAGCGACATCTGCAAAATACTCACAATACCTCTCAGCAAATAGCTTGGGGTGTCTACTTTCCAAAATGGGGTCATTTTGGGGGGTTTTATGCCATCTGGGCATTCCATGGCCTCCGAAACTGTGATTGGCAGTGAGAAGTGAAATAAAAAAATTACTCCCTTAGAAAGCCTGAAGGCGGTGCTTGGTTTTTGGGGTTCCGTACGCAGCTAGGCTCCCAAAAAGTCCCACACATGTGGTATCCCCGTACTCAGGAGAAGCAACAGAATGTATTTTGGGGTGTATTTCCACATATGCCCATGACATGTTTGAGCAATATATCATTTAGTGACAACTTTTTGTAAAAAAAATATATATATTTTTTTTTTTTCATTATTCAATCTCTTGGGACAAAAAAAAAAAATATTTAATGGGCTCAACATTGCTCTCAGCAAATAGCTTGGGGTGTCTACTTTCCAAAATGGGGTCATTTGGGGGGGGTTTGAACTGTCCTGGCATTTTATGCACAACATTTAGAAGCCTATGTCACACGTCACCCACTCTTCTAACCACTTGAAGACAAAGCCCTTTCTGACACTTTTTGTTTACATGAAAACATATTTTTTTTTTGCAAGAAAATTACGTTGAACCCCCAAACACTATATATATTGTTAAAGCAAAGGCCCTACAGATTAAAATGGTGGGTGTTGCATTTTTTTTTTTCCACACAGTATTTGCGCAGCGATTTTTCAAACGCATTTTTTGTGGAAAAAATACACTTTTTTTTATTTTAATGCACTAAAACACACTATATTGCTCAAATTTTTGATGAAATAAAAAATATGATCTTAGGCCGAGTACATGGATACCAAACACGACATGCTTTAAAATTGCGCACAAACACGCAGTGGCGACAAACTACATACATTTTTAAAAGCCTTTAAAAGCCTTTACATGATACCACATTAGATTCACGGAGGAGGTCTACTGCTAAAATTACTGCCCTCGATCTGACCTTCGCGGTGATACCTCACATGCATGCTGCAATTGCTGTTTACATATGACGCCAGACCAACGCTTGTGTACGCCTTTGCGCAAGAGAAGGGGGGGGCAGGGGTGCTTTTTTTTTTTTTTTTTTTTTTTTTTTTTTTTTTATTTATTTAGCTTTTTTATTCTATTTTTAAACTGTTCCTTCCATTTTTTTTCTTTGTTATGATTTTTATTGTTATCTCAGGGAATGTAAATATCCCCTATGATAGCAATAGGCAGTGACAGGTACTCTTTTTTTGAAAAAATTGGGGTCTATTAGACCCTAGATCTTTCCTCTGCCCTCAAAGCATCTGACCACACCAAGATTGGTGTGATAAAATGCTTTCCCAATTTCCCAATGGCGCGGTTTATATCCGGGAGGGGGGACATTCCCTCCCACTGCTTGTAAAAGCAGTCTAGAGGCTAATTACCCGCTAGAATTGCTTTTACATGAAAGCCGATCACTGGCTGAAAAGAATGATACCAAGATGATACCTAAACCTGCAGGCATCATTCTGGTATAACCATTCAAAGTCCAGCAACATACTGGACATATATTGTAATCTTTTTTTTTTTCATGCAGCCTCTTGGCTGAACGAAAAAAAGAGATTGATTGGTGGGTATGCCCACCATTAGAATACCTCCCTTCATCCACCCACTTCTAATGATGGGCATACATGCACCATTTATATATGCCGATGCATGGGGGCATCCTCCCGCAAAAGTTATGCCGTGTACACACGGTCGGAATTTCGACCGTATGTACGTGGCATTAGGAGCCAATCGCTCCTCCGCCCCCCCTGCTGCCCCCATGCTTCGGCACATATGCTCTTTTTTTTAACTGTGGTGGTGAAATCACCTCCTACAGCGTTGGAGTCGCGGCTTTATGTATCGTGGGAGCAAACGCTGTTGCTGTCAAGATAAATAAATCCGCGCTGCAACTGAATGGCGCACCTGAAAACAAAAAAATGCTTAACACTAAAACACAGTAAACAAAATTACATACCTGAAAAGCAAGCATGATAAAACATGATAAAACATAATAAAACATTGCAGAATAGAATGGAGTAAAAAAAGAGCAACAATAGAGAGAGAGAGAGAACAATAAAACGACAACTATTTTTGTTTTTTTTATTTTTTTGAGATTCACAGGTAAAAAAGCTCCTGACTGTTAGCGACTGAATCAAAACGCTACCACAAAAAAAATGTTAGCGATCGCAGGGATCAGGCCTGACTCTGCGAACGCTGCAGTTATGTGTGCTTAGTGTTTTGTAAGTGACAGTGATCTATCGATCCTGCACGTGGGTGGGGTGGGGTGGCCTGGGCGGAGGGGGAAAACGCAGGTGCTAGCAGGTATCTGGGCTGATCCCGCTAACAATGCGTTTTTTTGGAACCCTAAACTGCTGGGACGCTAGTATAGATCTGATCAGATCAGATATTGATCTGTTCAGATACTATACCACTAAGGGAGGTGTATGCTTTGCGCGTGGGTGTTTGCGGTACTGGCACTAACCTGGGGCGACGCAGACCTTATTTGACCCTAAAACCTAATTGATATCACCCGCCGGGCGATCAGGGGGTTAAAACCGTTATTGGGTAATAAATGGCGGGTGCCCTGACAGTATAAAAAACAAGCTAACTAACCAGCGTCACCCGTAACAGTAATACAAAAAAAAAACTGGTTACCTAGCGACACTAATGCAGCGATCAGAAAAACGATCGCTTAGTGACACTGGCAAAAGGGGGTGAAAGGGTTAACTAGGGGCAATCAGGGGGTTAAACCTTTATTAGGTAATATATGGGGGTACCTGACGCTATATAAAAACCTGACGGGGAACCTAAATAACGAAATAACTAACTGGCTAACCAGCGTCACCAGTGACATTTTATACGGTGATCACTGGTGAAAGGGTTAACTCTAGGGGCAATCAGGGGGTTAAAACCTTTATTTAGGTTGTAATATGGGGGTACCTGACCTATAAACCTATTTATGAACCTATATAAACATGGCGGTTAACCTAAAAAAAAACTGGTTACCTAGCGACACTAATGCAGCGATCAGAAAAACGATCGCTTAGTGACACTGGCAAAAGGGGGTGAAAGGGTTAACTAGGGGCAATCAGGGGGTTAAACCTTTATTAGGTAATATATGGGGGTACCTGACGCTATATAAAAACCTGACGGGGAACCTAAATAACGAAATAACTAACTGGCTAACCAGCGTCACCAGTGACAGTTATACGGTGATTACTGGTGAAAGGGTTAACTCTAGGGGCAATCAGGGGGTTAAAACCTTTATTTAGGTTGTAATATGGGGGTACCTGACCTATAAAACTATTTATGAACCTATATAAAACATGGCGGTTAAAATAAAAAAAAAAAATGGTTACCTAGCGACACAATGCAGCGATCAGAAAAACGATCGCTTAGTGACACTGGCAAAAGGGGGTGAAGGGGTTAACTAGGGGCAATCAGGGGGTTAAACCTTTATTAGGGGGGGGGGGGGTAGGGGGCTACCTAGGACCTAAAACTAACTGCCCTGACAGTTATTACAGTCACACTGACACTAAATGCAGTGATCAGTAAATAAATGATCACTGCAATTAGTGACACTGTGACTGGGGGGGGAGGGGGTGATCTGGGGGGTGATCTGGGGGTGACCGGGGCGTGGATTGTGTGCCTATGTGTACTGGTGTCAGTGTACTGTTTGTGCACTAACCTTTACATCTTCTCTGCTCGGCGTTCCGGTCACATAGACCGGCGCACCGAGCGTGACATCACTTCCGCCTTCCTGTCTATACAATAGACAGGAAGGGGAAGCTTTTCATTCGCCAGGAGCGATCGCGAGGGGGTGGCCAGAAACCACTGGCCGTCCCCTCGTCCCGGATCGCTCCTGAAGCGATGCCGACCGTCCCCGCCGGCGGAGGGGGGTCCGATCGGACCCCCCAACCGCCTGAAGAATGGCACGTACAGGTACGTGGTTCTGCCTGTACGTGCCATTCTGCCGACGTATATGGCCCCTCCCTCCCGCTGAGTACATGGGGCGGTCGGCAAGTCACTGGCTGTGATTCAAGATATGTATGTATATATATATATATATATATATATATATATATATATATATATACAGTGGTGTGAAAAAGTGTTTGCCCCCTTCCTCATTTCCTGTTCCTTTGCATGTTTGTCACACTTAAGTGTTTCGGAACATCAAACCAATTTAAACAATAGTCAAGGACAACACAAGTAAACACAAAATGCAATTTGTAAATGAAGGTGTTTATTATTAACGGTGAAAAAAAATCCAAACCATCATGGCCCTGTGTGAAAAAGTGATTGCCCCCTAAACCTAATAACTGGTTGGGCCACCCTTAGCAGCAACAACTGCAACCAAGCGTTTGCGATAACGTGCAATGAGGCTTTTACAGCGTCCTGGAGGAATTTTGGCCCACTCATCTTTGCAGAATTGTCCTAATTCAGTTACATTAGAGGGTTTTCGAGCATGAACGGCCTTTTTAAGGTCATACCACAACATCTCAATAGGATTCAGGTCAGGACTTTGGCTAGGCCACTCCAAAGTCTTCATTTTGTTTTTCTTCAGCCATTCGGTGGTGGACTTGCTGGTGTGTTTAGGATCATTGTCCTGCTGCAGAACCCAAGTTCGTTTCAGCTTGAGTACACGAACAGATGGTCGGACATTCTCCTTCAGGATCTCTTGGTAGACAGCAGAATTCATAGTTCCTTTTATCACGGCAAGTCTTCCAGGTCCTGGAGCAGCAAAACAGCCCCAGACCATCACACTACCACCACCATATTTTACTGTTGGTATAATGTTCTTTTTCTGAAATGCAGTGTTCCTTCTACGCCAGATATACTTGGACACACACCTTCCAAAGAGTTCCACTTTTGTCTCATCGGTCCACAGAATGTTGTCCCAAAAGTCTTGGGGATCATCAAGATGTGTTGTGGAGAAATTGAGACGAGCTTTGATGTTCTTTTTGCTCAGCAGTGGTTTTCTCCTTGGAACTCTGCCATGCAGGCCATTTTTGCCCAGTCTTTTCCTGATGGTGGAGGCATGAACGCTGACCTTAACTGAGGCAAGTGAGGCCTGCAGTTCCTTGGACGTTGTTGTGGGGTCTTTTGTGACCTCTTGGATGAGTCGTCGCTGCGCTCTCGGGGTAATTTTGGGCGGCCGGCCACTCCTGGGAAGGTTCACCACTGTTCCATGTCTTCGCCATTTGTGGATAATGGCTCTCACTGTGGTTCGCTGGATTCCCAAAGCTTTGGAAATGGCTTTATAACCCTTTCCAGACTGATAGATCTCAATTACTTTCTTTCTCAATTGTTCCTGAATTTCTTTGGGTCTCGGCATGATGTGTATTTTTTAAGGATCTTCTGGTGGACCTTACTGTGTCGAGCAGCTCCTATTTAAGTGATGCCTTGATTGTGAACAGGTGTGGCAATAATCAGGCCTGGGTGTGGCTAGAGAAATTGAACTCAGGTGTGGACAACCACAGTTATAGTATGTTTTAACAAGGGGGGCAATCAATTTTTCACACAGGGCCATGATGGTTTGGATTTTTTTTCACCTTTAATAATAAACACCTTCATTTACAAATTGCATTTTGTGTTTACTTGTGTTTTTCCTTGACTATTGTTTAAATTGGTTTGATGTTCCGAAACACTTAAGTGTGACAAACATGCAAAGGAACAGGAAATGAGGAAGGGGGCAAACACTTTTTCACACCACTGTATATATATATATATATATATATATATATATATATGTATATGTATATATGTATATATAAATAATGTGTGTTAATGTGTGTGCATATACATGTATATATAATGTGCGTGTGTGTGTGTGTATGTATATATATATATATATATATATATATATATATATATATATAATGTAGGGGGACTCGTTATTTTTTTAACATTAACCACGCCGTCTGTCAGTGTATTAAGCGGTGATAATTTATCACCGCTTAATAAACTGACATCTCAGTGTTTAAGTGAATTTCTGGTACTGTAATCTCGTAAAGTCTCACGAGATTCCAGTATCAGGGGCCGTTCTCCACTGTTGGAAGCGTTTGTAGATCTCTTCACTCCTCCAAGGGTGAAGCGATCTACTCCGCTTCATAAATAGGCACACAAAGGAGAAAGATCTCCTCTGTGAATGCCGGAGAATGAAGAAGTGAATAGATTTCCCTTTTTCATAAATGGACACCTTTAAGTGAAGTGAAGTGCATGCACAGAGTCCATGTAAGTGCATGGCGGGACCCTATACCATTACTGGGAGTGAGGTAGTGGTGGTACGCTGGACAGATGAAGAGAGCATTGGCTCTGCATGTCCCTCCTAAATCGTTAAAGCGGTATTCCACCCTAAAGTGGAACTTCTGCTTTTCGGAACCCTCCCCCCCTCAGGTGTCACATTTGGCACCTTTCAGGGGGGAGGGGGGTCCAGATACCTGTCTAAAACAGGTATCTGCACCCACTTCCGGGCATAAACTCCCACGGGAGTTTACGCCACTTCCTGTCCCGGCGCGCTGTCTGCCGGGACACACACGTGTCCCGGCAGACAGCACTGGCGATTCTCATTGCGCTGCGCGACTCGCGGATGCGCAGTAAGGAACCGGGAAGTGAAGCCGCAAAGGCGACACTTCCTGATTCTCTCACCGAGAATGGCGCCGGCAGCAGCAGAGAGCCGAGTGTTTGATCGGCCTCTGCTGCCGACATCGCTGGAACCTGTGACAGGTAAGTGTCCATTTATTAAAAGTCAGCAGCTGCAGTATTTGTAGCTGCTGGCTTTTAAAAAAAAAATTCAGGTACAGTCCCACTTTAAGTATCCATGGGGATGCTTAATACATCAAGAGAGTTTACAAGAGCTTGTTCATGTTTGTCATCTGTCCAGGTCACGAGCGTGGCTCAAGTAAAAGTACCCCATATGTATGGCAGTGACCCCGTACAAAGTGCCCAATGTAGCCCAGAAGAACCCACCACAGGTCAGGCCTCTTGTAACTCTTGCTTGGTACCCGAGGAGGGAAAACATAGAGAACGTGATGACCACCCCAGCACCCCTTTCCAAATAAACATTGTTTTGCTTCTATAACCTGTTAAAGAGGAAGTAAAGCCTCTTTTAAAAAAAAAAAAAAAAAAACGGAACCTGCAAGGCAAAGGCATAATGAGCTAGTAGATACTAGCTCATTATGAATAACTTAACTGAGAACGAAGCCCCCGAAGCGACCCTCGTCCACGACCTCCGCCGCCGCCATCAATCCCGGAGTGACTTCCGGGGTCTCGCCGCTCCAGCGCTGTCATTCGCTGGAGCGGCGATGACGTCACTCAGCATGCTCAGTGCCCCTGTGCGTCGCTGTCTACGGCGCATGCGCCGTAGACAGCGATGCCTCTTTTTTTCTACATATCTCCTAAACCATGTAGGTTTAGGAGATATTTATTGGACCTACAGGTAAACCTTAATCTAGGCTTACCAGTAGGTCAAAGTGGTTTGTAAGGGTTTACAACCACTTTACCAACCAAACTTCCAAAAACCAGCAGTAATCACCAGAATAAATGTTTCCAAATTTTTTCCACAGTTCTTTTTCTTGGATGAAGCCTCAGAACGTGACCTCTGAATGACAATTATTTATGTTTACACTTCCTTTGTATTGCCAGCTGAAGCCAAGCGAGCGTTCTCTTATTGATATGCGTGGAGTGACACTAATACATTTTTAGAATCCTGCATAACGGTTTCTTTTACTCGGGATTTACTGCCTGATTAGCTGCTGTATACCCGCCTACACATTTCCTCCTGTATCAATGACACAAAAGATTTTAGACTCATGACTTACTAATTAGTTGCGTGCATTACCATCTGTCTGTAATTAAAAAAAGATGATAATTGTAGGTACATTAATTCTAATTTACTAGAATTAATAATTAAAAGACACTATTACGATTTTATAATACCTTGTCTCTTGTTTGTCAGAAACACATTTCAGAAAATGTTCTATTTACAAACAATCTTCTTCAATGGTAGAAAAACATGGATAACAAATATACCATTATGACTTAACCATAGTAACCAACATTGTCAAAAAATGTATAGGGACACTTTTTTGTCTGTAGGCGGAGTCCCATAATTAGGGGCGGGGCATTTGCTGTAGGCATAACATAGTGGGGGGAGGAAAAATGTGGCGCACAAAGCGATCCAAGACCAAAAATCGGCGTGGTTTAAACGAAATAGTGGGCATGGCTTAAAGGGGTGTGGTTAGAGTCTGAGATGAAAGAGGGATGGAGGAAGAAGAAAGAAAGAGAGGGAGAGAGAAAGAAAGATGCAGCTTGTTACTTGTCACCAGAGATGCAGCTTACTTGTCAACAAGATGCAGATTACTTGTCACCAGAGATTCAGCTTACTTGTCACCAGAGATTCAGCTTACTTGTCACCAGAGATTCAGCTTACTTGTCACCAGAGATGCAGCTTACTTGTCACCAGAGATACAGCTTACTTGTCACCAGAGATACAGCTTACTTGTCACCAGATATGCAGCTTACTTGTCACCAGATATGCAGCTTACTTGTCACCAGGGATGCAGCTTACTTGTCACCAGAGATACAGCTTACTTGTCACCAGAGATACAGCTTACTTGTCATCAGGGATGCAGCTTACTTGTCACCAGAGATACAGCTTACTTGTCACCAGAGATACAGCTTACTTGTCACCAGAGATACAGCTTGTCACCAGAGATGCAGCTTACTTGCCACCAGAGGTGCAGCTTACTTGCCTCCAGAGGTGCAGCTTACTTGCCTCCAGAGGTGCAGCTTACTTGCCTCCAGAGGTGCAGCTTACTTGCCTCCAGAGGTGCAGCTTACTTGCCTCCAGAAATGCTGCTTACTTGCCACCAGAAATGGAGCTTACTTGCCACCAGAGATGCAGCTTGCCACTAGAGGTTCGGGGTCGGCACTGGTGATACTGTCTCCGCCGACATTTTTGCAAAGAGTAGCTCTTGTGGAGGCCGAGGGTAACAAACAAGAGGCGGAGCCCGGGAGGCAATAAAAGCGGCTGCCAATAGAAATGTAGCTGCCGCCAACCCCCCACCCCACGGGCTGGCCCACAACCCAGGCTCCGCCTCTTGTTTCTTCCCTGCCTCGGCCTCAAGGAAAGCTGTTCTTCACAGAAATGGAGGTGACCCCTGATCTCTAGTGGCGGCGACAGGCGATTCATCACGTACACCGGGACAAAGCCAATTTCCTGTGAATTTTCCCGGTAAGACCGGGATTCACGTCTGAACACTGTGAATGTCCTGGGAAATCGGGACTGTTGGCAAGTATGCTTCACTTGCTGGATGCTTGTTCTTCATCAGTGACTGGGAATTCTCGAAAGACAAGCAACAGTGCCAGACAACTAGCGCTTTCAAAAGGAGGCCACTATGGGCTTGTTTATATTAACCTTGCCCTCTGAAGATCAGTCTACAGTGGATTGCTTTTCAAAAAGTATTTGACAGTTGGTGTTTTGACCCCTAAAAGCCTGCATGAATGCATTACATGTGGTTGCAACGCAGCCCAAATCACTTGAATGAGTTGTATCTGGTGAGTGGTACTACCTGCCATATGCGACAGAGTACAATTCTTGTCATGCCATAAAGCAAAGCTTTCTGGCCATGGCAAGTATACAGCCCCATCCATCTACCTTTGCTTAAAGGGAATGGTTGGAGGATGGTAAAAATGAGGCTCAACCGTCTGTTTTTACAGAAAAAAATTATATTATTTTTTGGGTTTACATCCACTTTAATGTGAAACGTGTTAAGCCCCATACACACGGTCGGACTTTTTCATGGATTCTGTCCGATCGGACAAGGTTGTTGAAAAATCAGACCGTGTGTATGCACCATCGGACAATGTTCGTCGGTTTGACCGACGGACAAAGTCTTATCTCCTGCTGGAAATCTTTGCCGTCAACACGGTCCGATCACACCAAATCCGATCGTGTGTACGGTTGTCCGACCGGACAAAGTGCCACGCATGCTCAGATCACATTACAAGACAAAAGCTATTGGCTACTAGCCTCTACGTAGTCCCGTCGTAGGCAACAAACGTCACCACGTTCAGAATGATCGGATTTTCCGACAACTTTGTCCGACCGTGTGTACGCAAAACCAACATCGGGCAAAGTATGACGGACATGGTCCGACGGACCTGGTCCGCGGATTGTCCGACCGTGTGTATGGGGCTTTAGGGTGGGGCAGTCTGTTGTTGGGGACACTTGGTGTGTTTCTGCTGGCTGAATAAACTTTTGGCATCATCAGTGTGTGACTCCATATTTGGAAAGTCACTGTTGACGTGTTTAAAGAAGAGTTCCTGGTATGGATATTTTATATACATAGCTACATTGGTCCACCTTGGACTTGTGCAACTATGCATATGCCATACCTGACCAATGTCCTTGGAAGCTGGAAATCAGTGAAGTAGACACCACCACTTCCAGGTCCCAGTGGCTGCATTGTGAACATAGAAGGTCGGCTACTTGGCATGGGTGCCATTTAGAGAATGCTTTGCATTTTCTGAAAGAATGCAAAGTGTTTGGATGAGGTGAAGAGCGTGACGTCACCGCTCCACCTCTCCACCTCATCCAATCAGAGCATGCTTTGCATTCTTTCAATGGCACTTTCACCAGGCTGCAGATCTACTGTTTTCACAATGCAGCATAGCAGCTGCTCCACTCGGGACCCGGAAGCTAGGTAAGATCATTAGAGAAGTGTTGTCTACTTCAATGATTTCCAGCTTCCAGGAGCATCAGCCAGATATGGTATATGTATAGACATATTGGTCCTAGCTGGACCACTGCAACTATGTAAACAATATCCATACCTGTAAAACATTTATAGTTTCCTTTTAGGTCAAACTGATTCAGCACTATTTAGTGAATTGCTTGCTATCTACTCTTACCCCATAGGATGTAGAGAAAATGCATTCCAGTGTCAACCTGCATTACAACCCTTAAATCTGGTGTTGGACCACTAAAGGATGCCCCAGGCTTTCTCTGACCTATTCTTCTAGCTGCTCTGCTTAAACACAAGACCATTTGTAAGGTTTCTTTTTTTTATATTGATTTGAATGTCAGCAGTGAGCTATAAAAACCAGCCAGTGGAAATGAAAATAAATTGCCACTTCCTGCCAGCTTCACCTCTGGGTTTGATAATGGAAAGTATCTCTTTGTATGCTTGCCATATTTTCATTGTAGCATGTATCTTTGTTCTCTTCCACGGTCTTAATTATCGTAATGTGCGGGTCCTAAACCTGAAATGCATTTCCAGAAATTACTGTTGACTTGGGTACATTTAAATGATTGTTTCCAATAAAGCTGAGTGAAGCAAAGAGTAAATAATTGGATTGTGCTATGGGGCTGCAATCCCTTCTATTCCCTTTGACTCTTTTCATTCATTATTTAATCTTGGCATATTTTGGGCAGTACACTATTATCTGCTGATCAGTGCAGGCTAATATGGAAACCATGCATATAATAACGATCAGTTTCTAAGCCTTATTCCTTGTGCTTTACTTGCTATTCTATACATCCTGTTCAGTCTTAGGGGAAATGCTGTGTAGAGAAAGGCTGCATTAGAATTCCATGAGTAGCAGTGTAATTTGTGGTCTGCCATATATTCACAGCTCTGTGATATATATATATATATATATATAAAGAAACAATGGAAACAGGCAAAAGGAAAAAATAATCTAATGTTTAAACAGTTTTTTCATTTATTTGTACCTTTACCTAATTCAGTTGCAAAGCCCTTCTAGTTATAAATAGAAAAAGCCCCACATTATGCATATGCAGCGCTGGCTCCTAATGAGCAGACGCTATTATTTTTCAAAGTTATATTGCCGGAGGCCACAGTTGGGCTTCAGGCTAATTTCTCTAAATTACTGGTTTCTGTACCAGTTCATCTGGGTTGCACTGGGTTCTCCTTGACCGCAGGTGTCGCTGTCACTGACGGCAAGAGTAGAAACGCAGTTTAGCTGGATGCATTGAATACCACCTATTGCTCGGAACCAGCCCAGTGGGAGTGTTTTCCGGCTATGCATTCTGGGAGATGGCATTTAAGGTACCAACGCCAGGTTGGCGGGGATCTTGTTGCTTTTTTTCTTTTGGGTCTTCATTGGGTCCTTCTTGACCCAGACCCCATGGCCCTCCTGGCCTGGGGCGCGGAGCTATGTATCCCGTGCTTCGGGGTCAGCTGGCCCGAGGAGACGCCACTGAGAGGATAGGTCCGAGCAAATCTCGGAGCCTACTGATCCAGTGATGGTCCGGTGCGTCTCATCTGAAGGGAGAGGCCCAGAAACTGAAGGACCCAGGGGAGGACTCTTTCAAGAGAAGACCGTACGCAAGGCTGGTATCTCTGGTGGAGCCTGGAGACTCAGTTGAAGGACGCAACGCGGATCATTATACCTACAGTACCGCCGGTTTGGCTGAAAGAGACTGGTATTGTATGGAAATATTCTTAAATCTCTCAGTGACACTTAAGTTTAAATTCACAGTCTGTGGCAGAGACTGTGTCAAATACCCCACCAGCTGCTAGGTACAGTAAGAGAGGCTTATCCGGTGGTGGCTGGATCTAGTGAGTGGAACTATTGTCTTCTTGATCTAAAAAGAGATCTTAAACCCGCAGTACCAGGTGCCTGAACTCATCCTTAACCCTCTGACCCTTTTTATTGAAAGACTTTGATTTTGAATAAATAACCATAAAAAGGACTAAGTATTGGAAATTCACATTCTTTGGGCCACTTTCCATGGGATCCCCAAGCCAGACATGCAAGCAGGTGAGGTAACGGTAAGCCCAAATGAAACCAGCAGCTCCTTCGGAGGTTATTGCTACACATACTTCAATACATTTCTAATAACTGAGACCCTTATCAGTGGCCTCATTTTTCATGTGGTAAGGAGGCCACTGCAGTAGTACAGTGGTGGATGTACTAAAGGCACATAGACTGTGCATTTTAGTTAGTAAATGTAGCTGCGGTAAAGCTTCACTTTGAAAAAAATACCCAATCAGATGTAAGGAAAATTAAAAAAAATGCATTCATGTTTGCACATGATTGGATAATAGAAATTAGCAGAGCTTTACTACATTTACTAAGTTCTGAGGAAAATGAGAGCAACTGCACTTGCAGGGTACACAGTCTATTTGCCTTTAGTAAATCAACTCCACAATGTCTATTTGGCCTTCTATCACAAGAGCTTCCCAGTTGAAATGCTTTACTGAGCATGATGTTATGTTTAATTATTAATACAGTATATCAGTGTTGCTCAGCTTGGAAGGCCTGTTAGGAGTAGGCAGGTTTAGCCATTGCTAGGTGGTATAGCAGTGGTGGCCCGTCCATAGGGGGCACACGGCCGCTGCCCCCCCCTCCATGCATCCGGCCCCCTAATCTGCTTTCGGACGCATGGATTGCAATGGGTTTTTTTTGTTTGTTTTTTTTTTAGAACCACATGATTAGAGCCTAAGCTCTAGTTGGCTTCAAAAAGGGGTGGGCTCGGGACGCAGAGCACTGCGCCCTGAGCCTACCCTGTTGTGTGACATTAGCGAACTAATATTTGCTAATGTCTTCCTGTTTCTCCTCCTGGCCAATCAGCCCATTGGCCGGGAGTCTGAAGATCCCATTGGCCTGGAGGAGAAGGAGGGGGGACATGAAGGCTGGGACACGTAGGGGGATGGGGGAAGCCGCTGCCAACATTAGATTCAAACATGGGGAGAGCAAAGCCAGCACAGCACCCAGATGAGGAGCTGAACAGGAGAAGGAGAACCCAGAGCCTGCCGGTAAGGCACTTTCATCGAAAGAGTGTCATCCTAGCCTGCTTTGTTCATCCCTTCCATAGACAAATGAGCAGAGCGATCTCCTCACTGTACATCGTGCACCTCGGAGCAACGTGGTCAGGTCCGTCTGGCACCCGCCGACCGATGGAGCACCAGCCGCCACTGAGGGATAGGTATAGTTTTGGTGCAATAGGAAAGAGATGGTGGGTAGGAAGCTTAACGAGAGAGGAGTTTGGGATCTGTGAAGGCCTCCCTGCAGCTTCCCTTTGAGGGGCAGCCAGAACTTATTTCCTGAGTGATATAGATGTATACAGTCTAGAGAAAAAGGACTTGGCATAAACAACCCTTATAGTGGGCAATGGATCAGCACTTGGTCAGCCATGAAAGTTGTAGTAAACATGTAATGTAATCAGAATGAGTTTCTTCTTAAGCTGGCCATAGATTAATCAAATTTTTTTTGTTAGAAAACTTTTGTTGATCAGTGTTTTCTGACAGTAGAGAGTCCTGCTGACAGAATAAAATGTCCCAACTGGGGGGATTCTTCAATCCATTTTGCTTGTTTGGATGGAGGAATCGGTTATTTTTTTTCCATTCAGCCAGCTAGCTGAAGAAAATCATCTATGGCCAACTTTATTCTTATGGAATCTGAGGGCAAGCCTATACTGGGAATCAGGGACTTTGAGACTCATTGGAAGCCTTGTAGGAGGGTCAACCTGCCTGGTGGTGGTCTGCAAGATCCCCGTGGACTAGCCCTGGAACTATTGTCAGCTAAGGATTGCCTCTCGTGAAAGTGGGTGAATGTTTTCCAACAGGGTCTAAAGCCTGAGGGATCGTGAACTTGAATGGTGATTCTGCTACAGGGTCTCCTATCCATCACGGAAATTTGCTGTAGGCGATGTGGCAGGAACTGACTAGACAACCTTCCATGGGGGGGCACTACACACTTGTGCCTTTTTATAAAAACACCTCACGCTGACACTGAGCTTGGATGGATTCAGGGCTTCTGATTCCAATGCAGATAGGTTTCTGCTGTGTTCTTTTATGTTCTAGAAACCTTCAACACAGGCTGTGCCTGTGGGGGGGGGGGGTAGTCAGCTTTCCTTATCATAGCATGAGCTGCAGCCTCCTTTGTAGTTTACCTCCTCTAGGCAGAACTCTTTATCAATGCTTGCCATTCCTGTGCAGTCTCTATCATCTCTAGAAGATTTCAGCCAGGAGGAAGTAAACTGAAAATGCTGCATTTGTCACTATGAGGTAAGTAATCAAGGTGGAGCTAAGCTAATATAGGTGGGCAAGAACTAATCTGTACAAAGGTCAGGGCTTAACACCATCAAACCTTAACACACTTAGGGGTTCATTTATAACAGAGAGTGGATATTGATATCTCCACTTCAATATGCACAGCTGTGCTATGCACATCATGGCCCATCCCATTTATTAAAATTGTACTTCCGTTTGTAGCCAGTAAAGGCCCCCATAGAGCAGAGAGAACGCTATGATGGGAAGAGAGCCAGTCATGTGAATTTGACATATCACATAGCTGGGCTCTACTCCCAGCTTTTTATTTATTTATTTATAGAAGATTCAGTCAGTTACATTTCTCTCCGCTGGCTTTAGAGTGCCAAAGCTGGCGGAACACAGAGCATGGTCCTAAAGGACATTGTCGTGCTTTATAAATGTATGTTTATATTTTTATTTATTTCGTTTTTTGTTTTGTTTTTTACTGGCTGGATGGATGACCATGTAAAAATAAAGAAAGCCTAAAAAAAGAAAACAAATACAGCTATCACATCTAAGAATTGGTAAGCTGTATTATAATATATATATATGCTTTTTGGTTTAAAACTGTTTTAAAGCTTCATAATGGGACCTGTGAGGTCAGACTGCTTCTTCACTGTTTGGATGGTGTAAAGAAGAAAGCAGATTTTCCATTTCTACATACCCTCTTCTTTTCTGTTATCTGATGATGTTTAAGCCCCTAGTAAACCTATAATGAAGACAGAAATGTGGAAATCGTTTCTTGTTTGGATAGTTGTTGTATAATATAAGAGGAGCCCTATTCTACATTTACAAATGGGCCCTCTGGCTTTTAGTTACACCTCTAATGAGCACCTCTATTTTTATTTTCTTTGTCAGGATATTTTTCTCACATCATCACATAGGGATATAACTAAAAATAAGCTATACCAGTGTTATATCATTAGTTTTTATGCATAATTATCTCAGTGATGAATTACTGAAGTTAGATGGTAACACTTTCATTGGGCTAAGCCCAGTTTTGTTGCCAAGGTATTACCAACTACAAAGTTTGCTACAAAGACATGTATAATTTCTAGATTGCATTACAGTGAACCCGTCCTACATTTTGATTATCTTAATTTACAAGTGCTCCCTATGACAATGTACTATGTCTTGTCATTTTTATTTACTTTGCAATTTGGGGGACCCACAACCCTAAGCATCACCCACCTGCCGATCCCGTATTCCAATGAGCTGGTCTTACAGGCCGATACCACAGAGTGGAGGAAAGTTTCACTATAACAGATAACTGTATTTTCCCAAACATGTATGTCCCTCAAACAGATACACAATGAGTTGCAAATCATTAGCTTTTTTAAAAAAGAAAGTGTTGACTAAACTGACTGACTTCTGTGGTGCAGATTTAGTGTCTTCACAAGTGTCTTATCTAGGTGAAGAAACACTAATTTGATTGAAGCTCTTATTAATAAAGGCAGCCTATGGCCAAAAGTTTTGAGAATGACACAAATATAAATTTTCTGTCTGCTGCTTTAGTGTTTTTAGATCTTTTTGTCAGATGTTAGTATGGTTTCGATGTTTTGTTCCCCAAGCCACTTAGTTGTCACTTTTGCCTTATGGCAAGGTCCATCATGCTGGAAAAGACATTGTTTGTCACCAAACTGTTCTTGGATGGTTAGGAGAAGTTGCTCTCGGAGGATGTTTTTGTACCATTCTTTATTCATGATGGTGTTCTTAGGCAAAATTGTGAGAAGCAACCACATACATGAATGGTCTCAGGATGCTTTACTGTTGGCATGACACAGCACTGATAGTAGCGTTCACCCTTTCTTCTCCGGACAAGGTTTTTTACAGATGTCCCAAACAATCGGGAAGGGGATTCGTCAGTGAAAATTACTTTACCCCAATCCTTAGCAGTCCAATCCCTGTACCTTTTGCAGAATATCAGTATGTCCCTGATGTTTTTCCTGGAGAGATGTAGCTTTTTTGCTGCCCTTCTCGACACCAGGCCATCTTCCAAAAGTCTTCACCTCACTGTGCTTGCAGATGCAGCTGAATCAACTGTAGTAGATGGTCCTGGCACTTGCTGGACTTTCTTGCGCATCCTGAAGCCTTCTTCACAACACTTGAACCTCTCTCCTTAAAGTTCTTGATGATCCGATAAATAGTTGATTTAGGTGCAATCTTAGTAGCAGCAATATCCTTGCCTGTGAATCCCTTTTTGCACAACGTACTAATGACTGCACGTGTTTCCTTGCAGGTAATCGTCAGGAACAATGATTTCAAGCACCACCCTCCTTTTACAGCTTCCAGTCTGTTATTCTAACTTAATCAACATTACAGAGTGATTTCCAGCCTTGCCCTCGTCAACACTGACAGGGCTGAAATGCAGTGGAAATGGTATTTATTTGGGGATTAAGTTAATTTTCATGGCAAAGAGGGACTTTTCAATTAATTGCAATTCATCTGATCACTCTTCATAACATTATGGAGTATATGCAAATTGCCATAATAAAAACTGAGGCAGCAAACTTTGTGAAGATGTATATTTGTGTCATTCTCAAAACTTTTGGCCAGGGCTGTAAACTAAATATGTTACTAGAAATGTATCACTCCTGGCTAGGGGCATTTCAGATTTTAAATGTACCAGTACTAGTGGCAGAATAGTCCCGACACAAAAGAGTTTTTCCAAAATCATATATTGTAATATGCCACTTAACTCCCCCTATACATTGGTGGCTTGTTTGCAAAACACATACTTACCCACACAGCAAGTTCAGCATTTTCTGCTGTGATCCGCTGTATGGGTGACAGCCTTGGTCCTGTGCCGCCATCTTGGTCCTCTTCAGTTGGTTGCCTCTTTTGGGTTCAGACAGACAGCTCTCGATGGCCCACCCACTGCTCTGTGTGTCTGATCCTAAAGCCTCCTGGGAGATTTGATGCGAGTATCCCAGAAGGCTGCAGGACCTGGGCATTTTTTTCTGACCTAGACCACAATGGAAGTGAGGGTGGGACCAGGGAAAAAAAATAGACTAATAAAGGCATTTGTGAAATATTAGTTTTGGGTAGACTAACCCTTTAAATAAAGCTTAATATTACACTGTATGAGTCAGAAACTGACAAAAAAAATGCCATTAAATAGCTTTGAAGATGATAAATACTTACCCTACATCTTTCCCAGCAGTTGTTTTTCAGCGAAGAAACCACATAATATTTGCCATTAAACTATTGTGTTGTCTATTGTCTCTGCCTGCCAAACACGGTATAATCGCCTTTAAGTATGAGAAACACGTTTTTTCTAAGAGGCTATCGTCAGTGCAGAAATTAAATAAACAGCCTGGAGTACCGGGCAGACCAACTGCTTTATTTTACAATGAGACAGGCCCTCCTCTGCTGCAAGATGCCCTCTGTATTCTTGTCATCTGTGCTAATGTAATCAGCACTTCAGCATTTGCCTGAATAGTTTCACATTTCAGTTTCCCAACTGGGAATCTTAAAAGGTACAGCTAGGCTCTGGAGCTGTATATCCAGATAACTGCTCTGTACTTGGAGCAGAGCAGCACAGCTCTTATAACAAAGCTTTGTGTGTGTCTCTTCTAAGCAGTGACAATGTGCAAGCAAAAATAAAGTCTAATGATTACTGTCAAAGGTCTTGGTGTCTAGGGCCTCATTTAATCTGACTTTTCATAACTACCCACAGACAGGCAGATCTCTGTCCAATAATGATGAGAAGTGCCCATTCTTCTTGCATTTAGACAAATGATGTGTACAATGCTGTAAAAACACTCCTATGGAGAGCAGTAAAGATATTCCCTGTTAGCATGTTGTTTAAACAGGCATAGTTGCAACTAGGGAAGTCACGTTCGCTGAATATAATGGGGCGTTCTCCTTTAGCCAATCAAGGCTCAGGGAGCTAAGTCCACGTCCCACACTATATAAAGCTGCTTACACAGAAGCCGTATGTGTTGGAGTGGACAGAGCTAGAGATAACTTGAGCTAGATTAGTTAGTGGCTTGCAGGCAGTGTATTAAAAAAAAAATATATATATATATATATATACACAGTCTAGTTTATACAGTTGCAAATAAAAGTATGTGAACCCTTTTGGAATGATATGGATTTCTGCACAAATTAGTCATAAAATGTGATCTGATCTTCATCTAAGTCACAACAATAGACAATCACAGTCTGCTTAAACTAATAACACACACAGAATTAAATGTTACCATGTTGTTATTGAACACACCATGTAAACATTCACAGTGCATGTGGAAAAAGTATGTGAACCCTTGGATTTAATAACTGGTTGAACCTCCTTTGGCAGCAATAACTTCAACCAAACGTTTCCTGTAGTTGTTCTTGACCATTCCTCTTTACAGAACTGATTCAGTTTAGCAGTATTCTTGGGATGTCTGGTGTGAATCGCTTTCTTGAGATCATGCCACAGCATCTCAATCGGGTTGAGGTCAGGACTCTGACTGGGCCACTCTAGAAGGCGTATTTTCTTCTGTTTAAGCCATTCTGTTGATTTACTTCTATGCTTTGGGTCGTTGTCCTGTTGCAACACCCATCTTCTGTTGAGCTTCAGCTGGTGGACAGATGGCCTTAAGTTCTTCTGCAAAATGTCTTGATAAACTTGGGAATTTATTTTTCCTTCGATGATGGTAATCCGTCCAGGCCCTGACGCAGCAAAGCAGCCCAAACCATGATGCCCCCACCACCATACTTCACAGTTGGGATGAGGTTTTGATGTTGGTGTGCTGTGCCTCTTTTTCTCCACACATAGTATTGTGTGTTTCTTCCAAACAAGTCAACTTTGGTTTCATCTGTCCACAGAATATTTTGCCAGTACTGCTGTGGAACATCCAGGTGCTCTTGTGCAAACTATAAACGTGCAGCAATGTTTTTTTTGGACAGCAGTGGCTTCCTCTGTGGTATCTTCCCATGAAATCTATTCTTGTTTAGTGTTTTGCGTATCGTAGATTCGCTAACAGGGAAGTTAGCATATGCCAGAGACTTTTGTAAGTCTTTAGCTGACACGCTGACTCCTCATTGAGCAGTCTGCGCTGTGCTCTTGCAGTCATCTTTACAGGACGCCCACTCATAGGGAGAGTAGCAGCAGTGCTGAACTTTCTCCATTTATAGACAATTTGTCTTACCGTGGACTGATGAACAGAAAGGCTTTTGGAGATACTTTTATAACCCTTTCCAGCTTTATGCAAGTCAACAATTCACATCAGGCAATGCTTCTTGTGAAAAGCAAACCCAGAACTGGTGTGTGTTTTTTATAGGGCAGGGCAGCTGTAACCAACACCTCCAATCTCATCTCATTGATTGGACTCCAGTTGGCTGACACCTCACTCCAATTAGCTCTTGGAGATCTCATTAGTCTAGGGCTTCACATACTTTTTTCACCTGCACTGTAAATGTTTACATGGTGTGATAAATAAAAACATGGTAACATTTAATTCTTTGTGTGTTATTAGTTTAAGCAGACTGTGATTGTCTATTGTTGTGACGTAGATGAAGATCAGATCACATTTCATGACCAATTTGTGCAGAAATACATATCATTCCAAAAGGGTTCACATACTTTTTTTGCAACTGTATATACAGTATCTCACAAAAGTGAGTACACCCCTCACATTTTTGTAAATATTTTATTATATCTTTTCATGAGACAATACTGAAGAAATTACACTATGCTACAATGTAAAGTAGTGAGTGTACAGCTTGTATAACAGTGTAAATTTGCTGTCCCCTCAAAATAATTCAACACACAGCAATTAATGTCCAAACCGCTGGCAACAAAAGAGAGTAAATATCGTAAATAATTTCACGCAAAAATAACAATAAAAGTGAATAAAGTGCAATAATCAAAAATTCCAGCAGGTGGCGCTGGTAATGAATCAATCTGGAAACCTTCAGTCAATAAGTAATCAATAAAAAGCACAATAAAATGACTAAACTAAATAATGACAAAAGTCCAAAATTTTAAGTGCCAAGTGCATAAATATGTGTCAAAGATGTCATAAAAAGACAAATGACCAATAAATAAGTGACAATAGTGCCAAGTGAACGATGATGAATAAAATGAAAATATATAATAGAAAATCAAGGAGTAAAATTAATGTGGATCAAAACAGTGACAGAGTGAAAATGATTATATAAATATGAGGGAATAAATTGAATAGATAAATGAGGTAGTCCCAGAGAGGATAAATAAATGGATGAATAGTCCAATTAACCACATGCCGACCGGGCCATAGACGAAAGACGGCTACAGCGCAGTCGGCTTATTCTGGGTGTAGGTCCTCCCAGAATCTTGCTCCCGCGCGCCCCCTGGGCGGATCACCGATGATAGCGGCCGTTACCACGTGATCGCTCCATCATATGACGGAGCGATCACATGTAAACAAACCGGCGTCACGTAATGCCGCCGGTTCCTCCCTTCCATTTATTTATCCTCCCTCCCCTCTCTGTATCGATTGGTACAGTGAGAGGGGAGAAGCGGAGAGGGGGAGAGATGTCAGCAGCGCTGTGGGCTGGATGTGTAGTGCCCACAGCGCTGCTCAATGACTGTGCAATACTCTGCCAACACTTCAATACTGTGCAATACTCTGCCAACACTGCAATACTGTGCAATACTCTGCCAACACTGCAATACTCTGCCAACACTATGCAATACTCTGCCAACACTGTGCAATACTCTGCCAATACTCTGCAACACTGCAATACTCTGCCAATACTCTGCAATACATTTTAATAGAAACAACGTTTTTTTTTACTGAATTTTCAGTGTTTTTTTTATTTATAGCGCAAAAAATAAAAAACCCAGCGGTGATTAAATATCACCAAAAGAAAGCTCTATTTGTGTGAAAAAAAGGACAAAAAATGAATTTGGGTACAGTGTTACATGACTGAGTAATTGTCATTCAAAGTGTGAGAGCACCGAAAGCTGAAAATTGGTCTGGTTAGGAAGGGGGTTTAAGTGCCCAGTGGTCAAGTGGTTAAATATATATAACAAGTCTTAATGATGTGGTAGCATGAATTGCTATTCCACGATCCAACTAGATCAACCAATATATCAAAACTATGATTCAAATAGTTCTCCGAAATTGCTCCCATGATTCCTGAGCGTGGTTATATTGCTGTGTTTACTTAGGTGTTGCAGCCTCTGGTGCCTTTCAAAAAGGTGTGTATATGTAAAGACAGATCATGTGACACTTATATTGCACACAGGTGGACATCATTTCACTAATTATGTGACTTCTCAAGGTAATTGGTTGCACCAGAGCTCTTTATGGGCTTCATAACAAAGGGGGTGAATACATTCGCAATTATCATTTTTTTTATTTCTGAAAAATAGTTTAATGTATATACTTTTCTAATTTTACTTCACCAACTTAAGCCCCATACACACGGTCGGACTTTTTCATCAATTTGGTCCGATCGGACAAGGTTGTTGAAAAATCAGACCGTGTGTATGCACCATCGGACAGTGTTCATCGGTTTGTCCGTCGGACAAAGTCTTATCTCCTGCTGGAAAGATTTGCCGTCAACCCGGTCCGATCACACCAAATCCGATCGTGTGTACGGTTGTCCGACCGGACAAAGTGCTACGCATGCTCAGATCACATTACAAGACCAAAGCTATTGGCTACTAGCCTCTACGTAGTCCCGTCGTAGGCAACAAACGTCACCACGTTCAGAATGATCGGATTTTCCGACAACTTTGTCCGACCGTGTGTACGCAAAACCAACATCGGACAAAGTATGACGGACATGGTCCGACGGACCTGGTCTGCGGATTGTCCGACCGTGTGTATGGGGCTTGAGACTATTGTGTTCTGATCCATCACATATAGTTCAGATTAAAAAAACATTGAACTAAAGGCTGTAATGTAACAAAATAGGTAAAAAAAAGAAGCCAAGGGGGGTGAATACTTTTGCAAGGCACTGTAACCTGTTATATATATATATATATATATATATATATATATATATATATATATATATATATTTATAACCACATATATCTGTGGTGTTTACTTATATTTCTCCAAAGCTCTAAGTGCTGTGTCTTTCTGCTGCTCTGTTCCTCTGTTATCAGCATGCTAACTCTGACAAGCTCTCCGACACACAAGATAAAAGCAGCTGGAAATTTGTGTCGGAACTCAGAGATAGATAAGCAGAGAGCTTGTCTATTCAGACTGCAGCTCTGAAAATGTCTTCATTCCTCTGCCTATGTGGAGGGAGAGGGGATGCCTTTCCTCCAATCAGCTCTCACACAGTGTATGCCCAGACTCCACACCCACTGCTGAATGAGGAAGAAAGATTTGTAACACGATGTGCATGCACTTCCTAAAGGATGTAGAAAGACTGCAGATATACAGGTATAACTTATGTAGGGAGATTGTTTCATCTCTGTGCATCATCTGAAGCTCTTCACTGGGTATAGGAGAGGGTTTACAACAACTTTATTGTATTTTTACATTCATCTGTTAAACATACCCAGATTTCTTTTGATGTTAGCCTACTGTAATCCTTGGAAATGCTAAGTTGGGATAGGAATGACCAGCCATAAGAGTCAGTGCTTTTTTGTTCTGCTCATGTGAGCAGTTCTGATGCAAATAAATGGCTGTGTACACAATCAGTTCAAGGAGGTAGATAAAAGGGCATTGCTCATCTGTAGTGTAGCCTGCAGAGAGCTCTTGGGTAGTATGGGAGCTGGCTGTGGCATCTGTTAAGAGTGCCTAGATCACCTCTGAAAAAGTGGGATACATGGCTGTGTTGCTATTCCAATGGCTTCAATACGTTTGTGTCCCTAACCTGGAAAATTCAACAGAATTGGGGGAAAGCCTTGACTACGCTTTTTAATGCTTTTCACTAGTCCTTACGTGTGGTTAGGAGGTGCAGCTAATCATAGGTATGCTGCCATTGATTGGCGTCAGGAAAGGAAAATTAAGGTATTTGATACAATTTCCAGTTTTTTAGATGAATTATGTTTAAATGTGTTTACAAGCTTACACTAGCATTCTGTTAAAATAAAAGAAACTTGAAAAGGGTTAAAAAACAAAATCAGCACTAAAAAAAAAGAACCCGCCATCTTTAACCGCTTCAGCACCGGGCCATTTTTCACCCTTCCTTACCAGAGCACTTTTTGCGATTCGGCACAGCGTCGCTTTAACTAACAATTGCGCGGTCGTGCGACGTTACACCCAAACAAAATTGACGTCCTTTTTTTCCCACAAATAGAGCTTTCTTTTGGTGGTATTTGATCACCTCTGAGGTTTTTATTTTTTGCGCTATAAACAAAAGAAGAGCGACAATTTTATAAAATTGCACTGATTACTGTGTAAATGTGACTGGCAGGGAAGGGGTTAACACTAGGGGGCGCTGCAGGGGTTAATGTGTTCCCTAATAGGAGTGATTCTAACTGTGGGGGGAGGGGACTCAAGGGGAGGAGACCGATCAGTGATCCTCCGTACTGGGATCACATGATCGGTCTCCTCTCCGCTGACAGGACGTGGAGCTGTGTGTTTACACACACAGCTCCACGGTCCCGCACGGTCCCGTTGTTTTAACGGGCAATCGCGGGTGCCTGGCGGACATCGCGGCCGCCGGGCACTCTCACTGGGTCCCGAGCGATGCCGTGGGCGCGCGCGGGCGCCCCCCAGGCGGCTGGGAATCCGAGGACGTCATATGACGCCCACCCAGGATGGGAGATCCACCTTGTGGGCGTCATATGACTATGGGCGGTATTGAAGTGGTTAATGACTACAATTAAAAGAATAACATCAAAATTATGCTTGGTAAATGTTGTATTATAAAGCAATTTATTAAAGGGTAACTCCACTTTCGTGGGGAAAAAAATAGCATGTACAATTGCCATACAAGTCATATTGTAATTGAAACATAATTTCCTGCTTGTGTGATTGGCTCACCAATTTTCCCAGAAGTCTGCCTAAGATACAAGTCAGATTTCAGGCATCCCCTGCAACAAAAATTTCATTTTTGGTGAGATATTTCCAATAGTAACACGTCTAAAGGGATGCAGGCCCAGCAGCTTCCTCATTAGAGCCCTGCAGATGCCACAGCTGACAGATAATTATGAAACCACTCCCATTAGACCTACTCAGAACAGAGGCACAGACAAACACACAGGGATTTCTCCAGAATAACAAAAGGTAGCAATCTGCAACAAAGGTTGTTATAATCCTTGCAATGTAGATCACCCAGAGGGAAAAAAAATTGCAACAAAAGTGGAGTTACACTTTAAGTGTTCTTGTGGACAGCCAGGGAAATAAAAGGCCAGCCCATTTCATCCTTTTTCAGTGTTCAGAAAAAGAGAAATGAAACATGGATCTATAACTGTAGAAAAACATGTCTATATGCACATATCCTTGCAGGCTCTAAATCCGTACAGGTCATTCTCCAAAGTAATATTGCAGGTCTGTGGGGGATCACAGACAAATACTAAGCAGAAGAAGGCCATTACCTATTGTATGCCATCCAAAGTTCGTATGGCCACCACCACCACACAGGAGAAATGAGAACAGCAGGAGATATGAGAACAAAGGAACCTGTCAGAAATGAAATATGGGAGCTGACTTGTGTTTGAAGGCTCTGAATTTACCAAGCAAGGCACTGACCTTGAACAAACATATATGATGGGGATTTAGACTTTTTAGACTCTTGTGACTGTCTGCTTGTTCTAGGCCTTTGACTCATTAGTTATTGAAGCA